>OY727108.1:14017200-14483492 GCA_963402855.1 Ormia ochracea
GTGCAGAATAAATTACTTGTTATACCACACTTCTCCTCTGTCTGCTTGAGGACTTAATGAGTAACGTAAGAAATTTAACAAAATCTAGTTTACTGCACAACGTACAGATAAAAAACGAATAAAGAATAATGATATGACAAACAGTTTTTACCTAGTCCATTCCACAACATACTGAACGTTTTGGATTAAGCAATATCACTCATATACTTCGCTGTACTAATACTGTTAAAACTACATAAACCATTTCTACCCAGTCTATTCAACAACCTTCTAGGATTGTAGTATTAAGCCAGCTAGTTCGTACGTATATCACATTGAACTATTATTGTCTTTTATGAAAGAATTCTGTATGAATTGTAATATATAGTCGTTACACTACCAAGTTTATTTGACAACCCTCCAGTATATTACTAAATATAAAATTAGGGTCTAAAAAGTATATTTATTTTATTCAACATTACTGTCAGCCTGATATAAAACATTTCAGTTTGAATTTTAGGTAAAGAAAAGCAACTTTTCTTTACCTAGTTTACTTGGCAACCTTGAAATGGCACATTATTAGGTATAAAAATATGTGTTAAAACGTGTATGTATCATATTAGGCTACTACTGTAATTTCAGTAAAAATTTTAATATACTCGTGTCACAACCTAGTTTATTTGACAACCTTCCAATGGTATATTATTAAGTATAATAACAAGTGTTAAAACGTGGCTATTCATTAAAAAATTTTATATACTCTTGTTACAACCTAGTTTATTTGGCAACCTTCCAGTGTAGAAAAATAAGTATAAAAATAAAGAATAAAACATATGTTTACATTGTGGGCTTTTGTGGTCAATATGCTAATTTCGCAACCTAGTTTATCTGACAACCTTGCACAAACCGATTTTGTTTGACAGTTTTAAAATAATGCCTGGTTTTGATCCTTTCGCATTGATTATTGCTTTAAACAAACACCAATAATTCGTATAATTGGATTTAGTTCAACAGATCCGTTAGACACAACTCTAATAGAAAGAAAGTTTTTGTTTCCAAGAGCAGTTCTTGGAGCCCAGAACAGTGCACTTAGTTATGCCGTGCACTGTTTCCCATTTAGGATCAAGTAATAGTGCTAAATGAGACCGTAGGGTTTTCCATCAAAACAGCTGATGTGAAGATATTTTTACAGCCGATTTTTAAAAATTGCCCTTCTTCGGCAATATAGAACTGCTAGAGAATTTCGGCGAACGGTGTAAAAGCTTAAATATTCATTATGGTCGATCTTATCGTTACGTACTGATAAGTGAAATATTACAGTACTGCATAAAATTTCATAAAAGTTCTTGTGGGTAGATGCCTAGTGGAAGTAGGCATCGAACCCACAATCTTATTTTCTTGTAGTTAAGGACACCCTAAAATTAGATGTATACACTTTTAGAGAATAGATAAACAGTAGTGTGAAAATGAGGATGTAAAGCAACTTTTAGAAAGAATACATATTTTCTACACCAATTTTTGCCTTGTAGGCCCACCGTATAACTTAATCTTTAGAAGAAAAAATAGCAATAACAACTGAAACGGCAGTTAGTGTTGCTTTTTGCCAGCTGGAAACTGGGCCAAAAACATTAAAATTATTTAAATCCCACTAATAGAACAATACTAAAACAACAGCATTGAATGCCAAGAAAAATATGTAAAAACTTTTCTTCCTTTCCTGTTATTTTCAATAAAATTAACGAAATAAATTTACATAAAAATACTTAAAAAATACAACAGGATCTATAATAATAATATTAATAAAAAAAACAAGGTTTTACATTAAAGAAAACAACAGAGGAAAAGGAATTAAATAAGGAGCTGAGCTTAAATGTGTCAAGTAAAAGAAGAAACAAGTATTCTGATAAAACGAAAATAAATGAAATAAAATAAAATAAAAAAAAAAAAATAAAAAACATTTAACACCCAATTTTTCTTCTTCTGGTTGTCGAAAAGCTAAGAAGGGAATATTTAAGTATTTTAATATTATCAAAGAAAAATTCTTAAGCTGAAGACAATATCAGAGAGCTAGTGGACAGAGCATGAGATGCTTCTCTGGCATTTGCTTGTCTTATCAACGTATAAGGAAGTTGTCGCCTGCATCAGCAGTTCTATGAGAAACAATTTTAAGCCAATTTCTTTCATTTTAATTTACATGACAGTAAAGAGGATTATTATTCAACGTTTATGAAGAGCGGCATACGAGTATTTTATGCCATTTAAAGCAGATGGACTTTCAATAATGTCGTTAGAAAATCGTATGTTGTATCTTAATGTCATTTTGATGTCTTAAATGTTGTGCATCACTGTATTTACATATTCAGCCAATGTGTTTGTTGACTCAAGGATTTAAGCCTTAAAATTCCAGTTCATTATTCCAATACTGCGCATACCAGTGAAACGAAAAGGACAATGAATTTTTTTCTATATTTTTTGTCAAAGGATTTCTATCTTTTAGTGACTACTGATATATAATAAAAATCTCTCTGATATTCTACTAAATTATGGAACGGACTTAGGGGCAGCAAAATTTCGACAAGCCTTTAACAATGCCAATCAAATCAGTAATGTCCTTGAATGACAAGATGCGTATTCTGCCGATACACATCTGACAAGATGTACCCCAGGTTACCTCTAGGATTCAATTGCTCCCCAAAGGAGCTAATCCCTTATTTAGCTCTATTGGCAGAATTTTAGGTATAATGGTTGCTAGTAACGCTGGAGTTCAGTACCAGGGAAGAGTTTACGGTAGCCTCACTAACACCTAATTTGGCGTTTAAGTTAACTTAAAACTTTATGCTTCCCTCAAGTTCTAAAGTGAGGTTCAGTAGCTTCTAAAGCTTTTGGCTACAATTAACATTAACTAACTAATGGTTTATAATAACGCTATGATTATTCTCTAACTTTCTAATAGCATCTCTCTTCTTCGCCTTTTAATGTACCTTGAAATTATGGGGGGCATGTGTGCTTTTTTAAGCTTTAAAATTCCATATCTCTTCCCTAAATAATATTATTTATAATTGGTAAAGCTATATTTATACGATTGAAGGCATATTCAAGTCCTATCAAAATTTTCAAAATTAATTTCCATGTTCTATATACACGCTTCAAAAATGTGATGAAAATATTCTTTCAATTGATTTCAAAATCTTTTGATAAAAATTTGATCAAAATTCGTTGAAGCTAATTTATGCTATTGATAAAATTTTTATATTGAAAATGTTGACTTGGATCAGCTGTTTTGGCTCTTTTTTGAAATAATTTATTACTAATAAGTATGGAGGACGAGAGACTCATAAAATAAGGAGAAAACAAAAAGAACATCAGGTTCGACCTTTTCTTTTGGAAGGTGATAATGGTGTATATGTGTCTTTTAGGGAGCGATTGAAAAGGACAGATCCTGACTAATACAAAAAAACTTTGTGCGAATGTCACCAGACGATTGAGATTATTTGCTTAATTCGTCAATACATCAGTAGAAAAAGTCAATATTAATAAGGGGAATCTATATGCCCCGGAGAACGCCTGGCAAGTACTTTGAGATTTTTAGCGACTGAAGAGAAATTCAAATTTTCGATTAACAATTTATTGCGAAGCCCTAACAAACCTGATATATACGAGTATTGATCAAAAGAATGAATATGCTGTCAAATTATTTATAGTTGTCAAAATGGCCAGAGACGATTTTGATGCCTATTTACACGGCATCAATGAAATCTTCAAAAGTTTTGTTTAATAAATTTTGATAAATGCATTTACACGAGTTTAAAGGATTTTGAAGAAAATTTTAATCGTGTAGCGACATAATTATTAGGTAATTTCTCTCCTAAATGTACGGAGAACTTGTCAAAATGGAGAGGCATCATCTAGTTTGATGCTTTTGAATCCTCTCGGAAAGGGCAGTGGAGATTTTGGACAAACCAAACGGATGCTACAGAATTTGAGGGAGCTTTTGTACACGTTTCAGAGAGGTTTAGTTTGACGATTAATAGGGCATTAGCAATATAGTATACTTTGCACAAAAAAAATTAAAATTCATTTAATGGCAAAAGCTTTGAAACACAGTGTTTGCAGGACTCTGTATGGGAGTTTCATATTTCTAGACATAAAATTATAAGAGTAGACTGTACATTTGTGTAAAGAAAGTAAATTAGCTTTTTCCCTCTCTTCATTTTATTTTATTTCTTTTTTCATGGCAATTTTTTCCCTTCATCTTCCTGTTCACCAGTTTTAAATACTTTTGCGCAAATTTTCCTGTTTAATTTATTTAACAGTTTCTTATAGAATTTCCGTTTTATTATTTTTTTTTTTATAAATTCAAACACATTTATGTAAAACTATTCATTTTTACGTTTATTTTATTCTTTTGCTTAAGAATTTTAACTTCTATTGCAAGAAAGAAAAAAAAAAAGAAAAAATGTCAAAGTTGAAAGATGATGGGTTTCGTACAGGACCATTGAATAGAAAAATTGAAAAGTAAAAAAGCAAGAAAAAAATATTGAATTATTTCTGTTACTTTATAAAATAAAATTTTATTTACATCTCAATGCCATTTAAAATGTCAGCCATTCATTCAGCTAACAAAGTAAGCACTTCAGAACACAGTTCGCTTATGACAAACGTTCTCTAAGAATTATTTCATTTCTGGCAAAAAAAGAAAAGGACTCCACCATCATCTTCTTATGTTTAAGGATTTATAAAAATAAAATAGGAAAAATAAAACAATAAAAAATGATATTTTTTTTTTTGTACAGAATAAATAAAATGCCTTGAAAATAGTTTGCAAGAGAGATCATAATATAAGTGGAAAAGATTGAAAGAAGAAAAGGATATTTGACACTTTTTATGAAGGTCCTCTTGCAATAAATGTTGACTAGAAGAGAACGGTGTTTTTTTTTTTTAGGGAAAATACAAAATTATTGAGCTCGTGATGAGGACTATCGATAACAAGAGACATTTAAAGTGTGCATCTGGGGCAGGTTCAGCGTGAGCCATTTATTAGCACTACGTCTGTAAATATTTCCTGCAATCACTAGAACGTTCACTAGCCCATTGGCCCGACAAAATATTATTATTATTATTATTATTATTAGGAAACTGAAGAATCATGTTATGTTGGTTGAAATCTGATTAACAAATTAACTACAAAAGTTTCCACACAGACTGGATGGATTTCTCTCGGTTAACTGCTAAAACCACTGTGCAATGACATTAATTTGCTGGAAGCTTTAGTTATATCCCTGTATGCAGGAAAGAGCGAAAAGTTACTCACGTGCTCATCTCCAAGTACAGGCGATAACGTCGATATCATCATATGAAATGATTGTTACGATGTGCATTGTTTCGTTGAACTTTTTTTTTTTTTTTTTTTTTTTGTACAAAAAAGTACTAAATTTCGCAAAAAAGTTTACGAAACTGTAAATGCAAGTGCTTCCTTTTCTTTCCTATAAATGAATGTGTAAGTGTATGTATGTGAATGGGTCTGTCAGCGTCAGTCAATAGTAAGTAGGTTACTTTCATGAAACACTAGAGCTGTAGCCTGCCCCACAGTTCTGATGGTTGTCAAGATTTTTAACTTTCGTGAAAAACTTCCATTACGAAATAATTTACTACATTGGCAATAATACAACACCATAATTTGAAAGCGTTTACAAAAAATCGAATCAGATAAAGGAAGTGCCGCCGCAGGCGAATGAATAATGCTCATCCTAATAATGCGGAGGTAGTGGGTTCGATTCCCACCTATAACCTAGCTGTTTTCCAGCCGCCAAGCCGAAAGCTTTGCAGGTTAAATTATTTAACAAAAAAAAAAAAAGCAGGGTGATCTCAATACTGTCATTTAATAATCAGAAATTATCGCAAATATTTCTAAATTTATTTCCTTTTCACATATATGTATGCGTTCGCAAACAATTCAGTTGAAAGCATCCAGTAGAGAACAGTTGGAATCAAAAGTTTCCATTTAGCGTATTTGAAATTTCGTCTCGATATTGTTTAGTTTCTTCTTACTTGGGGATTGAACTGGATATTTCGCATAACTTCAGATGTCATTCAGATGAACAATAATTTCGTTGTAGACCACGAATGCAGCATACCATTCATCTGCCACTTACGTGGTTAAATTTGGCCGAAATCCAATACGAAACTCTTTTTACACACTTAGAAGATAATATATATTTATCGCATGCTATATTTCTTTAAATTTATTGAACTTCTTCAGATATTTATTTTAATTAAATATTTATAATTTTTAGAACAATAATTTCGCGGCAGGCCTTTTGTGTGCAGCATACCATTCATCCCGCCGCTTACTTTGTTAAACTTGGCCGAAATCCAACCCGAAACCCTTTTTACACACTTATCGCATGCTACATTTCTTTAAATTTATTTAAAGGCATTGGCACTTTCAAAACTACTGGGAACTTGCAAATACCTCGTTCTTGTTGGGTCACAAGAGTATATTATGCGTACACATACATATATTTTGTGTAGTACAGTGTTGTTGTTGTTGTGCGTGTGCCCCACGACTTAAGTGAATTTCGCATTTTTTTTTTCCTTTTTGCCTCTTTTTATTCTCGTTGGCTTTTAAAAAACGTTTTTATTCTCGACATCTTTGTTGCATTTATAAAATTTTATTTCTTTTTTGTAAAACATTTACTTTCTTGAGTGCTTCCGCATTTATTGTTATTCGCAAATATTGTTTATTTTTATTGTTTTCATTCATTTTTGCTTTGCCTTCTTTTCTTTCCTTTTCAAGTTTGAAAATTCTTTTCACTAAACTGGATAGAAAATATTTGCTTTGAACTATTTTTAATAGAGTTTTATATTCTTTATTGAAAATTCGCTCGATAAATTTGATAAGTGAAATCCCCTGTAAAGCAGCCATTACGCGAAAGCAGATCCTACAATTTATGCAACTGTGTTTTTCTTTCTCAATACAAAATCAAAACTTGGTATGTGTAAATCAGGTCCTAAAAACAATTTCCTCTAGAAAACGCCAAAAATGGTGGTGAAAGATAACAATTAAGAAAAAGTTTTTTTTTATTGATATAATGAATATTTTGATATTAATAAAAAAAACTATATTTATAAAATTAAATTAAAAAAAAAATAGAAAAAATTCCAAAGTGATTTTAAATTGATGGAGGGGAGGACACGAGTAAATTTTTGTGATTACTCTTTTTTGTTGCTTTTTAATTTAATTAAAAATTTAAATAAATAAATAAAATATTTAATTTTAATTTTCATTTTTAATTTAATTTTATAAATATTTTTTTTTTAATAATGTCGAAACATTATATGCATTAATAATTTTTCTCTCAGCGTATGATTAACACGAAGCAAGACGTCTTTGGCATTTCAAAAGTTCTTCGTTAGTGGGTCTCTATTGCATGGATTTAAATTTATATGCAGAGCTTATATGCAAACACACATACAATCCACTCTTGAAAACAGTATCTTTAAGTTTATTTTGACATAAACTTAGAGCAGCGTTGCCAGTTAATTTGAAAACATAAATTATGTAAACATTTAGAAAATGCAGTTGACATCGCCAAAATGTTTTTTATATCTAACAGATCTTGGGCTACTTTGGGCCCGTTTATGTGGCCCAAAGTAGCAATTTCCGAATGTAGCTCTTCCGATGAAACTAGATTGAGCAACACAAATCAGCTGTTTTCATACTTCCTATTTTATTTCAATCAAATGGCATTTTTACAGGGCGGACAAGACATTTTAAAAATTCACCATGGCAACAGTTGAATATAGTTGGCCACGCATTTAACACGCGTTACCATATTTACATTTCAAGCCTTGAGCTGGCATATTTACAAATACACCCCTTAATTACTATTTACCATTAAAGAGTCAGTTCTCCAATAACTTTATTATTAAAAAGTATATTTTATACCCCCTTTTTATATATATATATTTTTTTTTTTTAAAAAATATTACAATTATATGAATATAATTGCAATATGTATAGAAGCACTGGCTACTGAGGCCTTTGACTTCTGGCTCCCCCGGGGAATTGAACCCCTGACACCTGCGTAACAGGCGGTTATATTAACCATTATACCATCGAGGGGCTTCGGGCTTCACTTTTTATACTTATTTTACTGGTTGAAACAAAATCAACACTGCTTGACTTAAAACCAACGAGTTGAATAACAAAAATTTTTTTCTGAGTGTATTTGTATACATTGTAAGCTTTTGTTTTATTTATTTGTAAAGTTAATTCTTTTTTAAAATTGTTTTATTATTTATATTCATTTAAAATGCCACTCAGCTGTCAATGTTTGAAGTTTATCTTGTTAATATATTTTGAGTCTTTTGTCGCAGCAAGTGAGCTGAATTTTAATATACTTGCTAGTGCACGCACACATATACATATATACACATACATATATATGTATTTTTCTACTTGCATAAAAGATATTTTTCTTAATTAAAAAGAGTTGTAGAAAAATTATTATATCCTATTATTTACACTCTCGCCATCTCTCTCTCTCTCTCTCTGTCACACACAGGCAAATCAACACATCTTCTCATTCTCTTAGTCACTCCTTTTTAAAGCATTCATTCCATTGTCATTAAACAAAATCCTCTTAAGTTTTTCCGTCATTGAGCACTTTTTATTTCTATTCATTTCGCAACTTCATTTATGTCTTTATGTCATCATGTCACTTCTTCTGATGGCGAAGGTGTGTCTGTCTCTGGCTCTATCAACCCAACTGTCACCTTCTTGCTAGACCAAATAGGTGTGAGGATGAGATATACCCAATAAAAAAAGAGAGAAAAGAAACAAAAGTGAAGGTGCAAATTGTCATTGTGTTCAGTACAAATTTTAATCTTTACTTGTGTAAAAAAAAATTGTCTCTTACTTTTTTCTATCATTTATTTATTTTTTTTTCTTTTCACTTATGAAAATGATAAAAAATAATTTTCATTACCATTCACTTCTTGTCAACAGTTTCACATGTCGTCTCCATGGCATCTTCTAGTTGTCATAATACAGTGTGTACATTTGTTAATGTGTACATTTTGTTAATTTCGTATTAAAAAATAATCTCTTTACATTTAGTTTACCCATGTGAACTTGATGAAGATAAAAGGACATGAAAAAAACAAGGATAAAACTATTAAACAAAATGAGAAATAATGTTGGGATTATTAAATGTTGACATGCAATTCCATTTGAAATAAATAAAGATTATGGGGTGTCGGACGACATCAGCAGTTGATTAAATTACAGTTGATTACATCAATTTATTAAATTATTTTCTGATGAGAAAATTTAAAATGGGAAATTTATTCCTGGAATTCAGGAATAGTGTTCATAAATACCCAAAGCTGCCAATCTGCTGTAAAAGTCCTTTTAAAAGTTTTTTCGGAAAAAAAATAATTAATAATTTTTTTTTGGTCTTTGCAGTTTTGCATTACAGTATGGAATCTTGTAAACCTCTCTCTCAGAGGCTGTGAGCTATAAAAATTTTTCTCCTACAGCTCCAGTTAACTTACCTTTCACAACATTTTAAGGCATTGAAGCGAAAAAATATAAAATATTATTATTTTTCATTCACAGCCAATAAAATTTTCAGTTGATCTGCTTTAAAATATTTAAAATTAAATATTTAAATAATACAAAAATAGAAAATACAACTAACCTAAAAAAACGTTTGGGAAATACAGACTACAATACGGTAAAGAAAATACAAACTAAGAAAAATGGTTAATATTTAAAATTTTTGTTGAAAATACAAAATAGAAAAATCTTACGGTCCGAAAATAAAACGTTTGTGAAATACAGACTACAGTACAGGAAGGAAAATGCGAACTAGCTTTTTTGGACGAGAAATATTTTTAGAAAATCATTAGATGTTTCGAGTAAACGATATTCAAAAAGAAATTCCTTGTATTGAGCGAACAAATTTGACCAAAAAGAAGGTACAGCGGCAATAAGAGCTACTGGAGCTGAATAAAGAACTTTCGAGAATTTTACAACAGTTTAGCTTATTTCTAAAATCTGGTATTTTGAGTAACTAAAATTTAAAATACCTTAAATTTATGGACTTCAAGGACGATAAGAATATTTTAAGAATAGAAAAATCGGTGCAAAAAATCAATGTTAGGGGAACAAAGAGTTAGAAAGAACTGCTTCCTTTCCTAGATTAAGGCAATCAAAGTGTGATATATATGTTTAATAGTCGGAGACAGTTTCATTGTCCAGACTAACACAATGAAGGATAGAGAAGAAAATTTTTGGATTATCTATGAATAACTAAAAAGAACAAATAATACAGCAATAGCCCGGTTAAAGTTGCTAAAGGCCGTGTTGCATTATCCTACGCACCCGTACGTTTCATTCGCAGGAAAATCTGATAGTTATTCTCTTCTAATTTAAAAACCCCCATCAAAGTGGTTTGTCTGGTAACACCTCTCCCTTATAATTATTGGCGTGCTGATTGAAGTAAATGCAACTCTGATCGCAGGAAAATTCCATTTTTTTGAAAATTTTCATAAACTTTTGCTTGCATTAAAATCTGACATTTTTAGGCCGCACATTACTATTTTTTAAGGCAGAGATGCCATGTTTAACGAATCGTACGACTGTGGAGAACGGTGTATCAGGGCCTTAATTGAGATCGGAGAAACGCAAATCAAAGCGCAGCACCACTTTTCAGTCATTTGCATTGGAAAATTGGTTTTAGACTTAAGCGGGGAATCCCTCGTTTCCATTTTGTTTCACAAGGTTTGTAAAAACATTTCGTAATTAAAGTGAAGTAAAAATTATGCAACTTCGAAATTCTAGAAATTGTAAAAGGACTCATCTAGTCACTTTTTAAACAAATAGTGGTCATCGTAGTGTAAGAATAAAGGTTCCTCCTCTGCTGGATAGGAAAAAACTCTTATTATATTTCGCTTCTGTGGTGAGATTATGAAAGCCTAAAGACTTCAGTTTAATTCCAACTTTTTAACCACAATAAGTGAAATAAATCCCAAATTTTAAATATTCAGTCCAGAAGAAATAGAAATGTAAAACTTCAACATCATTTCGATTCTGAACTCCATAAACATAAATCTTGGCTTTATTTGGATAGACAATCCTTTTTTTTTTTTGGTTTTTTTCTTTTTTGTTGATTTGCAGCCAATTATGCTCAATAAAAACAGGATATTCATTTTGATCCTTTAACATATACAAACACACAAATAAACAACAGAATACTATATAAAATTCAAATCATGTCAAATCATGCAAGTGGAATTATTCGAGGGATTATAATTAGTTTATACCAGGCAGTTGGCAGAATTCAGCCATTATATAAAATTAAAAAAATACACACACACACATATATATATATATCCATACATATATAAAATGCGGCTTACACATGATGGCTCAATAGTGCACAAATCCACAATGACCGCAAAACCATTTTAATGGTCCAAAATAAATTTTTGACTTTTGGTCTTTGGAAAATATTTTGGATTGTTCACGAAATAAATCTTGGAATGCTTTACTATAAATTTTCTATGCTGGACTGTGTGGCAAGAAGCTAAGAAACCCTTTAGCAAGTAATAAATAACAAAATAAACAAAAAGAAGAAAAACAACAAAAAAAAAAGGAAAAGGATAAATAACAACAAAATAAATATATTGTCGACTGTAATGAAAGCAGTAGTCAGTCGGTTGAAAGTTTTTGTGGCCAGTTACCACGTCCTCTTCTAAAACTCTATTAAATGCCTTAAAAGAACAACAGCAACAACAACTACTTGCTGGCAAGAAACTAAACAAATAAATATTTCCCAGCATACACTCGTGCACTCACACTCACTCACACCACCATCATTTTAAAATCACTAAACTTTAATTTTTTTTCTTTGTTTGTTGTTGTTAATTTGTTGGTTGGTCGGTCGGTCGTTCCGTCTTCTGTTGCAACTTGATTATGTGCAAATTTATTGGCAAAACCACAAACATGCAGCTTCCATCTCTCTGTCTCCCGACCTTCCCAGCCATCCTTTAAGTTTAGCTTTTTGCAGGGGTGTTGAAAAGAGCCAAATTTTAGACATGCGCCAATACATAAACACCACATTTGCACATCTTATGCGATGATACTAATGAAGTGTGCGTGACTTGATTTAATATGGAGTTTTTGCTGCTGCAACGGATACTTTTTTTGCCGTTTTGAGTTTTTACTTTTGTTATTGCCCTGATCTCAAAGCCAGTGAGTCAACTGGTGGCTTTGAAATCCGCCGGTTTTTTGCACCATCAACAACATATCAAATTAAGTCGTTGGCATGGCAGTGTTAAGCCGTTTCTAAAAAATGTAAAAATGTTGAAGAAGCCAAAAGAATTTACGTGTATGAATTGATCACTACGAATCGATTAGCAGGTAGTTGGCAGCATTAGAATTGTAGTTGGACAAGTAATGAGACAAAGCGAATTCAAAACAGCTGACAGCGGAGAGCAGATGTTTTTTTTTTGTGTTTACGAAACATGTGCCGGCACCTGGCAATGGATTCGTAAAAATATAAACTAATTAAAGAAAACATATTTAGATTAGATCCGATTTAATTTCGCCATTTTTTAATATTCGTCTTTTTATTGTATCAAACATATTAACTATTTGTAAACCATTTCCAATGTTTATTTAAGCGAAAAAAATAACTTTAAGAAAAAGAATTCAACTTGACTTGCTCAATGGATTCGCCTTGAAGCTAAAAGTCACCTATGCTCTTACAGTCAGTTTTTCTCCTGAAGTTAGCTCCGGTCTCAATGCTAGGTCTGTTCTTGAAGACAGCTGTGGTCTTACCGTAGGTTGTGCGCTTTAGGGCAGCTATGTTTTTAAGTTCAACAACCCTCATAAAGTCAGTTGAGCTTTTAAAGTCAGGTGGGCTCTTAAAGTAGGCTGTGCTCTTTATGGAAATATGTTTTTAAACTCCTTAGAACTTTTAAAGTCAACTGTGCTCTTTAGGGCAGCAGGGCTTTTAAATTCAGCATCCTTCTTCAAGTCCGCTGTGCTCTTTAGAGCAGCAGGGCTTTTAAAATCAGTAGCACTCCTAAAGTCAGTTGTGCTCTTTAGGGCACAAGTTCTGGGCTTTTAAACTCAGTAGCTATGATTTTAAGCTCAGCAGTCCTCCTACAGTCAGCAGTACTCTTTATGGCGGCTGGGCTTTTAAACTCAGCACCACTCTTAAAGTCAGCTGCGCTCTTTAGGGCAATGTTGATTTAAACTCAGCCGCCCTCAGCTATCTGTGCCTTTAAAGTCAGATGTGCGCTTTTAACCCAGTTACGCTCTTTAACTACGCTGTACTCTTAACATCAACTGCACTGTTAAAGTCCCCTGTGGTCTTAAGGACACCTCGTATAAATTAGATGTGCATTTTTTTAATGACAATTAAGAAAAAAATATTAACCAAATTTAAATATTGTTGACAGCTAAGCATGACAAGGCCCAGCTGTTGAAAATTAGGAAAACAAAGTAAAACGCCTTCGATCAGTATAAAAAACATTCAAGATATTCTAGATATTTACTTAAATCTGTTGGAGAACTTAGCACGGAACCTACACCTGAATGAGAAATGCATAAACTTCAAAGCCTTTCCTCACCAGCCGAAATATTTAAAATTTTTAAAACTGAGCGGTTTAAATGCAAACGAACTAAAGCGGTGGCGTGAGAAAAGGTGAAGTCATAGTTTGGTCTCTACGTCATTTAGAATCGCATAGTTGAATTTATTCTGAATATTGTTTACTTTACTTTTTATTGCAGGCCTTTCCGCCGAAGTTTATTATGTACGTGATGGCCACATCAATGATTATGCCTTAAATTTCGTAGTGCCTGTGCCGGCTAATATACGCGAAATAACTTTCAGTTGGCAGAGCGAAGCCGGCCGGCCTTTACCTTATAGCATTACTATGTTGACTTCAGATCCGGTGGTGTTGCCGTATCCTACTTTGAACATTTCACAAATAGGCGAAATACCTGTCACAGTACAGACTTTCTCAATAGGCCTTAAATGTACAGGCATACGATCAGAAGAAGTGGATGTTACAATTTCCATAGAAGTTATATTGAATCGAGCATTAAATAATGTAACACGTTTGATATTCAAAAGGAAGAAGATTTGCCTATTGGCAGAAGATGACGACACGGACTTGATTAATCCGCTATTGCTGGAAACTGTGGAGCCACCGCCAGCCGGTCTAATAACTTTCGTAGGAGGTTGCCTTTTGGCTTTATTTTTAGTACTGGCAGTTTTGTGCACAGCCTATTGCGTGCGTGGATCTAGTAAACGCCAACAAAATAATAATGGTCAGCCCATGAGAACTTCTAGTTTCCAGAGACTCAATGGAAATCAGCCTTGCCAATCGGCTTCATATATAACGCCCTCTCTTATAGCTCCTATACACACGACATTGCCGCGTAAAATCGAACCCCAACAGCCAGAGGAATTACATCGTCGCATTTCCGAATTGACTGTAGAACGTTGCCGAGTACGATTGTCGAGTTTGTTGCAAGAGGGCACTTTCGGTCGTGTTTATCGTGGCACCTACAATGACAATCAAGATGTTTTGGTCAAGACTGTTGCCCAACATGCCAGCCAAATGCAAGTGTCGCTTTTACTGCAGGAAGGCATGTCCCTCTATGGAGCTTCCCATCCTGGCATCCTCTCCGTACTGGGTGTTTCAATAGAAGATCATACCACACCTTTCGTTTTATATCCAGCCATGTACAATACCAGAAATTTAAAACAGTTCTTACTGGATCCCTCCTGTGCCCGAACCATCACCACTATACAAATTGTAATGATGTCATCGCATTTGTCAACTGCCTTAAGCCATCTCCACAGCCATGGTGTGGTACACAAGGATATAGCGACCAGAAATTGCATGTAAGTATTCAATTTCCCTAAAAGCGGACTATAAAATATTTGTGGTAAAATTGTAAGATCATTTTTCCTTAATATCGTAGAATATAAGAAAAAATGGCGCACATCGCATTACATAAGAATTTTACGGAAATAAGAAACAGTTCCTTTTTAAATTCGCTTCCTTCGTTAATTATTTTGAAATTAAAGCATTAGTTTGATTCGTAAGCAGGCACACAGTGTCAAACTATACTTGAAGCAGCGCAAGAAATACGAATTTTTCTGAATAAAACTTCTTAATCTACACCTATTTCAGCGCATAAAGTAAAAAAAATCTTTAAAATACGAAAACCGAAAAAAATTAAAAAAAAAATTCACTGAACTGTAATCTCCTAAAAATCGCTGGAATTATAGAAAATGGCCACAAACCGATCCAACAAACTAAAAAACATAATACTCCAAACTTTTCGAACTGCCCTGAAATGTCCAAATTCCCAAAATACCAGACTCCCCACCAATTTAGCAGTCAGTGAAATGGAAATTGATTAATCAGAAGACTTTAAACCTTATTAAGTTTTCCAATTTGAAAATTGAAAATAATTGATCTGAACCGAGGTGGATCCATTCAGATCGGTTAACTCTGTTAAAACGGGTGTTATTTTACACTGCGCTTGTTAAAAGAACTTCAGACCACTTGGCTCCAAAACTAAACATAATTATTCAAACCAAATTGTGGACCACCGACACACGGGACCACTTCATTACATACATAACAACAACAAATATTACAAGCGTTCGTTCATTTTCATTTGCACAAAAGCGGACTGAGGAGTCAAAAATGTTCGCTGTCGTATGTTTACCTCCCACTGTACCTTCACACACGAGAATGGGTTTTTGTATGAAAGTGTATCCTAAAATTTCATCATACCACCAGACTTGCATTTATTCCGATGCGATGCATTTTGATGCGACCTTTTTAAATAGAATGGAATCAAACCAACTTCCCGGGTGGCGGAATCGGACGAGTGTTTAGCATAGTGAATCATGGCTTTTAGCATGTTCGTTTTAAAATATTTAATAAATTTATGTTTTCATTTACTCACCTTTTAAAATCAGCCAACAAACCCCGATTAACGATGATTATTTATTTGAATTATTTATTTATTTAATGTCATTAAACGACGGTACCGACTAACCGAATTCGCCTTGATGGGGACACAGACATAATTTAAAACCTTCACAAAATACTTCACTAAATTTAAAGGGATCACTTTTCTTATTTTATTTTTATTATTTCACTTTATTTTATTTTTTTTTTTATTTTATTCTATTTCTTTTAACTTTTTTTTTATTTTTTTTTTTTATTTTAAATTAATTATTTTTTTTTTTATTTTATATAAATAATTTTTTTTTTTATTTTACCTTTTTTTTATTTCATATAATTATTTTTAATAAACAATTTTTTTCTTATTTTATTTTACTTTTTCTAATTAATTCACTTTATTTTATTTCATTTCATTGCATTTTCTTTTTTATTTTATTTTATTTTTTTTTTAATTATTTTATTATATTTTATATTTTATTTCATTTTATTTTTTTTTATTTTATTTCACTTCATTTTAATTATTTCACTTTTCCCATTTTTTTATTTTACTTCATTTAATTTTTTTTATTTTTTTTTATTTATTTCACTTAATTTTATATTTTATTTAATATTTTTTTTATTTTATTCCATTTAATTTAACATTTTTTTCATTTTTTTCTTTTATTTTAAATTAATTATTTTTTTTAATTTTTTTTTTTCTCTTTTTTTATTTAATATAAATTATTTTAATAATATTTTACTTTTTCTAATTAATTCACTTTATTTTATTTCATTTCATTGCATTTTCTTTTTTATTTTATTTTATTTTATTTTTTTTAATTATTTTATTATATTTTATATTTTATTTCATTTTATTTTATTTTACTTCATTTTAATTATTTCACTTTTCCCATTTTTTTTATTTTATTTCATTTAATTTTGTTTTATTATTTCACTTTATTGTACGTTTTATTTTTTTTTTATTTTATTATACTCACTTTTCCCCCTTTTTCTATTTTATTTTATTAAATTTTTTTTTTTTACTTTTTTTAATTTTTTTCATTTTTTTTATTTTATTTTACTTTTTTGCTTTTCTACACTTGTTTTATTTTACTTATTTTTATTGGATTTTGCTTTTTTAATTATTTTACTATATTTTTAACTTTTTCATTTCATTTTCATTTTTAAATTTTTATTTTATTTCACTTATTTTTAATATTTTTTAATTTTTTCACTTTTCCTACTTTCTTTTCCTTTTTTTATTTTACTTTATTTATTTTTATTTAATTTTACTTTTTTATTTTACCTATTTTTATCATATTTTTTTTTTTATTTTCCCCCACATTTTTTGTATTTTATTTTATTCTTAACTTTTTTTTATTATAATTCTTTTTTTTTAATTATTTATTATAATAAAAAATAATAAAAAAAATTATAATTTTTTTTAATTTTTTTTCACCATTTTTTTATTATATTTCACTTTTTTATTTTATTTCACTTATTTTTATTAAATTTTATTTTTATCCACTTTTATTTTAGTCTTAGTTTCGTTTTTTATTACATTTTACTTTTTATAATTTCTTCTCTCCGCTTTTATTTTATTTGACTTTATATTATGTATTGAAGGTTAAACGACAGACGGGATCTATACATTGATTTAGCAGGGCCTTGTTTCAAATCAATGCGAATTCGCAGTGGTTTCAAGTTTTAGGCCACCCAAACAGCTGAAAAGGCAAATTGAACAGCAATCAATTCGCCTTTTTGCAGTCTCATAATACAGCTGATGGCAAGAAACTGCCATCTGTGCAATCAAAGATTTGATAAACTTCACATATGAGCTGCTCTGACCTATCGCGCCCTCTGTCAATATTTTATTAAACACGTTACACTAGGAATGTCAAAAAAACGCGTCCAAAATTAATTTTTGTTACTGACGCCGATAAAAAGGCGTGAAGGAGAGTAGACGGCTTAGCGTCTAAAAAAAAAGAGGGATTCTGTTATACATGCGCACACATCCATACACATATTCATATGTATGTATGTATGAATAAAGCGTTATATGGATATATAAAATGAATAATTATGTATGTTGCAGTGGCATGCATACAAACATACATACGTACATATTTTACCAAAACTCAATTTTAATATTTAATAATCACAGATTTAAAACTTTTTACCTTTACATTTAATTATTAATTATTTTAATATATTAAATAATATAAAAACACTATATGTTGCACTTGTTTAATATTTCCGCACGTCCGCTTGTTTCGAAAGGCACTTTACGACGATCGACGAACCACATCGAATGAGCTTGACTGGAACCTGACATAAGTAACGTAGTACTTCTTTTGACTTTTGGCCATATTCACCACTCTAGTGGAAAGACAATTGGAATGCAAGTAAAGCGCTAGTCTGATAGAATTGGACAAATCGGTATCGAAAGGTACCAACAGCTTAGCAAAAACTTAAAAAATAAGTACTGTTTTAATATATGAGAAATTTGCTGTAATATTTCGAAAGAAAACTTAGAGAGGCAGGGAAAGTTTTATTAAAATGTATATTTTAGTTCCATTAGAAAAATCGCATTTGTAATGAAAAATTCCAAGAAAAAATTTATAAAAGTCTTCTTTGCAAAATTTTCTTTACTCGGAATTTCGGACTGCACAAATACAGTTGTACAAGTCTATGGTCTTGACTCTTATAATGAATAGAAACGAATGCTGTAAATTTTTTATATCTTAAAATCGCATAAATGAAAGAAAAAATTTGTGTAAAAAAGTACCAGAATTTAGTACCGCAGTAACGAATTAACATTAATTGATATTGGACCATAATTGCCCACCATTAATATAAAAAAAATTAAGTCTTCATTTCATTAATAAAGGGTTGCCACGCCTTAAATATTACAATAGTTTTGGGTTTAAGCTCAACTGCAAGTTGTGGAATTTTCTATTCATTCTCGTATGATTGCAAATTATGATGATTTTATTTAAATAAATAAAATTTAAAAACTATATTGTAAATCAAATACTATACACTTTCCAACATCGGATTACATAGAAATATTTGTTTTTTTTTATTTTAATAAATGAATAAATAATAAATAAGTTTGTATATATGTATATATATATATACTTTTTTTTTTGTAAATATTTCAGTATTGATGATCAGCTGCGCGTTAAGTTGTCTGACAGTTCTCTTTCGCGGGATCTGTTTTCGGGCGACTACAACTGCTTGGGCGATAGCGAAAATCGTCCTGTTAAATGGATGTCTTTGGAAGCCTTGCAACACAAACAATTCTCTGAAGCCAGCGATTCGTGGGCTTTTGGTGTCCTAATGTGGGAATTATGCACTTCGGCCAAGCAGCCTTATGCTGAAGTAGATCCCTTTGAAATGGAACACTATCTCAGAGATGGCTATAGGTTGGCACAACCGTTCAATTGCCCCGATGAACTGTAAGTATAGAATATACCACACATGTAACATATACGACTTTTCTATTTTCTTTACAAATTCTCATTCCCTCTCTAGTTTCACCATAATGGCTTATTGTTGGGCTCTCTTGCCATCCGAACGTCCGACATTCTTACAACTGCACGCCTGCCTCTCCGAGTTTCATGCCCAAATTACACGATATGTGTAGTTTATGGCACTCACAACTTTCCTCCCACTCCCCCATGCCATGGCCACCAAACTTTCCAAGCTCGCATTTAATTAGCATTTATCTTAAGTGAAATTATTAAAACATTCTCCTATAAGTATAGAAATCATTGTTGTTGTTTTAATATTACGCATTGTATAGTACTATTATAATAATAGTAACTCTTAAGTCGTAAATAATTTTTATATATTGCCAAAATTACATATTAAGTTTTAAATTTAAATACACTTTAAATAATAAAAAAATATTTGTATTATAATAACAATAAATAATATGTGAAATAAAATATTTCAAACGATGAAAACATTTCCGTGCAATTTTTTCTTAATTTGTAAAATGAAAAAGCAAAAAAAAAGGGTAAGTTTTCCACAAAAAAAAAAAAAAATTGAAAAAATAAGTGCAATAAAATATTTTTCATTTTAATAAAGTTTTTAATATTTAATTCAAATTAATATTTAAAGTAAAAGAGGCAGAGTTAATCTCAGCTTCGCATTCAAATACCTTTTTCAGCCCCACTGTTACATGTAAATTATTAATCCCCTTCAGAGGGTTTAATCATTTTATTAAGTCATTTATTTAAAAATTAAATTGAAACTGCAAGCGAGGGAATAAACTATGAAATTGCTTATTTATGTATATATAATACACCCACACATACTTATTTATGTGCACTTGCATGTGCAAGTCCGAATGATAATTAACATTTACTTTGCGTAAATGGAATTTTTGTTTTATGGTATAATTTTATTAACAATTAAAATATAAATAATTCGAAAATGCAATTTATACAGTTCAGAAATTGCTGAGTATGTAATAAGTGTTGTTGTGGTTGTGCAAATTGATCACATTAAAAATTAAACCATGACTTAATGTGGTAGGAAATTGAATTATTTAAAAAAAAAAGCTCTCCAGGATATATTGGCAATTTTTAAAGTTTAGCTGCAGCGTTCAGGAAACTAGTAAATTTTACTGATTTTTCTCTAAAGCTTTACTTTACCGCGGCATCTCACCAGCTTACAATCTCTAAGGATTGCATATTAAATGGTTTATTGGTATTTACGGGTTTTTAAATTTTAATTTACTAAATTCTAGATTTTCTAGCAACTTTTATTTTACCAAAAAAATTGTTTTAGTAATAGATAATGGGCAACGTTCTTTAGAAACTGCAAGGAAAAAAGAAACTCTTTTACAGAATTTTTGTTTCAAATTCGTTAATAAGCAGTTACCTCTGAAGCTTTTTTATACCTTAAGATTTTCCACGATCTTTGATCTATACATATATGTAAATTGCCATGACACTGACGGATTTCATAGTATGAACACGGAATTTTTATTTGTTTCTAATCTAAATTAAGAAAAATAAAAATGAATAATCTGTATTGATTCTGAAAAAGCTCTTATGATGTACAAAAATCCTTTCATTCTTTGCGTATTAATGACCCTCGTATGACTGACCTACAAATAAATTTCTTAATCACCATCTGTTTTGTGCAGTTTGCAGCATCCTTAAGGCATCACTATTAAAGTTGACATTTTCTTTTTAAATCCCAACTGAATTTGAATAAAAGTTTACGACAACGCGCATATGCACTCTGGAATTTGACTTGTTTTTTGATCGTCTCCAGGGTATTTTAATGCAAGATCTTAAATAAATAATGCAGAAAAAATTTTATGTCAGTCGGAAATCATAACTTTACCGCTATTCCACACTTACAACATCTCTCCATTATTCTTACATTCTAAGTTTTCCAAACTTTAAAATCAAAATTTGCAGAATTTTTGTGGTGTTGGCTACCCTCTTCCACATTAACTATTATTACTTACCTATGTGTGTAACGTGACCGTATATTGTAATATGTAAAATCTGACCAACTTTGAGAGAGAAGATATGCAATATATAATTCGATAAGTTTTTCCAAGAAGCCAATGAAATTTATTTATTAGAAGCAAATGAACATTTGCTCGTTTAGCCAACATAAAAAATATTTTACAGTGTGCACTCGATAAATAAAATCGAAGATAATATTAATAGCAGTGCCAGCTGACATTTAAATGGAATTCTTCACAGCAACTCGTGTATTGTAATTGAGATTTGGAAAAAAATTTGCGTTTTAAGAAATTCTGGCTAAAACACATATTTTATTTTTTTTTAATAAATATGAAATTTTTTTTATTATACAACTTTTTACATACAACTAAGAAGCTGAAATTTACAACCATGTTCTTAAAAATTAAGGTTGTGAAAAAATGTTTTTTTATGGATTTTTTTTTCTTTTTAAGACAACAAACTAGTTTAGTTATAACGGACACTTTCCCACAAAAAAATTGGGCACATTTTTAGTATTTCCTTATATTCCCTATGTACCCTTTCCATAGACAAAACCTCTGGGGTCACGTTAAGTAAGTAAATTGGCAATGTGGGGTGTATTGAAACTTAAAAAATATTGGAAGTTTTAAGTTGGAAATTCACCAAAAAAAATCAGTATGACCATCTTGGTGTTTCGTGCTTAAATATTGCATTACAACTCAGTAAGGATTATTAAGATTTTTAAAATCAGTAACTTCGACTAGTGCTTTCTTATGGAGAAACACGGAAGGTATAAGCGGTTTTGTATTTCTCCTTGATGGGTGAGCTTCATATGATAAAGGCATGCAACTGAAAATAGAATTTCTTTACATCCTATTTCATATTATTATTAACTTTATAAAGGCTTACAAAGAATATGAAGTGAAGAATACATGATATTAAATGAATGCATATCGCTGTTCACAAGTAAGATGGCCCTAAACAATATTTTTTTCTAAAAATTTTTTGAAATCTATAAAATAAATTTGCCGAAACAAAATGCAATAAAAGTTCTTTCTCTTTTCAACCAACGATATGTAAATATATGTATATAAGAATATATGTATCATGTAAATAAGCACATACTTAATAATAATTTACATGAGATTTATTAGGTGATGAATAAATTTTTTTATAATAAAAATAAGTATTTTATCACATGTGTTTACATCTGGTCACACTGATAAGTATGCAATATTTGAAAATATATATGTATATATTTCCATCCTCGAACACACATCCATAAATATTTTGCAATAGATGAGTTATTATAATTGTCATACTACAGACATTTGGATATAATTAATATGGGCACACATGAATGCATGCATGGGTGTGTGTATGTATGTAAATACATTTCCTAATATGAATTTGTAATTCCAGCCTTGTATAAATATATATGTAGATATGTATGTAAGTACATTAGAAGATTGTAAGTAACTCCCTCTCCACATTGTAATTTTGTTGCTGCAATTTTTGGTTGTTTTTGTTGAGAGGGGTAAGGTACTCTGTACCCCTCATGAAGCGTCTCACCCCTCTCACCAAAAACAACCAAAAATTCCAGCAACAAAATTGGACTGTGGACAGGGAGTAAGTGATTTTCTAAAGATGGACTTATTATTATACATATATGTATAGTGTCTATATGGATATGTACATGGGTATGTAAGCCTAATTTTAAGTTGGTATAATATTTTTTGTATTCAAGGTACATACAAACATACATATATTTATGCCTTTACGAGACAGCTATACATACATATGAATCTATGTTATCACTTACTCCATACATACATATGGAAATGAAATTAAAAGATGTTCACACATACGTTTGTGTGTAGGTCCATATATAAACCATATGTATGTCAGTATGTAATTTAGAATGCAGGTACTTGTCATTGTTTAAATCTGATTTAACATTAATTAAAAAAAAACACTAATTGCAATAATTGCCAATTTTTTTAAAAAGACAATATTTATATATGTATGTATGTATGTAAGTATGTATTTATATGTCCAGAGACAAGAAATTCATTCCAGAGTTGTTGCTTGAAATGAGTGCTGAGAAAAAAAGAGCATTGACATATGCACATAAAAATATATATATGTATATGGTTGTACGACAGTAAGTACATGTAAATATATGTATGTATATTTCTGCAGGTTAGTCCTCAAGAACGAAACAAAACAAACAACAGAGTTGCCAAATCTGAAATACAATTAGAAAAACCGCTCCTTCCATGTTTAAATGACTTGAAATAAAAGGTGGACTTTTAAATGGGGTTTAAAATGTTTTAAAATTATGAACTATAGAGGATGTCATAAAAATAATTTTGTTAAAAACACAGATGCATATGTAAGCAGTAATTACGAATTTAATAAATATAGTTATAAATGAAAGGATATAAGTAAGGTAAAGCACGATTATAAAAAAAAGAAACTGATCCTGATAGACGATATGTTGTTATGTTTATATCTTATCTTTATCTTCTTTCTTTTTAGGAAAGAAAGTTTATGCAGAAGCCTTAAGAAGCTTATACTGGCTCGTAAGAAGCTTTGCATTAGTAGGAAATACCGAATATGGCATTGGCAATTTCCTTAGCCGTCTTCTTAGAATTTGTTTGTTGATATTCTTCGTCAGGACAAACAATTTAATTTAGGTTTCATCAGCGCAGACAACTTGCAATATACATACATATGAAAATACTCAAAGCAATAAGTAGTTCTCAATGTCATAATAATTGCACACATAAATTCTGAATTTTAAATAAATTTGCAGCAATATTTTAATTGGTGCTGCGCATGCAATTCATGCCATAATATTTACTAACATGCAATGCACTTTTGCATGTCTCGAAAATATGTGTGAATTTTCTGCGTTCCCTAATTTATTCATATTACTTTTATTCTCCTTAATTCGTTCAATCGATTGTAAATTCAATTATGAAGAGCTTTTAAAAATAATGCGGCTTAATATGAATGATTGCAGCGAAGTGCATTATAATGGCTCGATTGCGAATTTATACAACATTTTTAAAACAGGTTTCCTAAAAAATGGGAAAAAGTATGAAGAAAAAATTGTGTTTTAAATTATAAAGTTACTTTGAAAGTTTTTTTATTTTATTAAGTAAATTTTTCTATTGAAAATAAACTTTAAAAGAATTTGGGGAAAGCGGTTTTCTCTGACTAATTTTCTGAGCAGTTAATAGCTAAAAAATCTCTGTTAATTATTAAATTAATAATAATAATTAATAATAATAATAGTAATTAATGTATCTAAAACTGTAATTAATTGTAATAAGACAATTAGGCAAAAGGCCAACATTTATAGTTTCTATTACAGGATATCAACGGCGATATTCAGCTACTTTTATGCTATTTTTGCAATAATCGTTAGCAACACTTGAAATTACTTACTCTTTATAAATTCCAAAATATATACGCCAATGAATATATGATATTTATTGAAAATATGTTTATATATAAAAATAAAACATACTTCTGTATATTCATACTTTATAATATTTTGCAATAAATTTATTGAGTTAAATGTGTTATTTTAAAATTATTTAATAGTTCTTTTAATTATTAATTATGGAAAAATATTGGCTAAATCAAACTAAGCTTGATACATTTTATATCTAAACATGACTGAAAATAGATGCATATATTAGGCACACATATACTACAAACATTCAAATGCAGTCACTATTACATTTTATATTTCATCATATATTTTTCTACTGTATAAATTAGCTTAATTGTATTTTACATTTTAAGCTTCGAATAAAATTGGGAATACTAAATTATTTCTTAAGCACATCCCATTCATGCCTATAAAAATTTATCTTTCTTATTAAAAATTATCGTGCATACAAAAATATGAAAAGCAAAACTAGATCAATCATTCCTTAAACAAAAAATTTATATTGTGCTTATGAAAAAAAAACTGTACTTTTCTTTGCCAAACACAGTTGGAGGTAATAAAATGATTACTGGGCAAAGTAAAATAACAAAATCATAGTTAGATTGTTTCTCGGGGCTTTTATCTATTGCAATATTTTGATAGTAAGTTATATGTATTGTAAGTTCAGTTATAAATAGTTTTTTTAGGTGACTAAATTGTCAAAAGGAATCTCTATTAAAAAAATATAGGTGGACTGGCAACTCTGGCCGATTTAACATTATCAGTGATGGTAACCAATTACATTGGCTATACATCTTAATTTCATCCCCCACTGAAGAAAAATGTACATTTTGACGTAAAAAATTTACTTATACCGTATGAAGTATAAAAAAAAAATTATAATAAAATGTATTAAACAAAGTATTTGAATTTTTTTAATTTTATTAATTTTTATTTTGAGTGATATAGTACCAAATGTTAATTATTAATAAAAATTATTATTTAATTTTCCTAATTTTAATTATTTATTTAGTAAATAACTATATATAAATGTGATTTTTGATTTATATTTTAAATGATTAAAATTCTTAATTCAATTAATGAATATTAATATTATATATTAATTAATATTTAATTACAATTGAACCCAAGATTAATTTTTTAAGGAATTTCTTTGATTAAAAATTTTTGTTTTACAGGTTTTTGCAGGGCATGTTCATATTTGAAATTGGAGAGCTTAAATGGTGATTTCATACAACTTTTTAATATCCTTATGTCAGATTATAAACACTTTTGAGCTTTTAAAATTTCAATAATCTTTTAACTATATAATTCAAATGTTTACATAATATATATATAAATATATACATATATAATATATATATAAAACTTTATTGTTCTAAAAGCCATTCCGTTCTATTAAAATTTTTAATTTTTATTTTTTTCACAGGGGTACTAAGTGACAAAAAATTCGCTTTTATGATGCCATCACTGCCCATTGTCTTATATTTTAAAGAAAAGTTGTATAAAGCCATGCTAATGGGAATGTTCGTGGGTATGTGTTTGCACACCGCATATATTTTCTTATTGGAACAGTGGAAATAATAGACGAACTTAAAAGACATTCGGACAGGTCATGGATAGCACTACAAAAAAAATCATTCCTTCTTATTTGCCTTTCCATGTTCATTTCATAATAAAACTGAGTTTTATTGAACACACACACACACATCACACTTTTTTTGTGGGTTCGCCTCATATTTGAACTACTCGAATTTTTTGTGTGTAAATTAGCAACCAATGTGTAAGTGTGTATGGATGTGTGACATGTTGGTAACAGTTATATTCCGTATGCAGAAATACTCTCTCCTTATATAAAAGTTGAGAGTGGTGGAATGAGTGTGTGTGTTATAAAGTGTTGTTGTTTTTACATTAAATATTAATTAACGGAGTTAAGATGAGCAAAGAGTTTTTGCATGGCATGTAATTTGCAAGGTTGTACTACACAGTAAAAAATGTGTGCTAGGAGTATTGCGAATGTCACATTCCACTTCACAACAATGGTAAGTATGCAGTTTGACAATCATCGTAGCCAATAAAATGTATTAAACGACCTTTGACACCGCCAAATTTTAAATTGCTTGATTTATTGAAAACGAGTAATTTCATAAAATGTTCACACGTATGCATTTATGTGTGTATGTATGTGTATTTTTCAGTCCTACATTAAAGAGTTGTTGCTTTAAAGTATTAATTTGAAAGTGGTCTACATTTTTCTTTGTATTGTTCATATTTTCTAATGGGCATCTTTAATTTTAGATAATTTTTTCTGTTATATAATAGTATATAGAATAATAATTACATACATACATATGTATATGTATGTATATATTATATATAATATTCAGTTATAGACAATATATTGGTTTAATTTATTTTTTTTAAAAATACAAAACAGGTTAAAGGAAGGATAAATTTTTTTTTTATTTATAAGAAAAATAAAATATAAAAATATGTTATAAATTGATTTGCAGTTAAATAATTATTTATATTTTAAAAAAATATTTATTTTTAAAAAAAAGCTTGTATAGGTGCGAGGAATTGTAGGTTGAAGAGAACAAAAAAATAATTTTATAACAAAAACAGAAACAAAAAAAAAAAATTATTAAAAGAATTAAAAAACAAATTATAAGAACTTATATATTTATTTTATTATTTGGAAATTTTGCTTTTGTGATAAATTCTGCCATTAAATATATTTTTTATTTATAATCAATGTTATTATTTAAACCAATTTTTAGTTATAATTACTATTATTTCTAAAGGGGATTAACAAATTGTTTTTATTTTCTTAAATGATTAAATTTACTTATTACTACAGTATAGGTTGCAAAAACAAAATATTTATAAAAAATTTTCCATATAGATATATAAAAAATTCATTATTAAATAAAAATCATTTCCCTATGTGAGCACATATCGAGGACATAAATAAATATAAAATGGATGTACCTTTTTTCCAATTTTTTAAAAGGTTCCCATTTACGAGAACATGGAAAATTTTTTTAAAATAGAACTTATTAAGATTCTTTTGCGTCAACTATAAAAGTAAGATTCGTTGTTTTTACATTAAGCCGTCAATATTGAAGACTGTTTTTATGAAAGAACTGAAAAAATATTGGTGGCTAATTAATTAAAAATGCGATGGCAACACCTTTTTTCCTCCCAAGAAGTCTACGAGATGTTATGTAATTACATATGTTTGCTTGCTTATGCCGGTATGTTGAAGATAAATGATTGTTGGAATTTGCATTCCAATATGTATATATGTGTGCGTGCATGTTTGTATCGTCTTGGGATCTCTGTGCTGATTGCATAAACGAGTAGTTCTTTTTGTGTGGATCGTGGTTGAATTCGTTTCGAAGAAGTTACGCAACAAAGTTAAAAGTGAGTGTTAAAAAAAGGTCGAATATGTGTGAATGTGTGTTATAATTAGTATACGTTGTGTATAATTTTATTAAAATTTTATTAATAATAATAATAATTTAATTAAATAATTTAAAGAAATTGTAAATAATTTTGCAAATATTTCCTGCATATTTGGTATGAATGCTATTCATACATATTCAATTACCCAAATATACATACATATATGCAAGGCTATGATACATAAATATGTATGTATGCATGGAAGTGCATATTATTAGCTTCTTTCAGAAGTTGTTATCTACAATTCATATTTTCATATGAATATATACATATATGTATGTATGGATGCGTGCACATGTTTGCAGAAGCCCACTCTTTTTTTAGACACTAAGTCGCCTACTCTCCTTGAGGTCTTTTTACCAGCGTCAGTAACAAACAAAAATTTTGAGTGCGTTTTTTTGACATTCCTAGCGAAACATGTTTAATAAAATATTGACAGAGGGCGGTTAGGTCAGAGCAGCTCATATGTGAAGTTTATCAAATCTTTGATTGCACAGATGGCAGTTTCTTGCCATCAGCTGTATTATGAGACTGCAAAAAGGCAAATTGATTGCTGTTCAATTTGCCTTTTCAGCTGTTTGGGTGGCCTAAAACTTGAAAGCACTGCGAATTCGCATTGATCTGAAACAAGGCCCTGTTAAAATAATGTATTGATCCCATTAGCCCTTTAAGCTTTAATATATATATAAAGCAAAATAATAATATGAAGTAAAATAAAATAAAATCAGAGAGGAGAAATTATAAAAAGCAAAATATAATAAAAAACGAAGCGAAAACAAATTAAAAGTGAATAAAATGAAAAAAGTAAAATTTAATAAAAATAAATGAAATAAAATATAAAATTAAAATATAATAAAAAAGCAAAACAAAAAAAAAAAGATAAATTAAATAAAATGAAAAAAAAATTAAAAAAAAAATAGTGTGGAGTACTTAAAAAAATGTAAATTAAAAAGAAACTAAATGAAGTACAATAATAAAAAATAAAATAAATAAAATGAAATAAAATGAAATGAAATAAAAAACAAAAGAAAAAATGAAATAAAGTGAAATAATTGAAAAAAGTAAAAAAAAAATAGAATGAAATAAAATATAAAATTTAATGAAATATTTAAAAAAATAAAATAAAAAAAATTAAATTAAATAAAATAACAAAATAAAAAATATACTAAAGTGAATTAATAATAAAAAGTAAAATAAAATAAGAAAAAAATGATTTATTAAAAAAAATTATATTAAATTAAAAAAAAGTAAAAAAAATGAAAAAAAATAAATAATATAAAATAAAAACAAAAAATTAAAAAAAGAAATTAATTAATATAAAAAAAAATAAATAAAAAAAGGTAAATGAAATGGAATAAAATAAAATAAAGTGAAATAATAAAAAAAGTAAAATAAAATAAAAAAGTGATCCCTTTAAATTAAGTGAAGAATTTTGTGAAGGTTTTAATAGAGAAATATGTTTGTGTTGCCCATCAAGGCGAATTCGCCTTGGCTTCCCATTATTTGCCATGAAGTGTAGGCGATTAAGTCGAAATGAAGGATTGCAGTTACCCAAAATTAAAACAAATCGGTTTAGTCGGTACGGTCGTTTAATGCCATTAAATAAATAAATAATTCAAATAAACATTCATCGTTAATCGGGGTTTGCTGGCTGATTTTAAAAGGTGAGTAAAAAAACAATAATTAATTATTTTAAAACCAACATTTTATATCAGGTCACAGGTAAGAGTCTATTTAAAAGCCACGAAATCCATTCATGATGCCGAAGTGTTATAAGAAGTACTCGAGTATGTGTGCGGTACGGAGTTGTGCGGTCTACTTCTTTTATAATCACTTCTGTATTCAAAGTTGCATATTTGGTTATGTGGTGCTAAAAGCCCACATAACACTCCTTCGATTTCTCCACGCGGAAAGGTGATTTTAAATTTGGACATCTATGTATACGTTCATTAATTTTTTGGGCGTCTTAGAATATCTTTTTTCGCCACAAGGTTATCCTGATTTGTCTGTTCTTTCTTGTCTGTTTTAGAATGGCTTTTTTTGTCAGAATGACATTTTATTTCGTCTGTTTATTGTTTAGTTTGTCACAATAAAAATGTGGTCGATCTGACCGCAAATTTAATTTTATACGTTTTAAATAAAACATTTTTTGTCAGAATGTGGTCTTAGTCTATATGTATATTGGAGCTCAACTTGGAATTATACTTTTTGTAGGAATGAAATTTTTTTCCATCTGTCCGCCTATTCATTTATCTCTGGCTTGGAATGGTCTTTTTCGTCAGAACGTTATCCTGATTTGGCTGTTCATTCTTGTCTGTTTTAGAATGATCTCTTTTTCAGAACGTCATTGTTATCCTTCTTAGAATGAAGGACATCTCTCCGTCTAATCCGTCTTATCCGTCTTGAAATCGATTTGTTTTTTGTCAGAATGACATTTATGTCCATCTGTCCATACATTCATTGTTGTCCGTATGAAATTTAATTACATTGTACTAAATTATTATAATTTACGTTAATTTAAATTTATATAAATTAAATTGTAAAAAATTAAAATAATTTTTCATATTTACATATAACATATATGTATATATAACATATGTGTATATGGCTAAAACTTTTCTGTAATTTTTGTAATATTCTAAAAATTTAAGAAATCTCTTTCTAATATATGTATATATTTTGTTTTTTTTAAGTGTAGTTTTTCTTCAAAGAATTTTTTAAGCGACTTTACACGTGCATGACTAGAACAATTCAATTTCATTTCTAATTTCAACACATACACACGCACTGTAATGAAGGCATCAAAAGGAAATCTATTTTGCTGAAGTTTATTGTAAATCATTTTTTTTACAATTTCAAGGATGAAAGTGTGTGTGTGTGTGGGTGTGTATGTGTATTATTTTTAGTATTATTCCTTTAAATAAAGAAAAGAAACAGTTTAATTATTAAGACATGTTTTAATTTGTCGTTCTCGCTAATAAAACAAAAAACAGGAAATTTTGAAAAAACTGGTCACGGCTGCCCATTTAAAGAAAATATTTAAAAAAAAAAGTAATTTTGGAAAATCCTGGAGAATGTGGATATGCACACCTATTCCACGTCATCGTGTAATTAAAATTAATGTTTTTAATGTTTTTTATATTCTGTCAGTATTCTTGTTTTACTTCCATATTTATCGATTAATCGTTCACTGATTATTAAATGATTCAAATTAATTTATTCGTATCAAGAATGTTTTTGGGGAAAAGTGAATTTTCCTTTTTTCCAAGACTCCAGCGGGACGGTGATATATTTCCGTCTTGCTGCAGTTAAAACTACTGAAAACTGAACTTGTGCGTGTATACGTATAAAAATTTAATTATTTGCTGAACATCCTTCTTTTAAAATACTTTTTATTTTAATTACAATTTTTACTTGAAAATGCTTTCAGTGCGCCACTTTTGTATGGTTTTTTTTTCTATTTTTTATTTTTAAAAATCTGTCACGTAGTTAAAAGAGAAAATTTCTTGAATATTAATTTTGTATATATACGAAAACAATATAAATTTATTATAGACATTCGCAGAAGACACACACATCCTGTAATGAATCTTGGAATGTGTAAAAATAAATTGACTTTAAAACATAAAACAATATAATGGAAATTTTTCTGTGCTTGCGAGTGAACACTTTGCAATTCGGAATTCAAGAATAGGACGAACTGAATACACTCGCACGCATGTTTCTGAAAAGTAAACGAATTAAATAAAATGTATGTAAACAAGTATTAAATTTATTATTAAAATTTTTATGCCTTTTTTATTTGCAACAAATAATACAAGAAAGTGCATCTCGCAACTCTGCCACTGTTGCGACAATCATTTAAAATATTTAATTTATCATGGCAATTACAATAAATTTGTTTAATAAAATAAAGAGACAAAAGATAGTGATTTTAAGGATCATTAAAAATGTGAAACAAAAAGGAAAATGTGGTTTTGATATCCAGTAATATGTATGCATGTATGTATGTGTGTATTGGTGTATGGGTGTGTGTGCATATTACAGCACACGCATGTATGCACTCATTTAGACTGAACCAGGAACAGGCATGTTTATTTTGCATATAGTGGGTGAAAAAGTCCTGGCACGGTATGCAGTACTGAAACGTTTTTATTTTAGCAAACGTTTTAAATGTGCCTAAATGGAGCAAAAATCTCTCCCTCTCTCTCTCTCTCTCTCTCTCTCTCTTTTATTATTGTTATATATCCTGCGTCCTTTCGTATAGCAGCCAATCAGTAACAAGATAACAATCCTTATCTTTCATTCAATCAAATTCAATGTAAATCTTGTTGCTAAAATATTTTGTTTTTATTTTTAAACAAATTACAAGACCGCCTGGAAGTATGCAATACTAATCTAGTCTACTAGGCAGAACTTTGAAACTTTTCTTTCACAGATAAGCTGCAACCTTTGCAAAAAAAACTTGTTAAAAAAAAATCTCCTTCTTCCGTATTCAACAAGCATACTCATTACAGACTTGCTGCTTTGACGGCATGGAATTTGGTTTAGTAATTCTTGTTTAGTTTTAGAAACTGTCATTGCATAAATCTAGGAAAGCAAAACAATGTAATTAAATGCATTTTAAATGCTTTTCAAATATTTTAAAAGAAATTGTATTTCATTTATTTTTTTTATTCTATTCGGTCAGCGATTACTGTCCTCTCTTTTTTCATATTCTGTAACCAATAGCGATAATTGAATTTGTGTTTGTGTGTTTTCTTTTCTTAATTTCCTTAATGAAATCAAGAAATATTGTGAACCGATAAGAATAATCGGTACAATAATCTCGTCGTTAGTAAATCAGTGTTCGAAACACTTGAATATGTAAATCATATTTTTTTAAGGAGTTGTTGTTTGAGATGGAACAGCTTTATTTGCTGTATTGTTTAGCCTTAAACTACGTTCCAACTTTTTGCAATTCAAAGCTGTTCGATATCTGCAACAACAGCCTCGTTGAGTGTTTTTAAATCCACTAATTATTATTTTTTTTAATTTTGTTGATGCAAATCTTGAAAACAGACGACCAGCCAGCAAAACTTCCTGCACAGAAATTGTAAGGACAGTCAAATCAGCTGTTTAAAATAATATATATTATTTGATAATATTCCATTTTACGATTTACGAAATAATATATAAATGCCTGATGTGATTTTAATACTTCATTCACATTATAAAAATAATTAAGAAATGATTACATTTTTGTTTATTGATGCCTTTGGTATTATTCCTTTTGACCGCTTGACCATACGATTAAATGTCAACTTTTGAGGTGAATAAGAAGACAGATAAGGTGGTGAGTAAGAAGGTAGATGGATAGGTGTAGTAGCGCATCTGGTTTCAAAGCAGGCCATTCTGATTGTCAATGCCATCTAAGTGAGCTTTATTGCCCCAATGAAATGCTCATCCCTAAGACTGGTTTAGAAAGATTTTCTATATACTCAGTTGCATTCTGTGATAATCACTTTATCATCGCAACACCGATTAGAAACTATTAAGACTGCCGTATGATGGTAGCAATGGAACATGGAATGAGTGCTCAAAACAATTTTCACTGTTATATGTATCAAGTGTAGCACCATTTTTTACACCCAGTGTATACTGTAGAGTTAAATCTCACTCCGCATGCTGCCAACGAATTTGGCATGTTGCTGATCACATAAAAGCAGAACAATAAAAATGCAACAATAACAACAACGCACACATGCAGCAATTCTTACATGTGCCACATATAAATGCAATATTGTGTGTACCTGGAAATGCATTCCCACTTGTTAATGTACATAAGCTGCATACTCGTGCATGAATACAAGGAACTTCATGCATTGTATGCCAGTATGTTTCCAAATATTTTGCATATCGTGTACAAATTGTATGCAGTTGGCCTGCCATAACAGTTTACATACAGAAAATGTGGTGTGAGTGCCTGGTTATGGGCCAAACATTTTATTAATTTGGACAATTTTACTGAAGCTGTTTTTACACTGTGTAAACTACTCTTCAGTGTAATAAAATTTAATATCTTCATGTGTAATTACTTTTGCTTGTGTTATCCCCGCTAGAGACAAGTAAGAGAATTTGTTGGCAGCAATCAATTTTCAAACGAATGTGTGTTTTTCCAAATAAAGGCCAATAAAAAAAAATTTGTTGAAAACAATTATATTCTACCAATTTCAGTTAAAGAATAATCGGGGAATAACACTATCATTTCATGCACACACCTTCTTGTCTGTGTATATGTATGTGTGTTTGGGTCATTAGCAAATATCAATCTTGCCAAGATTGCAACACAAAAAAAGAAGAAAATTAGGGACTTCTAGTAGTTACAACAATTGATTTTCTTCATTGCCTTTAATCTTGCTACGTAAATGTGTATGTGTGTGTGAGTGTGATTGCGATTGCGATGGTAGATATACAAATTAAGCCCAGTTTGTTTGTTCATATTAAAGGGCTGCATAAAATGCTTTGGAATTATATATTTTACTGCACAGCAGTTCCGGGCAAATAAACACTTCACTGTAGAAGAAGAATTTCGCTACAATACTTGACAGTTTCGTTTTATAGTGAAAATTAAAATCAAATGGACCCTTAACGGTACCAACCAGAGCAAGTGCATTAGAACATTAACATATACAGTCGAACACATTTATAACGAACTGAAAGGGACCGGAGATTTTAGTTCGTTATAGACATAGTTCGTTACAGACGTAGCAGAAAAATTTGTCAAACTCATACAAGGAAAAAAAATGACTGCTGTGGATAATATCGATTTTGGATTCTTATAAAGTCCACCGATTTGTTGTTTACTTTTATTTCCTTTCTCAACTTCATTAATTATCTGGAATTTTGTTGCAACCGATAGGGAAATTATTTTATTTTTATTTATATTTCACTTTTTGTCTTTCTCAGAACTTAAAATCAATCAGCTGTTTGTATTGCTTGTTTGAATAGTCTGTAACAGCTGTGAAGTAATGTTGCGTATAAGTGTTACCTTGTGGCGTTTTTTTAAATAAGCTTTTCCTTAGTTCCTTTCTTAGTTCCTTTTTCTTAGTTCCAACGTGTTATAAATACTGTTTTTTATATGATATTGTAATGGAAAGTTCTTGCGATAGCTTTAAACATTTCGTCATTACAGTATTTGTTGTGAAATATGAAAGAAATATGCGCAGCGCTTTAGTGTAAACTTTTGAAAATTTTAGACCAACTGATCTCTTTTATATTTCGTATATGTTTTACTGACCAAAGTTATGTGGTCAATTTTGCTATTATAGGCTTTCCTGATTTTTCCATGTTCACATAAGCAATCTAAGCGTCGTGTTGAATCGGCTGTCCAATATATATACTATTCCAGCAATTGATTGGAAAATTTTGATATAAGCTACTGAAATATGGTACTATATACGTATATATAGATATATGTATATATAGATATATGTATATATAGATATATGTATATATAGATATATGTATATATAGATATATGTATATATAGATATATGTATATATAGATATATGTATATATAGATATATGTATATATAGATATATGTATATATAGATATATGTATATATAGATATATGTATATATAGATATATGTATATATAGATATATGTATATATAGATATATGTATATATAGATATATGTATATATAGATATATGTATATATAGATGGGTATGTATGTATATATATGATATCTGGTATACTATAGTTTAGGCCGGAACATTTTCATCCCACTCGCGTATTAATGAAGTCCAATTGGGGTGTGAGCTCCCGTGGAGCTCGTAGAGTTTATGCTGGTAATTTTATTTAATGCTAAGCACATTATATGAATATAAATAACTGGCACTTTTTCCACTTTTTAATCCTCTCGAGATAAGAAATTCGGTATTCATTCATATCTAAACTTGGTAAATCAAAAATAAAATATACATCAAAAATAAAATAATTAAAAAAATCGCCAAAAAAGAAAATTATTAAAAGAAAAAATTGTGTGGAAGGTTTTCAAATTGAAAAAGGGGGGCGATAACTGGTGATGTATGATAATATTATATTTTGACAGGTAAGCTATTGGAAACTGTATAGTCTTGCATAGTATTACTGACAAATAATGTTTTTAGAACTATAGAGACTAGGCGAAAAGATGATGAACATCCTACTAAACTGGAGATACCGGGTTCGATTCCTGCGCAGACTTTCCAAGTTGCGTTAGTTAGGAAAACAAAGAATGCTATTAATTTATAAATTTAATTTCTTATAATTTGTGTACGATAAACGCGCTAACGAAGCTGGCCGGGTGTGCCTGGCTAATTATTCTCACTTTTATTGTTTTTATTCTGTGTGTGTGTGTGTGTGTGTGTGTGTTTTATAAAATTGCAACACTATAAAGGATGGCCTTGCCAATTGGCAGTGATCCATTAATTCATTCATTTGTTACTTTCATTCATTCTGTCATTCATGTTGCATTTGAAAAGGTATAAAATAAAATTGTGCTCCATTTCCGTTGCTGCCGCCATTATTGTCGCCATTGCAACTGTAATTTTGCTGTTCTTATTTTTTATATCGGACAAGAACAACTTTGGCTGCGGCTGCTATTGTTTTTGTTATCATTATCGTTATTATTATTGTTGCTGTTGTTGTTGTTGTTGTTGTTGCTGCTGCTGCTGTTGTTGTAGGCAGGCATAAGTTATTAACTGTAAATTAAATTTAAAGCAGGCATGAATGAGTTTGCCAGAAACACACTTCCGTTTCATTGTTTAACTTTTTTTTCACGTCACTTTATTTTTCTGTTTCGCCTCACATTCATCACGGCTGCACACACACTTACTCACATCGCATGCATTGATGTACGCACACAATTGCACGCAGTAATTTATTTTTAAATGCATTTTATTTACTAAGCGTGTGTGTGTGTGCATTGTGCGTTTAAGTTTGTGTTTATTGCAGTTTTAATTTATATTTTTCTTCTCCTCTCTTCGCTTCTCTCTTTTTCTCTTGACAATGAGATAATTAGCAGAATTTTGCCAGCAAAAGGAAAAACTCAGTACAAAATCAGAACAAAAGGATTATATGAAATACAAAATTATTTGCTGGAATAAAATTTTTGCAATAATGCTGGTGGGGGTGGCTGGGCTGTGCGTGTGTGTGTGTGTGTCAGGTAAAAATTTATATTGGGATTGTGCATGTGCAATTACGATGTGCTGCAAAAATATTGTTTGTGTTCTTGTCACATCTTATTATTATTATGACAGGCATAATCTATAAAATATTTAAACAAGTGTCCTCATGGACTGGTTGCCAGGCTGCACAAGCTGCAACATTATGACAAGAATTGCAAGTAAATTGTAGACGTTTGAAATGTTTTTAATTTGAACTGTAAAATGTGTTAATTAAGAAAATGTGAAATTGTGTTTTGTTATAAAATACAGTTTTAATTAGAAAATTGGATGCAAAGAAATCTGCCGAGGGGCATAATTGACATCGAGGTCGCAAGGCAAACTCCATTAATATATATCGAAAATATTGGAAATGTGCAAGCAAACTTCTATTCAATCAGTTGAAAAGAATTTAATTATTTCGTATGTCTGAATAAAGTAAAGGAGAGTTTTTTTTTAATTATTTTAGCGTTTGGAGTTTTTTTTTAATAATTTGTTTCTTCTGCTGTTTCTCCTGTTAAAGTTAGTCGAACTCGGTCTGGCTCGTACCTTTAGTATATGCAAATCGTGTTATAATACTTCGGTATTGGCTTCCAGAAATTTTGCTTTGTCATTGAAACTATGGGGCATCTGTTGGTATGTGGGGTTCCGGTTTTGTAATGGGGCAAATGTGGGCCCATTCAGCCTTTATGCAAGGCAACACAGAGCAGCAGCAATTTGTTTTAATATCAGAATTATGTGGCTCATTTGCGCCAAATGTTTGGTCTGCTGTTGAAGACTTGGAACTGTATAAATCGGTGGAATTGGAAAAATATGCTTCTTAACTTGTTACATTAAATTAAATTTGCATTTCTTGTATAAATCAAATTTAATGCACATTTCTACGGTGTACAACAACCGCATTCATAATTTGGATTTGCATTCCTTGATTAGATCATTTGTCAAGGTATATCTGCTGGGGAGAGGATTTCTTCCATTTCAGGACTTTTTACTTTCGTGTTAGACGGAATGTCAGAAATTGCACTTTGAAGGATTTCTTTGCTTTATACTTTTGTTTTTAAATGTAATGGTAATTATACTGAATACACACATAAATACGAACATATATATATATTTATTTTTAAAGAGTTTGCATAAACGCAAATGTTTGATCACAATGGCCGCGTTGGCCGCAATGAAATAAGATACAAAATTTTGGAATGCGCATGGAAACCAGCTGATGAACTGAAATAATAAATTTTTAAGCTTTTAGAAATATTAATTATAATAACAATATTAATAATATTTATTTCGCGGACTGTGAATGCTTTTTAAATTACAAGTGACTTTTAGCTGTCAGTTGCCGCTGACAGTTGCTGTTTTCTTTTTGATGCCTACAATTCCTGCATTGTATACAAAAGACGTTTAAGACTCTCCGGGTTCCTAATCGAAGTTTTTACTAATAATTAATAACATACTGATTCTTACTTATAACATTTTGAGCCCGAAACAACCACACGTTTGCGCAATCGCATAGTTTGGCAGTTGGCTTGCTGGAATATTCTTTACAATTTTGAGTATCGACTAGTTTGGAAGCGTTCCAAATTTATTTACTTAATAAGTCTTAAGTTAAGTTCAAAAATTATTTTTTTATCAATGTTGCCATGTAATTCGGTTTTAGCACTGTAGTTAAGCGCCAAAAAAAATCGCAGAAAATAAAACTCGCCTTAAAAGTGGATTAAGTGAAAACGATATTGAAAAAGTCATTTTAGAATTCATTTAAGAATTTATTTCTTACATATTTTAATTCTTTAATAATATATCGTTGACCTCAACGAGAAAAGCCCTAACACGCATGTCTCTTTCGTAATAGCTTTTTTTTTAGCGATTTTAATATGCTGACTGAATATTAATACGTAGTTAAAATGTAAAAATTTCTAAAGAATATATACGGCAGTTGTGCGTAAACGATGAAGCAAAGGATTGTGTATCGTCCTCTTCGTTTCTTCAATAGTAGGTTTTTTGGAGCCTCAAGTTTTAATAACTTTATTGAATTCGCTTCCTTTTACAATTTGAAGAGGAATAAAATTTCATTTCAATAAAGAAAAAAAGAAAATGTTTAAAATGGTTTGGTTTTGCCAGCTAATTCAATAGCATTAATAATTCATAAAAGAAATTTGAATGAAAGCTTTCAAGTATGCGCAGCAGTAACACATACACAAGTACATATTATATGAACAAGCACTTTACTTTCCTCTCAAGATATTTCAGAAATTTAACACATTTTTCCTGGTTTAAATGTGGGTGAGGAACTAATGAATGTCTCTTTCGTCTTGTGCAGCAATTAAATTTGCAGCGGAAAATTAAACTTACATAAATTATGATTAGACACACAGATTCACTCGCTTGTTCATTCTCAAGGAACTTGGAAACACTCCCTTACAGTTGTGGCTACTGCCACAAGCCACAAGCAGCAAACTCCTCGCACTGTCTCCCTCTCTCTATCTCGCTCTCTCTCTCTCTCTATCGTTGGATGGCATTAAACTGGCAATAATATTTTATAATAAAATATCATTTTACAATACACTGGCAAACACTTAAGATTTTTCCCACGCATCAATTAGACTCGATTAAAGCGCCATAAGAAATAGAAAAAAAAAATATATGTATGTATATAAAAATGAAAAATAAAATGGTAACGTATTACAATGAGAAACTTTAACAGCGAACGGACAGACGGACAGACGGACAGACCGATAGACAGACAGACAGACGGATAGACAGATGAGTAGATGGCTGACTAGATGAACGATTTATGGGGGCGGTAGTGAAAATTGATTTCAATTCAACAGAAAGCCAGCGAAATTGAATACCCCTCACTCACAAATAAAGAAAGAAAAAAAAAAAATTAGAAGAAGCAGAAAAACTCACCGCCAATCCAATCCACTCACAAGCATCCATTCTGAAAAATGTTTTTTGCGAAAGAAAAAATTAAAATCTTTCAATATTTGAACAGGCGATGATGTCTCGAGGATGTATATGATGAAGGCAATAATTGCGATGTTAATGGCAACTAAAACACGAATTATAATATGAAAAGTAATAATGAAAAACCGAATGGCTGAATATGTTATTGATGGTTGGCTGATGGCAAGATGTTGTATTTCGTAAAACGTGAGTAAACAAAATTCAATTTGTTTACTTTTTATTATGCACTGAAAGATAGAAATAAAGTATCTCGTTAAGTGAAAGCAAAGCAGAAGAAGGAAATAAACTTTATTAACATCCCACTGTCAAATGAGAAATGAGAAGAAAAGACGTCGTGTAAGGATACATATTGTTCGCTTGTAAGCTGATAAATATTAAATAGTATGGTACGGCTAGATATTGGCTAATGGCATCGCAAAAGGCTTATTATGTTTCACAACTGGCACAACAAGAACAACAATTCTGGTAAACTATTGCTTTTGACCAGATTCCCAATCCTTATCAATAAAGTAGATTTGCTTTAGAGACAACTTACTCTTCCTGCAATTGGTTTTGGCCTATTCAAACGGGCTGACATCACCTCTTATTATTGTTATGCCGTATCACTTTACAACAGCTTAACAGTGTTGTTGTTGTGCTTCAACAAAAAATGTCATACAATATTAAGACTTTATGAAGTACTTTTTTTCGTTCTCTCGTAACATAAAAAATTAGAAAGTTTAGTCGCACGGCTGTAAGTCTTTAGTGGAGCCTACAACAAAATAACAACTAAGTAATGTCCACTTATTCTACAATGTCGTCCCTAACAGCCTCCCCTTGTGGTCCTCCTCGTGGTTCTCTAAGAAAAAAGGCGATTCCTTCCTAATTTCTTTTATTTTTGTAGAATAAAAGAAATTAAAGTAGATAAGCATATATATTGGTTAGTTGAAAAAGTCTTTTCGTATTTCCAAACAAAGTTCAAATTATTTTTTTGTTTTATATTTATAATGAACTTTAATAAAACAATTATATACCATTTTACCATTTTTGCTCCTAGAGACATTCTTCCATCCGGCCTAAACTTTTTAAATAGTAATTTTAATTTAATTTAAATTTTAATTATTTCTTTTTTAGGCTTTAGATCAATTCTTTGCATGATCATTTTCATTCTATTAAATTAATCTGTTTAATATTTCGAACATCTTCGGTGCTCTTCCTCGGGAACAATTTGGGTAAAGCCGTCTCTTGGTGATCTTACAGTTAACTAATAAAATGTTGCCAGTTTTGTCAAAAATTACGAAAATTAGAATAGAAAACGAAAAGAAAAAATTAAAAATGTTTTTTTTGCATTCAAAATAAAGAACAGTGAAGTCGCAGAAGTGTGATTTATTTTTACATTGACAACGCCGTATAGAAACCCCGAAAGCTCTAAAATGTAAAGTTTTTTCGAACATTTAAAGTTAGTTGTGTAAGCCAGTTAAAATAGTTAAAGGTAGCTAAGGAATGTGAGCTTTTTAAAAGCCAGTAACTAAAATTCATCCCAATTATCAAGTATCCTCCAGACGTCCTTAATACAGCGTTGACATTGGCTGGCAGTATCAGCCTATAGAAACCTCCAAAAAAAATCTGCATTACAAACCATGTTTCTGTCATTATTTTATTACGCCCACAACTAGCAACTGCTACATTTAATATTCTCATCGTTTCTTTAAGTTGCTTTTATTGCAAAAGAGTTTGAGAAACTCTGCCTCTATAAGCCATCATGTAAATAATAGTTACTGCTGTAAAATGTTTTTAACGCTTTATAATGGCCATAGAGAGTGAGTTCTAAGCTGGGGAAACAATACAGATGATATTGTTGGTTTAGTGGAATCTTGAAATTGAGTGCTGCTTAAGTTACTGTCAACATTTATTCTACAATAGTGGCTGGCAGTCGCTCGGTCGGCTTGTTTATTTTATGAGAAAGCACTTTTAATAGCGTTACACACTCACACTTTCTTGCCGGCAACGATTTAATATTAAAAATTAATGTAGCAATATATTTGAAAAGAGATTATTTATTCACCATTAACGCCTTCACTGTTAAAAGGACTGTCACAATTATTATTATTGATGGAAGTGCGAGTATAAATCAGAGAGTATAATTGATAATGAAATAAAATAAATTAAAAAATAATAATAATTTTTGTAAGTGGGGGAGTTAAATGTATAATGCGATACATATACTTTGGCAAGGGCTTCGTTAAGAAAGTAAATGACATTTAATTGGATTCGGAAGGGCTTAAAAATCGTAATATTTAAAAAAAAGAAATTGTTAGAGCATTAAGAGAATTAAATTCAGTTCTTTGGTTATTACAAAGTGCTGGAGTGAAGGAGCTCAAAGTATCCCTTTTCTTTCTTGGCTTGATAATCTAAGGGCACTAAAAATTATTAATCTTCAATATTTTTCGCAATTTTAAAATCTTTTATAAAAATTATTTTAATTTTTCCGATATTCCACTACACTTGGTGGAACTGCCTAAGGCCATACAATTACTCTAATATCAGGAGAGCACATAGATATGCTGTACAGGTTTCCCAGTAACTTCTTTGTGGAAATCATGACGTAAAATTAAGCCGCATCTAAAAAATAAAAATATTCCCCCAAAAAAAGCTCTGGCATGTTATTCTTGGATGTCTTGGGGAATCTAAGACGATTTGAATAGCTTTTAAAGCAATTGCTCTAATATCAGTAGAGCATATAGGATATCCTGCACAGGTTTCCCAGTAACTTCTTTGTAGAAATTCAGACGTAAAATTAGGCCGCATCTAAGAAATAAAAATATTCCCCCAAAAAAACCTCTGGCATGTTATTCTTGGATGTCTTGGAGAATCTAAGACGATTTGAATAGCTTTTAAAGCAATTGCTCCAATATCAGTAGAGCATATAGGATATCCTGCACAGGTTTCCCAGTAACTTCTTTGTAGAAATTCAGACGTAAAATTAGGCCGCATCTAAGAAATAAAAATATTCCCCCAAAAAAGCTCTGGCATGTTATTCTTGGATGTCTTGGAGAATCTAAGACGATTTGAATAGCTTTTAAAGCAATTGCTCCAATATCAGTAGAGCATATAGGATATCCTGCAGAGGTTTTCCAGTAACTTCTTTGTGGAAATCATGATGTAAAATTAAGCCGCATCTAAAAAATAAAAATATTCCCCCAAAAAAAGCTCCTGCATGTTATTCTTGGATGTCTTGGAGAATCTAAGACGATTTGAATAGCTTTTAAAGCAATTGCTCTAATATCAGTAGAGCATATAGAATATCCTGCACAGGTTTCCCAGTAACTTCTTTGTAGAAATTCAGACGTAAAATTAGGCCGCATCTAAGAAATAAAAATATTCCTTCAAAAAAGCTCTGGCGGGTTCTTCTTGGATATCTTGGAGAATCTACGATTTGAATACCTTTCATTAATTGTATATTACGGAAACCATGAGTAGTACGAAATGCTGAGAACGCCACTGATCGTCACTGATCGCCACTGAACGCCAGACTTTCTTCTCTCACCAGTCTTCCTCTTACTGACACCAGGCAGGGTCGTTTGCAAACAATTATAATTAAAATTTGTTAGCTGGAAATACCATCTTTGCTACGTAGAGCGGCCTTCAGATGCAACTCTTGAACGGTTTTAGTATCCCAGCCAGATTTTCGTGCGGAATTAAATATTTTCTAAAAATTTCTCGAATCTCTATAGATATAGAAGATTCGATATAGAACTTGCAGGAGCATTTAACAATTTTCCGGTGTCGTTAACTTAAGTAATAATTGCGCTACCAATGACATTGACCGTTAATATCTTCTCAGTATTATAGTTATGTCTCTTCCTTCACCGCTTAATAATTGAAAACAATCGACTTTGTTATTAGCAATAGTTAGAAAGTTGGCCAACTTCAAATAGACAAGATACTAAAAAAAATCCTATAGATTTCTCTTATGTGACCGCTACTTTTTCACATTTCCCAACAAACAATTGTCATCAATGTTAATCATCTTAGGAGTAAGAGAACACAATTAATAATAAAATGTCATATAATATTAATTATTAAATTTGTCAACTATAAATAAACAACGTAATGGATTCGATCCCCATCTCTGGCATGGATTTTTCTGAAATGCTTGATATGTTATGTATTAATTATTGTTAAAATATTTATTGCTAAGCAACGCTTCTTCTCCATTGCAGTATTTCATGAGTGAAGTAACGAACTGCCACTGAGGCCACAATGTCGGCGCTACCAACCTTCGTTTTTTCTGGTTCTCGCAGCTCTAAGAAAAGGAACACCTCCTTCCTAATTTTTTTTATTATGGCGGAGTATTAAAGTTGACATTTCCCAGTAGAAATTCAGAACATATCACACCATTCTACAAGTTCATGATATACGTTACGTAAAGTTGAGTTAAACGTTTACTTGGCAAAGTCAGTAGGCAAATAATTGTTGAGCGCTTTGGAAGATATGCAAGGCGCCTCCTTCCTAATTTTTTTTTATCACTACGGAATATTAAAGTTGATATTTCTCAGTAGATATTCAGAACATTTTACACCATTCGACTAGTTCATGACGTACGTTACGTTAGCTTCAGTTAAATGTCTATTTGGTAAAATCAGTAGCGGAATAATTTTGGACAGCCCTGGATGATATGTGGGGAGCCTCCTTCCTAATTTTTTTTTATCACTACGGAATATTAAAGTTGATATTTCTCAGTAGATATTCAGAACATTTTACACCATTACTTAGTACGTTACTTTATGTTGATTTAAACGTCAGTCGGCAAATAATTGTGCAGAGCCTTGCAGGATATGCGAGAGTATTATCATTTGTACACCATATTAAAAACAGTATATTTCTGAACTGATTCTGATAGCCAATCTGGCCGTAACAGATGTTCGATCCCTATTCTTGAGTGGATCTGGCTATTGTTTCTAAATTCTTGAGTATAACGCTTAATGATTAGGTCGACTTCAGCAGCTTTATTAGTCATCGTTATAATATGATCATTAAAGTTAATTTGTGATCAAAGAGAGCACCCGCATCACTGTAACCCATTAAAGCTGATTTCGACATGGTGAAAGAACGCATTCTACTTTAAAATTTTGCGATTTTTAAATATTCTGTCATCAAGTTGATTCTGCAGCAACTTGAATTCGTATTGTGGTTAATGGAATGTTTTTATTGATCAAAGTCGATTCGCAGGAGCTGCCCGCTTCAACTTCTGATTTAATTAATTTTGCATTTGGTCCACCAAAACTCTTCACTATTGAAAAGTTTTCAAAGCACTTTTAAATAAAGATGTTGAAAGCAATTTAAATAAACTTCTTTTATAAAAAAGGCTGTGTAGATTTTAATAAAGCATTTCAATCTTTCATAATTGTTACCCCCACCCCAGTGTTATTTTTCATTTATTTTTCATTTATTTTTCATTTATTTTAGTTTTTTATTTTTCAAAAAAGAGGAGAAGTTGTTTTTTATATAAAACAATTTGAGAAAAACGAAATGCTAAAACTGTGTAGTGCAGTTTTGATTTGAAATGACATTGCGACAAAGTGCCTTTATAAAGTGACTGTATGGGAAAATTTTCTATGAAAACGTACTGGAATAGTAGCGCACCACACTTATAACGAGTACTTTGGAAAATAAAGAACAAAATTATTGCGATAGAAAAAACCTCAATTTGCAAATGGCTTTGAATAGACGCAATTTTTAGAATTTTGCAGCAGGAATACTTAAAAGTTTTAGCACACACCGCTTATAATAATAAACTGTCAGTGGAATATACACGCATACAAGTAGACTACCACATACCCCTTGGCAGTCGTGCCTTGCAGGAACAAAATTGTCTCATTGTTACACTCGAATACAGTTATAAAAAGAAGGGGTTTCCATAAATTTTTACTTTTTTTCTTAATATTTTTTTATTCCCAAATACTCTCTTATCTCCATAATTACGGAACTTTTCTCTGTTTGTGCATTTTTATGCTCTATAAGATTCCCGAAAGGATAATAAAGCAATTATATAATTATATATTATATTAACTTATCTGCCTTGATTTTGATATAACAATTTTTTAAGCACACATTTATGAAGCCGGCTTACGTTTGTGGTGGAGCGACTGCTTCACCAGCTGATTTTTTGACAGCTTGTATAACTGTCTTATATGCATATGTGGCATTCATAGTATCTATATTCGTAAGCATGTCCTGGCGCTGCAGCTTCATCAGGTGTTTTTTTAACAGCTTGTATAACTGTACAACAGGAAATTGTACAATAGGCATAGTTCTTCGCTCAATCCGGCATCGTTCAAGGATAATAATCGATGGGCCAAACTGCCCATTTTGGTTCCTCTCTATAAGCATCCCTTGCCAATTTTTCTTACTCGCTATAAGCATAGTGCAAGTATAATACATTCATTAGGAGAAACTGTACGATTTGGGCCTTTGCTCATTTTTCTTCCTCTCTATAAGCTTTCTGCAAAGGTCATAAAGCTAATATGACAAACTCTACAACTCGTACATGTCCTGAGCCATTTTTCTTCGTTGCTATAAACATCCTGCAAGGATAGACCTCCGCTCATTTTTATTCCTCTCTATAAGCATCTTGCAAAGGTAATAAAGCTAATATGACCAAGTCTGCAACTCGTATATGTCCTTGTCTTCTTTTCTCCATTGCTATAAACATCATGCAAGGATAATAAATCAAACTCTACAGCTCGTATATATCTGCAAGGATAATAAATCCATTGGGGCAAACTCTGCGATTCGTATAAATCTTTGTCAATTTTTCTTCCTTCCTATAAGCATGCTGCAAGGATAATAAATCGATTAGGTTAATCTCTGCGATCCGTATAGGTCTTTGCTCATTTGTGTTCCTCCCTAAAAGCATCGTGCGATTGTATAAAAGCTAATATGGCTAACTCTACAGAAGGTATATGTCTTTGCTTATTTTTCTTCCCAGCTGTAAGCATCCTGCAAGGATAATGAAGCCATTATGGCAAACTCTGCAACTCGTATAGGCGTTTCGTATACAGTCACGTGAATTCTTTGGTTGCCTAAATGGTTGCATGGCTCAATGGTTGAATGTTTGGTTGTTTAACGTTCCTGCTGTAGGACACTTTTTTCTTTTTTAGCTTCCAATGTAATTTTTACCTGTTATAAAATTTTTATTTAAATAACATTTTCTATATGCAACAGCCACTGTATATATATGCAGTTATGTGTGACCTGGTATGCACAATCTTAAATGCTTTCGGTTTAACTATTTGTGTTTTAAAATCTAATAAGACTAAACGTAGTCTTAGCGTAGTCTTGTGTGTAATAGGTTTTACGGCCGAGTATTCTTATTAGCTGGTTCACAAACAGTTTGTCTCCGTCAAAGAGAAGTACTAAAGTTGGTTGTCTTTTAGGATTTAATATAATTCGAGTAATTTGACAAATACCAGTTGCCTTTGAGATACATTTTCATTTCAATTCCTGTGAGTTAAGGACTGTTCACAAAGCTTTTCCATTGTCAAGGCGCCTGTTGAGAAGGTTAATGTGCAACGCTACCTTTAAAGCTTTTAAATTTTTTTTGCTTAATAATATTTTATTTATGTTATTAATCGGGCTTGAGTTCAACTCCTGAATGCTGTGACCATCTAATGTAATAATTGCTTAAATCGTATTTTATAAATTTTGAATTATTTTTTATTAAGAGAAATTAAACACCTGCTAGAGAGATTTAATAATTTTTAACACTTTTTAAATATTTTTATGCTTTTGTAAAATGGCTAAAAGTATATCTTACAAAGTTATTTCGTTCTTTGTAGCAAACTTTTCCTTAAATAAATGATACTTCAGATGACACTCGTGCTACACTGCTGGTAGCCATTATGTTCACTCCTTGTTTGTCACGTTCGTCATTTCTTTTAATTTACATAAAAAAATTCAATGGCATCAATACTTTTAAAATTGACTTTCGGCACTTTTGAATGAGACATCTGTCAATAGTTTACCCGCTATGACAGTCTTGTATATCTTATACAATATTTTCTATCAACTATATGAGAATTCTATTGATACATATAAAGTTGACATTTTATGAAAAAGACGAATGTTGTAATATGGATATCTGGAAATTTTTCAATTCTTTACTTTAAAGATTGGCCAGCACGAAATTGTTGAAACAAATTCAGCCATTGTGGATAAGATAAGGAAGAGGCACAATGAATACAATAAAATTATTTTGAAACCATTCATATAAAATGGCGAAAATTTTGTATCCGCCCAGCTAAAGAGACACAAAAACCATCGCACACACACATATTGACTCCTAGACTGTAACAAGTGCCCCACCGCATGCATTCATAATTTATACACTTTTTATTATCACAACTATTTGTGCAGCAAATAAGAGTGATATATACACACGCACACATCCATATAGCCATGCATACCCGCACACACATACAGACACAGTGATGCATACTTAAAAGAGTTTTAATATTGGAATGAATAGAATTTTTTTTTATGTTTATAATTAAAGTAAATAAATTTTAATGTGTACGAATAAACACATCAATGAATAGTAAGTGTTTGTACGTGTGCGCACATGTAACCTTCTCAGTACACAAAATTATTGTGCGTGTGTGTGTCTTCTATTTTTTTTTTTTTTTTTTTTTGTATAATATTTATTTTTCATATTAAAAGTTCATTATGGAGTGAGTGCTTGTGGCTGAGTGGTGGAATATAGAAATTTTACTCGTTGATTGTAACGATGATGTCAAATTTAAATGAAATCTCAAGATCAATTCAACCGTTTCCCCCTCCGCTACTGATTGTGCATCAGTTCGTTGTGGTGCACTCTCGAACAACTGAACTTTCAGTAACCGCATAATTAAAAAAGACACGCTTCATTTCATTTTGACAGCATAAACGAAATTCTATTTCAAGTCTTTTAAAATGTTCATTTTCTGTCTGGACGACAACGATGCGAATATGTTAATGATGTGCTCTTTTTTTCGTTTTTTTTTTTTTTTGTTTTCATGGCGGTTGCCCCATGTCTGTTGATCTTTCGCCCACATTTCAAATATGAAAAGTTTTAAAGATTTATTTATTTTATAATTTAAGACGATTTTTAATTGAGGCTTAAGTAACAGCACTTAAGCACCACTTCAAAAAAATATCTATAATTACTCTTGATTTGGAATGTTTTAATGTTGTTCAACCATTTACGAGGGTGGGCGCAAAACAATTTAGTCTTATAATTAAATTATAAATTAAACTGCTAACAGGTTATGAAATGATTTTTTTTTTGCTTTTTTGCTTACAAAATACTTGAAAGTATTCAGAACTTACTTTATTTAAGAAGATTTTTCTTGGGGCTTCTCTTAAATTTTAAATTGAAGCCTTTTGATTACTACTAAAATAGTAGTTTAGATATTAGAGCGAACCGTGTGCCTGTCAGCGCTTCGTAATGCTTTCATTCCTGCAGTCGGCTATTGCAAGTTTCTTGCAATGCTGAATAATGCACTGCCTACTAAACTGGATGTCGCGTGCTTGATCCGGCCTAGATCCTGGCTGTTTTCCTGCGGACAAGCCGAAAGCTTTGCAGCTTAAGTTGGTTACAAAAACAAAAACAGTCTTTTGGGTTTCAACATCAAAAAGAGTAATCATATATCGCTTAAACTTCCTACCACTTATTATCTTAATGAAACAATACCACAAAAAAGTTAACCGAATTGTGGATCTTGACATTTTATTAGGTCCTAAACTTTAATATCTGATCACATTGCAATGGCCGTAAATAAAGCATATGGTGTGTTTGGGTTTATGAAGCGCTCTTCTAAAGAATTCTCTGACCTATATATCACGTCCTTGGTGTATCCTATTTTGGAATATGGATGGATCATATGGAAAGCATTGACATTAATAACATCGAATCTATTTAAAAACAGTTTTTGTTATGTTGGTTAAGGGCCTTGGCTGGAACTCGTATGGTCTTCCTCCCTATAAATTCAGAATGGGTCTTATCAAATTGCCGTCCCTAAAGAGTAGAAAAACAATGCTAAGTGTCATATTTCTGTAGGGTTTAATATTTTTAAATGTCAGAAGTTGTTCCCCAATTTTGTATTACTTTAGTCTGGCAGGATTCTTTGCTCTATAGACTTAAATAAATAAATACAGGGTATTTCAAAATGAAGCCAAACTCTTGCTGTAACACAATTCTTTCTGTGTGGCTTAGTATTTTTATATCAAAGAATTTTTCCCCAAATTTGTATTACTTTAGTCTGGGAGGAATCTTTGCTCTATAGAGTGAAGTAAATAAATACAGGGTATTCCAAAATGAAGCCAAACTGTTGCTGAAACGTAGTTCTTTCTCCTTCATAATAAAATGTTACAACACCCTATATATACAAGCCATAAAACAAATTAATTACTAAATGAGATATTCTCAGGCCCTGCACTCTATCGTTTCGGCCATCGGAATTTGTCGCCTAAATCGTGTGCTTTAATGACATTAGAATTGTTTGTAACGACTTATTTGAAATTTCTCGTCAATCGAGATAGACGACCATGCATAAAATGGGCCGATTTAAAGCTATTGCAGTAACGAAATCGAGCCAAATTTATACAAATATAAATATATAAATATGAATATTAATGAATATGAATAAAAATGAATAAAATATAAATTTTGTCATGCTTTTTAACATTACCATTAAAATTCTCATTAATATTAACATTAATATTCTTTAAGACTAGCATTAACATTATTATTAGCATTAACATTAGCATTAGCATTATCATTAGCTGAAGCATTAGCATTATCATTAGCTAAAGCATTAGCATTAGCATTAGCATTATCATTAGCTAAAGCATTAGCATTAGCATTATCATTAGCTAAAGCATTAGCATTAGCATTATCATTAGCTAAAGCATTGGCATTAGCATTAGCATTATCATTAGCTAAAGCATTAGCATTACCATTAGCATTATCATTAGCTAAAGCATTAGCATTAGCATTATCATTAGCTAAAGCATTAGCATTAGCATTATCATTAGCTAAAGCATTAGCATTAGCATTAGCATTATCATTAGCTAAAGCATTAGCATTAGCATTATCATTAGCTAAAGCATTAGCATTAGCATTATCATTAGCTAAAGCATTGGCATTAGCATTAGCATTATCATTAGCTAAAGCATTAGCATTAGCATTAGCATTATCATTAGCTAAAGCATTAGCATTAGCATTATCATTAGCTAAAGCATTAGCATTAGCATTATCATTAGCTAAAGCATTAGCATTAGCATTATCATTAGCTAAAGCATTAGCATTAGCATTAGCATTATCATTAGCAAAAGCATTAGCATTATCATTAGCTAAAGCATTAGCATTAGCATTATCATTAGCTAAAGCATTAGCATTAGCATTATCATTAGCTAAAGCATTAGCATTAGCATTAGCATTATCATTAGCAAAAGCATTAGCATTAGCATTAGCATTATCATTAGCTAAAGCGTTAGCATTAGCATTATCATTAGCTAAAGCATTAGCATTAGCATTATCATTAGCTAAAGCATTAGCATTAGCATTATCATTAGCTAAAGCATATGCATTAGCATTATCATTAGCTAAAGCATTAGCATTAGCATTAGCATTAGCATTACCATTAACGTTAATATTAAACGAAATCATATGCATGAAACAGAGAAGCATAGACATTGACATAGACATAGACATAGAAATAGACATAGACATATAGAAATACGTAACTTTTAAAGCGAAGCCATTAAAGAATCTTATAATAAATAAAGTTTCATCGGTTTTAGTGGCAGAATTTGTAATGCATATTTTGCGACCGTGATAAACTTTTATGGACCATATTTCCTACCTATTCCCTATTCCCCGTTTATTGCCATAAAGTAATACTACGTCGTCATCATTGTGTAATCTGATGTAGAATCTAATTTACCATTCCAACATACGTCATTAGCAATAATTCTAGTTAGAAGTTTGGGGAATTGGTGCATGCCTACATGCTGTAATGACCCATTCATTACCTTTATGCGTCCATAAATTAAAGGTGTGTGCTCAGAATCATCGCCTCCTGCCAAAATAATTTTTTTTTCTAATTTAATATTTAATATTTTAGTTGAATGGCTTTCTGAAATCTGATTATAAATTCTAAAATTGTGAGCCTTCGTCAAACGATGTTGTAGCAGTTTGTGTTCAAAAAAGTGATTGCCAGAGAGCAATTTTGTTACGCTCCTTAACACATACATTAACACGTAGTTGTCCACACCTTGTCACGTAATTCGTTATTTATGGTAAAATAAATGAAGGGAATGGAAAATATGTGTGCGAGCGGGCATTCATTCGATTTGTATAACAAAAGATAATTGAAACATCAACACTGGTGGCCAATAATGGGAACGTGTGTAACAAAAGCTGGCCTGTTGGTTCTTTTTATTTCGATTTTAAGCCCCGAACAATGAAAAGCAATTTGAAAGAATAGCCAGCAGTAAATTGAAATGTGGCAGGGTATTAAAATGCACGTGAATGGGATGATTGGAGAACCATTCGTTCCACCCAATAGATCCATTGTTTAAGTAGCAGAATAATGAAAACCATTTCGGTTTTGTATTTCGGCATTGTTGGGCTTTGGAAATTTGTATTAATTCATTTTCATCAAGGTCATGATTTTCTTTCTACCTTAATATTCTTCATAGCTTTGCATGACTTGAAAATAAAACAGATTCTTTTGTTTTGAAATCCGTAATCTGCTTTATTCGGTATTAAAGAAAATATGTTCGAATCGCTGGTGGGGCATAAGTTTTAATAATTTCCGAGAAGAAATTTTCAGAATTTTATTTAAAAAAATTGAATGCCTTTATTACAGTAAGAAGGTTAAACAATTCAACTAAAAAATTATTTGACAGTTGATGAAACAGCTGATGGCTCCAGCTACGGATAGAAATTGAAACGGAAAATGTATTTGTCTTAATTTTGTGCGACAGTGTATTACCCTCAACACTATTTTGATACGAGTTACCGTTACGAGCTAGAGTTACATTAGATTTTTGAGTGAATGATTTGTATGATTGTAGAGGTTAACAGCCTTACTGGTCTCATTTTATTTTACAATGCCGGGACTGACATTCGTGAGTTGCACATATGAAAAGCTTTGCAAATCGTAACATCATGTTTAATATTTAAATAGTAAAATTTTTCATAACTGAAGAAAAGTTTTTCTTTCCGCTGAAAAGGAACATTTCCATTAAACCTTGCAAGGCTGTACAAGCCCTAAAAGTCCTTAATATTGTTTAATTGCTTAGGCTCAATTCTGAATTTGGATCCAGTAAAGAGAACATTTTTCTTATTTTTATATAAATTTTTTTCTGTATAAATGATTTTTGCATGTGAAAAGTCTGTGAAAATTCATTCCAAGAGTCATTCCGATTTAACAATAAAAATCCCTTTAAAAAAAGTGGCGGGGCTAATCATATTCTTTAAAAGTATAAGTAACGTGAATTAACTTATCTGCCTTGATTTTGATATAACAATTTTTTAAACACACATTTATGAAGCTGGCTTATGTTTTAGTTTGTACGGCTGCTTCATCAGCTGATTTTTTGACAGCTTGTATAACTGTCATTTTGGCATATGTGGCATTCATAGCATCTGTATTCGTAAGCATGTCCTGGTGCTGCAGCTTCACCAAGTGTTTTTTTGAAAGCTTGTATAACTGTCATATTTGCATATGTGTCATTTATAACATCTGTATTCCTGAGCATGTCCTAAGTGACTGGTTTAGTTAAAATATTATCATTAAAGTAATATGAACTGCTGCTGCAGCTTCATAGATTCTTTGACCGCTAATACAACTGCCTCATCGACATACATACATATATGGCATTCATAACATCTGCATTTGTGTGCATGTCTTCAGTGTACTCTCTATATGTACAGTATTGGGAGCTGACGTACTTCAAATAATTTCCTTAAAATACAATCAACGGAATTTAGAAAAATATATCTCTGTAAATTCCTTGTATATTTATTTAATTAAAAAAAAAAAATAATAATAACTTAAATTATCTACTCGATAAGGAAGGAAACCCAATATAAGGATGTGAGCGAGCTTTCATTCTGCTGTTATTGATAAAATATAAAAACTTTATAATAAAAATTTCAAACGTTTCACTACGAGCGTTATGGCAGTGCTATTCTTGATACGTTGATATTAGGAGCAAGTTAATATTTGTGTTCATGTTAATGTGCAATGAATGAACATCCTCTGCACAGTTTCAATACATAAAGGACGAAGTTTTCTTTAAGAAACAAACAGAGACAACAAAATGTTAACTACACAAACAATGGCCACAATCTCAAATATACTTAAGTAACAAGCCAGAATGAATAATGAATGCGGCCGTTTCGGCTACTTGCGGCATTACAATCTGCACGGCCATAAATTTATTTATTTATTGTGTTTGTTTTCCGCATACGATACGAACGATATCTGCGCTCTTTTGAAAACATCTTAACTCGTTATCCTACGCTCATTATTGTTTACACTTGAAAGGAATTGTAAACATAGCCATGGAACCGGCACATTCGCCACCAACACCTCTACCCCGTATACTTAATGATGTACTAGTACTTGTGGCGGTAGCCACATTTATGGCGGTGGCGTTGGTGGTGGCACGTTCCTTATTAATATTAACACGACACCGAGATGGAAATTCCTAAATGAGTTGAAGTATGCAGATGAACGGTAACGACTACAACGAGTAGAGTCATGATGGTGATCAGTGGCAGCTGTAACTAAATATGTGTATATGGGTGTGTGCATATTTGTCTGTATACCATCATTATAAGAGGCAGTTTTCCACATCATGTTTACTGTGTGTTTATCGAATGAAAATATTCCATTTAAAGGCGGCAACGTTACGGCTAGTGATGGCTTCAACCAGTTAAAGCACGCTTTTGGCAAGCGAAATTTGCCACCTATTCAAATATTTACAGCCACCGCAGTTGCTACACCAAACAGTGTCAAGTTACCTGTTCTTACTACAGCTGTACCACTCACTAGTATGCCTTTATCTGCTCCTGCATGTTTATCTGTACAGTGTTTTATTGCAACACAAATTATTGTGCTTTTACTTCAATGCCTGCTGGTTATTTCAATGTTGCTCATTTTTATCGCTTATCAAGATGACTAAATTACAAAAGCACACAAATAATAAAACAACGATTGAATGTTCTTGTAAGCATTTGTAACTGTGTGCTCGTGTTTGTATGTATGAGTAACCGAGTATCGTACTAGTATACGGTTTACTGAGAAATTTCTCAATAGAACATTTTACCGCAATCAACACTGCAGGCGTAAAATGATAATTTAAAGATTATTTTGGTCTTTTACAGGTACAACGCAGTTAGTAAAGATTATTGCCAATCAGTGATTTAAGCAGAGAGGACACAACCTTACGTGGCCTAATTTTTCAGTAACTGTAAGTTGCCAAATCCACATAAATATTTACTTTGCAAATGTGTCTGCAGCATTTTTTTTTTTTTTTTTTTTTGATGTGCAGTATAAGCGAAAACGTCCATTTCCGGACACTACTTTTTATTATGGGGGTTAATAAATTTATTTTTGCTGATCTCAGTTCACTGTTTAGGGCCTTCTTTCGTAAATGGAGCAAAAAGGTCATTGCAACTCTTCTAAAGGCTAGTTTAGTGTTAACCAAGAAAAAAAATGTTGTACTTGGCAGCACTGCAGGACATTAAAATTGAAATGTAAAAAACTATAAAAGATGTTCTCTGTTTTTTTTTTTTTTTTTTTTTTTTGTTAAATAGCAATAGAAGTGCTTTCTCCCCTGATTTCTTATGATGATTGCCTAATGGTAGGAGTACAGATAGTCTGTCGTGTGCCTTTGCCGTTTTTTACGCTCTCTGCCTACTAGGAGCTTTTAGATTCAATTTACGGCGCATCACTTTATTCTAACAGCTGATCTCCGAAGTGCTAATACCACCTACATTAGTTTGCACCGATGCTTCAGATGCCCTTTTCACGTTACTCGACAGTGTATAGAGGAGAGTTACCCCAAACCCCTAAGTGACCGCATGAACTAGCAAGAGCAGTAATGTAAAGTGGATAGTGTTTCGTAGTTTTCTGTCGCAAAACCGGCAAAGCTCTACATTTGTATGCGAATTATACGCCTGTGTGCAATCAAATTCAGGGAAACTATTTGTTGAATTTAAAGACAGGGAAATATTTCGCTCTTTAGGCTAACGTACGGTATCGATGGATGTACACGATGGTACTCGATGCGTACATATATTCATTGCATTTTCAGCGCTGTTTATAAAACGGCATCAACACAAAGTTTATATGAGGACTTTTGATCGTATACGTCTATGGGAGCATTATTATTGAAATTGATTTGCAAACTCTCACTTTGTGTACTCTATGCTGGCCCATGACATTTTGAAACGCTTTACATTGTCAATGCTTTGTACTGCGGCTTTAAGGCTTGGTCATACACGAGTAGAATTTGTTATATGTACTTTGTCAAGTAACAACATTATTGTCAGGATGTTTACAAACAATACATGCCCCCGAGCCGAAAGTGTGAAAGCTAGCCAACCTCTAAGTTTTTGCATATGAGTACTTTGACAGCTGTCAAATTCAGTTGGAAAAACAAAGTTTGAAATTTATTATGCTGACATGCGATAAGAACAGCTGATTTGGTATATGTTAATAAAGTATTGAATGAGGCAAGTTATTCTAAGGTCAGCTTGGTGTCCTTTCAGAAAGCACAAAGTATAAGTATAACGTATGCTAAGTAACTAGGGCTTTATGAGGCATTATACATTATTCGAATACCAAGCAACTGACTATTTTAATAGACTTTGATATTCGACTTGCCATAAAGTTAATTACGTGATTACGGCACAATGCATTGCGTGGGTGGGGACAATCCGCCTAGTACTTTAAAAAGTTATAGTTTTTATTAATTAATTATTTAGTTAATGTTACAATTATATGAATATAATTATAATATGGGTATTAGCACTGGCTGGCGAGGCCGTCCGCTGCGTTTTTTTTATTAATTTTGTAAAATTAATTTATTTAATCATTTATTAAATAATTTTTATAGGATATTTACACATCAGCCATCGGATACCACTCAGTAATCAGTTTCTACAATTTGTTTTTAGCTTATTTCAATAATAATAATAATAATTTTAATTTAATTGTATATTTTTTAAAAGTTCCCCCTCAAAATAAATACTCTCTCCGGCCATGCAAAGTCAAGTTAAATAAAATTTTTGCATCAGTACTCATGATTTATTGTGTATCACTTCTGGTATTCGTATCTCTTTACCAAAAAAAAAAAAAAAAAAACACTTGTTAAATTTTACCTCTCCCTACCCCAGGGCCTCTTTAATAGCGGAAACTTTATGACACATTTTGTTGCCGCCTCATAAACGCGCCAACAACAGCAAACACCTGAAAGCCATAATCGAATCTCTTTTTATTATCTTGATTGTTTTGTTGTTTCGGCCACAAAGGAAGCATTAAAAATTTCAACCATAAAGAAAAAGTTCAAGGTGCTCCATCTCATCACCAAGGAGTGGTGTGGTGGGCCGATGGGCTTGATGGTTTCTGCAAATCGGTGAAAATAATGAAAAACGCTTAAATAATTATAAAGTTTAATTATCACAGGTCAATAGGTTATTAGCAGTGGGAACAAGAAAATATTAGCTTCAAGTGGAAAAATTATGCTTCACCTTGTTCGCTGCCCCTCCAAGAGTGAGCGAGTGAGTTTTATTTTAAACATGTTGCTATTTCCATAATGTTGCTACTAACACTTTAATATGCGATTAAATGCGCTGTTAAAAAATAAGCAAACTATTTATAATCGCATTAATGCAGGCTTATGAAGAAGTAGAGTAGATCGAAAGGGTGCTTAACATGGACGAGTATTGGCTTTGTATAATTAAATTATTAACGAGGAGTAGCACAAGGTTGCTTACAAGTATTTAGTTAATGCTTCGCTTAATTAATGCCACTAAATTCGTAATGCCGTAATTAGCATTCAAATTTGTTATATATTTATTGGTGTTTATCCAGAGATTTGACTGCCTCAAGTGCTGAATGCATAACAAGATAACACCTGCCCGCCCTCACCCTTTATAATGCAGTTCATGTTTATTTTAAATGAAATTATAATGCACGTCGGCTTAGTGGCACGTGCGGGCAATAATACAATTGCAAAATGTTAGGAACTGCTAAGTAAGCGAATAAGTTGTATTTTTGTCTTTCAGAATTAATTATAAAATAAAATTTTTCTGGATGACTTTTATCTATCATTATCACGTATTATTTTCATGGGAATACTCTTTCTCCCGCTGCTCTATCCATTTATGTTGTTTAAAAATCAAATATCTTTTACAAGTAATTTATAAATAATTCCAAGTAGGAAAAGAGATCGTTCAATTACGAGAGAGTGATGAAATGATCTTCATTTGATGATCAAGGCGGAGGCTGAGAGTCCATAAAATCTGTTTCTGGTTTATAGGTTTTTGGCGGATAACCTTAACTTAGATTCGTTATATCACCTCACGGAGATATTAATCGAAATAATGATCGCCAGCTATGCGAACATATTTTCTTCGTACATTCTAATTATTAACGTAAATGTGAGTAAGTGGTCTTAGACCTGATGAAAGATTTGAGTATTGAACAGCATCCTTACTGCTAATAATCCGCTTAACATGCTTTGTTAAGCCTTTAAAAAATCTACTGCGAATTTTTGGAGACCAACAGAGTAGAGTTGATACTTAGTTTTAAGGAGCTGGGAAAGGAATCTTCTTTGGGCTGTTATTGTGAATCCCCCACAAACTCTGCAAAAGCTTTTAGCTGGCTTTTTAGACACGACTGAAAAAAATTGCAACCCTGTGACTTAATTTAGACAGTGAAATAACATACACTCCCCGCGCATCTCACGAAGGTGTTAATCGAAATAATGATCGCCAGAGATCCACTGAAGCTGTACGAACATATTTTCTTCGCACATTCTAAGTTCAATTGAAGGCCATAAAATTAACGAAAATGAGAGGATGTGGTCTTAGAACTGATGAAAGGCCTAGGCTTTGTCAAAAATATTGTTCAAGTAAAAATTATTTGCACTGTAACAAATCTTGCAGAAAATTTTTGGAGACCAAGAATTATCCTGATGGCTAACTTGGCTAACTTGGTTTTCCGAAAGTGGTAGTTGATGACGGAATTCGGTGGCCATATAAGAATTTAGGAAGCGATGTAAGAACTTTTTCTTTCTCTCCTGTATCATTGCAACAAAAAATATTTCTCTTTCACCTTTTTGCAAGTAGAGAAGTTCAAAAGATGGCTTGGGCCTAATATTTTAATGACTTTTATGTTCGTGTTGTGCCTAAATGTATCAGTTTAAAGTAGATATTTTTCTTATATCCTTTTCTTTATAAAATTTTAAAATATATTTAGCTTGTATGTACATATAAAATTTTTTAAACATTTATTATATTTATTACATTATATCCATAAAATTTATGGGAAACTAAATGAGAATTACTGTAAAACATTTTATATAAACACAGTTGCTGTTGTCATTAATGCTGGTAGCATTAATATTAATAAAATATTTTGAAATTTAGCATACATACATGTTTTCTTATCTGCGCTTCAGTTCGATTGGCTAATAAACCAAAGTGGGTAAGACAATGCATACATCCTTTAGTCCTTCCTTTTCTTTAAAATTTTCCTAACTGTGTGTGCCACTAAATGCGATTCGAATTCATGGAAATTTCAACCGAGTATTTCTTTCGAAAATTGCAATCCTCTTCCAGCAGAACAATCATCAGAATCATAAAGGAGTTTTTGTGCTCTTATTAGCAATTTTAAGTTCTTTCTACTTCTCGCAAACTGTTTGAGTATTTTCGATATTGTGGTTCTTTAAAGGATTTCAATTTAATGCTCCAAATAAAAGCCATTACTAAGATTACATCTTACTGGAACGAATGTTCACTACCGCCTTTACACTTTAATTAGACATTGCAAAAAGTAAAGTGAGGAACACAAATCCTCACACACACACCACCACACATACAACGACAGACACACCGACTCACTTTCATGCGACATTCGCAAAGAATTCGCACGTACGTAAGTTTGTTTACCATAATGTTGGTTTTTATCCCTTTTGACTGAATCCTGCCACAATTGAGATTAAACATAAAATGAAAGTGGTGCAAGTAAAAGGAAAACAAAGTTCAGAAGAATTAGAGCAGAAAATAATCACAGTAAGAACATGATTGTTTATGGGTGTTTGAGTGGGGCGGTATGCGTATGCATGTGCGTTTGTATGTGTGTACGAGTTATCACGCTGCTTATGTTTATTGTAAAAGTTTCATTAAAAGGAAAAGCCAATTTGCGGTATACACAACAAATCAGTTTTGCTTGTGAAGACACACTTGATGTTAAAATATTAAATTTATAGGTGAGCGATTACAAAATGTTTTGAGGGCAATTAAGAGGCGAAATTGGATCGATGCCTGAATTAGGCCAATTAATTTAATAGCTTTTAACACTGCTGTACAACGTATTCAGAAAACCATGTGGAAATCCTTTTATGCAGAAAGTGTTCTGGTGAGTCCTTGTTTTATTAAGCGGCATCGCAAGGACCCCAACGTACTTGCAATTGTTATATTTCTTTTAGATCCTCTCACAGCATTGTAGCAGCGGCGTACAATAATATTTTATGCACTGCAATTTGTTGGGAACGGTTTTCCAATAATTGTCACTGGCTTTTTCTTTCCACACTTAATTTTTCTTGTATTGTTTTTCTTTTACATTCATTCAGAATGGGTTTCTACAGAAGTGGAGAAGTTTCAGTGCCACTTTTTTTTATTATACTTTTTTCATTGAGCTTACGATATTTTCTTTTCTTGAGAAAATATTTGAGAAATGTAATCGAGATATCTCGTTTACAATTATTTAATTTATTCAGTAATTTTTTTTTATTACACTTTTTTCATTAAGTTTACGATATACATATATTTTTTCTTTAAGAAAATATTGGATTTTTTTTTTTTTTTTTTTTTTTTTTTTTTTTTTTTTTTTTTTATACTTATGCTGGAGTTAATGTCGACGTCGTAAATGGCGTATGAACGCTGACATTGTGATGTTCGACGTTTAATTTCATTTTGCTGTTAATGTCAACGCCGTAACGACGTTTAAATATAAACTGCTAATTCGAAAATTTATTTACTGAAATATTTGTAATTAAATACTTATTACTTATTTTTTTTCCAAATATTTCCTTTAAGAGCTGCATTCTTATAGTTCTTGGAGAATTTGTTATATAAATATTTTTTAATATTTAAATATATTTGTTTTTATAGGAAGATGTCACCAAAATTTAATTATTATATATATAAAAAATATATTATACATATATAAATATTAAAAAATTGAACTCTCAATTTTTGTAATTTAAAATAAAATATTTAAATAAATAAATCATAAAGTATAATGACTAAAATTAAGAACTAAAAATTAAATTATATTACAAATTGTAATTGTAATAAACCTTGTAATTACCTTGCGTTACCAATTAAACAGTAAAATCAATTAAATCAGCTGTTTTTTGAATTTGTTAGTTGCTTGGCATTTAGTAACAGCCTTAAGTGGAATCTTTTCATGGTGAAAGCAGCGACCAACTGCCATTAACGCAAATGGCGGTCGTTTCCGAAGATATTTTGCAGGGATGAAATATGGAATATAATTCATTTAATTTTAATGTGTAGAATTTATTAAGTTTCTGCAAGTAAATCAAACATCATAATTCGATTCGATTCCGGTGCCTACAAAAGTGGTGAAACCAACTCATTGTGCAGACTTCTCGATATGCATCAAACTTCATAAATACCTATTTGGAATAAAAATTACAAGTAGAAAAATTTACAGTAATATTAAAATGAAACCTCATATTTGAATATACAATATGTAAAGTAAAAGAGATCGAGGAAGTATTTAAGAGCATAAGATTTATAAATACATTTTTTTTTAAATTTTTGTAAATTCCTTATTTTTTGTTTTATATTTTTTTTTATTTAATTACTTTTTATTAATTAGTTTTTATTAAATAATATTTTTTTCTTATATAATTAATATTTTTTTCTTATTGATTTATTATTTTTTTCTTATTTATTTACTATTTGTTTACTTCATTTTTTCTTATTTATTTATTATTTTTTTTCTTATTTATTTATTTAATTTTTTGTTTATTTTTATTTATTTATTTTTTTTATTTATTTATTTTTATTTATTTATTTTTATTTATTAATTTTATTTTTTGTTATTTATTTATTTTTTTATTTTTTTCTTTGTTTCTGTTTTTTTATCTATTTATTTTTTTATTTATTTGTTTAATTTTTTATTTTTTTGTTTTTTTGTTTTTTTTTTATTTTTTTTACTTTTTTTTATATTTTTTCATATAATTTTTTATATTTTCTTTTTTTAACCAACTCTACATGCAAAGCTTTTGGCTTATCCGCAGGAAAACACGCAGGTTCTAGGCAGGAATCGAACCCGCGACCTCCGCTTCATTAGGCTGAGCATTATTCACTCGCCTACGGAGGCACCCAAAATTTTTTTTGAATTATTTTTCTTTTATTCTTATTTTATTTATTTATTTTTATTTATTTATTTTATTTTTGGTTATTTAATTTATTTTTATTTCTTTATTTTATTTTTTGTTATTTATTTATTTTTTTTTATTTTTTTCTTTATTTCTGTTTTTTATCTATTTATTTTTTTTTATTTATTTATTTAATTTTTCTATTTAATTTTTTTATTTTTTTTTATTTTTTTAATTATTTTTCTTCTATTCTTTTTTTATTTATTTTTTCTTTATTTATTTTATTTTTTTTATTGTTTTTTTATTTATTTTATATATTTTTTGCTTTTTTTTATTTAATTTTTTTTAATTATTTTTTTTAATTTATTTTTATTTATTTATATATTTTTATTTATTTTTTTTTATTTTTGGTTATTTATTTTATTTTTATTTCTTTATTTTATATTTTGCTATTTATTTATTTTTTTCTTTATTTCTGTTTTTTATCTATTTTTTTATTTATTTAATGTTTTTTTTTATTTTATTTTTTCTGTTTTTCTTACATTTTTTTATAATTTTAATTATATTTTTTATTTTATATTATTTTAATTTAATTTTTTTAATTATTTTTCTTTTATTCTTTTTTTATTTATTTATTTATTTATTTATTTTTTTTATTTATTTTATTTTTTTTATATATTTTTTGCTATTTTTATGTAATTTTTTTTAATTATTTTTTTTAATTTTTTTGTTATTTATTTTTATTTATTTATTTATTTTTGTTTATTTATTTATTTTTATTTATTTTTTTATTTTTGGTTATTTATTTTATTTTTATATCTTTATTTTATATTTTGTTATTTATTTATTTTTTTATATATTTATTTTTTTTTATTTTTGCTTTATTTCTGGTTTTTTATCTTTTTTTTTATTTTTTTTATTTTTTTTACTTTTCTTTTATATATTTTTGTATAATTTTTTTAATTATTTTTCTTTTATTCTTTATTTTTTTATTTTTATTTATTTATTTATTTATTTATTTTTTTTTTATTTATTAAGTTTTTTTATTTTCTTCTTTATTTTTGTATTTGTTTTTTAAATTCTGTTTTTTATTTATTTTTTTTTTATTTATTTTTTTTATTTATTTATTTAATTTTTATATTGTGTTTTATTATTTTTATTTTTTTACTTTTTTTTTTATTTTTTTTACTTTTTTTTTTATTTTTTTTACTTTTTTTTTTATTTTTTTTAATATATATTTTTTTAATTTATTTTCTTTTATCATTTTTTTATTTAGTTTTATTTATTTATTTATTTATTTATTTTTTTTAATTATTTTTTATTTATTGTTTTTTATTATTTCAAGTTTTGTTGCATAAAATTTATATTATTTTTTCTGCAATTTTATTGTTTTGCTTCAGTTTCTTGTGCAAGTTTTCCTTTTAAACTCACGGGGAACCATGTAATGTGAACTGCTTGAAAACCCAATTAAATTAATCAATTATGCAGTTCAGTAATATGAAACAGATTCTTTTTAAGTTTCACTCACACACACACAGACAAAGTTCCAAGCCGAACCGTTCCAACTCCATTAATTCTCGTTCTCTTTTATATCTGATTTTTTCTTCGCTGATTCAAAATATTATTAACGTTACCAAGGAATAAAACTGGCGTCTTTCTAACGTCTGTGCATTCTGTATACTTTTTTGTTTATCTAATGTGGCGCGAATACGAATAAGAAAATAATAATTTAAAATAAATATTTGATTTATGGACAGCCGGAGGTATTAAGAAAAAAATTACCAGAGACAACCTGTAGCTAAAAACCTCGAACATTGCGGTCAGTAACAAATCATTTATTTATTAATAGACGAAACTAACGAGCGATCAGCAAGTAACAAACGAATACAATTCCGCCACTATTTTTATCTTGTATCTACAATATTTATTGTTGGTTTTATGAAAAGATATGAACACAATTATGATAATGCGGAGAGTAAAAAATACATTTATCACAGTTACCTGTGGCGCGTAAACGAAATCTCTAGAGTAAAGTAATCAACGAAAAATTACTTATGGAAAACATCAGGCAACTTCAGTAACATTTATCATTTGGGAATGTTTTTTCACTGACTATTTTTGTAAATACACTGTAAGAAATGCCATCAAATTATATAAAATTGTAAAATATTTTTTTTTTTTTTTTTTACAAAATTTTTTAAATAGTAAAAATTTCTTTGGGTTTCCGTACTATTGGTCCTCCAGCAGATCAAAAGGAAGAGTACAGTGACCTTTTGGCCATGTGTTTTCTTAAATGCCAATAAGTTGTTACCAGCGTGTAAAGGTTTTGCACATTCCATCGATCGTAAACTACTCGCATATCCAGCAAATAAACATGTCTGCAATTTTATTGCAATTGTTATTAAAACTTAAGCCTGATGTGAATATTTTGATGGGCCAACCATTTGGAATCTTTGTGGTTTTAATGTCTTCCTTTTACATATTAAGTTTTTACTTTATCTTTTGCAATGAAACTTTTTACGACACATTTTGTTGTAGCGATGAGTAACTTCTGGTTTCAGGCAAATGCTAAGAGGTAAACAGTTTGTAATGATCGCTTTAATGGCTGCAGTTTTGTCAATGAAACTTTTTTCAAATGTAAATATATATTTTTATCGCCTCCAGACTGAAAAAGTGAATGGGATTTGATTATTTTATAGTTTATGATTTTGTTATCTAAATCGTCTTCATTCTTTTAAGCTGTGTTGTTAACGATATCCATTTCAGTTTTACTTGCCAACTGGCTAATAATAAGAGTCATTGTGTCGAGGTGGAAGTACTTTCATATACATTAGAGACCTGCATTAAGTAGTTTTGAAAAATTTATTCGAAATTACCAAATCCTCATATAATAATTTAAACACAGTTCATTTATTTGTAATTTGTTCTAATTTCTTATATTTCAATATGTCATGTTATTTTAGAGAGCTGCAAAAAGAATTTGGAAAGGGAGCTGTAAGAATTAGAATTTCTTAATATAACATATCATATTATTTTAGAGAGCTGCAAAGTGATTTTGGTATGACATTATAGCTGATTATAATTTGTTTTTTCATTTCTTGTTATATTTATATTAAACATATCGTATTAGAGACCTGCAGCTGGCGTTTTATCTTCAGTATGATGTACCAATTTAAAAAAAAAAAATATTCCGGCAAAATAAATTCTCCTGTAATAATTATATACTATTATAATACTTTGTTATAATTTGTTTGGTGTCAAATGGGAACATGTTCTCTTAGTAGAGAGCTGCTATACATAGTTTTTCCCCTTTAAGTTTTAACGATTTTCAAAAATTTATACATAGAGCATAATTTTAAGTTTTAATTTAACAACTGGTTATAATTTATTTCTATTTCTAGTTATTTGTAATAATTTTCAACATGCCATATTAGAGAGCTGCCCCAACAATTTTTTTTCGCAATATAATGTACCGATTTTGAAAAAAATGTTCTAGGAAATTAAATTTTATACTATTGCACTTTGTTTAGTGTCAAATTGAAACATGTTGGCTTAGTAGAGAGCTGCAACTCGTACTTTCACCGCCTTAAGTTTTAACCAAAAATACATAAAAATATAAAAAAAATTTATAATTTATATAATATATATAAAATTTATAATTTGTTTTTATTTCTGGTTATTTGTATTAATTTTCAACATGCCATATTAGAGAGCTGCACCAAGAACTCTTACCGCAGTATAATTATCGATTTTAAAAAAATTTATCGCCAAAAAGTACAATTATTATGTAGTATTTCATAACATTTCAGCTGGTTATAATTAGTTTTGTATGAAATTGCAAGTTCTTGTTATATTAGAGAACTGCTAGTAGAACTTTTTCTCAATTGCTTTGTGCTGATGTTGAAAAATATGTACGCAAAAGGCAAAACTCTCATGCTATAACTGAACAGTATTTTACTAAATTTTAAATGTTGTATTTGTTGTATTTTTTCCACAGTTTAATTTCGCGAGTTGTAGTTGCTTAAAGCAAATAAAAGCGAAATTCAAATGTTTATTCTAGTTAAGTACTTTTACATTTAAGATAATTATATGTGCATGTACAGTTTTTTTTTTCGTTAATAGAAATATGAGTTTTGTTTGGAATAGCTTTCCAATGAATTGGAATATTTTTTTTTGTTTGGAATACTTTGTGTATTTCGTTAATGTTTATGCGTACGAATTAGCAGACCTCTGTCAATAAATGCTTGAAAGTTTTTAATGGTTTGAGTAACAGAGAAAATTGTTCCGAAAACTTCATAATGTAAGAGCATATGAAAACTAAACAATGCGTGGAAATAGAAACTTAATAGCGCGGATTTCCAGTATAAATTTTCCAGATTTTGCTATTGGGCTGGAACCATTTCAAAGCGATACTCTGACACAACTGACAAATTTCATTACAAAAAAAAAACATAATTTAAGAAAATTTAATTTTATTGAAGGCCGTCATACGAGTACTTAGTGTCTTACTTTATTGTATTAATTAATACAAATTGTGTAACTCACGTTCTTATAAAGTTTCGTTCTTTTGCTTTTATATGCAGAATTAGCACTTGGCAAGAAGAACCTTAAAGTAATTTATTTGTTTTATTTAATTTTTATTTTTGTTTGCTGGCATTCGCTGGTTTTAATTAGCAGTGTTTTCATTCACATCTCTGTTTCAGTTGCATTTGCCAACAAACAGGGAAAGCAAACTAGTTATAGTGTTTGGGACAGCGTCATTAATGCTACTTTCGGAATTTTCTCAGTGAAATGAAGAAAAATCCTTCAATTTGACATGAATTTCTGTATTGCAAACTATTCATGATATTAATGAATAATGTTTCATTGTGTCAATGAACTTGGCTTGCAGGTTAAAGTATTTCGATAAAATTAAAGAAAACCACTCATGATTTCTGAAACTTATGCCTTTTCGCCCCTTAATCGTAGAAGAATGCTTTTCCTATTTTGCACAAGCTAGATTTATTTTAAAGTCCTCTCGATTAAACACCTCAATTGCGGTTCCAAGGGGCAAATGCTAGAATCTGTTTGTCGCATAAACGTTTTTTTAATGAAATTTATCAGCAATGAAATATATTTTTATTCCACAAGTTAGCATGGGCAAGTCAAAAATGCTCAAAGTCACTACAACGGCATAACGTTTTTATTCATGAAAAAAGTGCAACCTTAAAACCTACAAGAGAGCCTTAAAAGAAATTTGCAAAATTAAAAAAAAAAAAAATTAATTTAATTATAAGCAATTCAATTTAAAATCTTTTTTGGAATCTCTTGAGCGTAGCGAAATACCCTTCCAAACACTGGGCAGGGTTGTATTCTATTTGCGGTTGTATTCTATTATACCGTATGGTATAAATATTTCGTAGGCTAGATTGGCTAAGGCCATAAATAACTCGCTAGTAAAGTGAGAAGTATTGTTGCTTCAACATCCGCCATCATCCGTTAACATCCGTTGCATTCTCATATCAAGGACATGGAATAATTCTGATTCAGTAAGATCTATACCAACCATACGAACCGATATGAACCGAAAAAAAATCTTTCAACTCGACACAAACTTCTGTATTGGAAACCATTCATAGTATTAATGAATAATGTTTCATTGTGTCAATGAGCTTGACACTAAATTTTCCGAAAATTAAGATAGACAATTTTTTTCTTTTGTAAGCAACTCTATTTTTAAAACTTTTGGCTTGTGTGCAGGAAACTACTGAGATTCTGGCCTGGAATTGAACCTACGACCTCCTGTTTAGTAGGGCTACCATTATCCATTCGTCTAAGGAGCAACGCAAACCCCACGACCATACTCATATGCCTTCACAAACGTATGTATGAGTGTGACAACCACAGTGCGACTCAGTTGCACCATTCGCGACGTGTCGTTGAGTGAGCCAACCATCTGTAAAGATTAGAGAGGAACCCATTTAGATTTCTGACAAAGAGCAAACTGAATTTATCTTCATTTCGTATAGTTCGATCTTTGAGGCAACTCGATAGAAACCGAAGGTACTTTGAAGGTACTTGAAGGTACTTTTATTACTTCCTTTGCATACTTAATGCCCATAAATGCGATTTCATTTCCGCTTTCGGCATTGACTGCAATCGTTTACTTTAGATTTTTTTATTTGTTTTTTATTTCAATTTTAAGCCAAGCAAGTACTCTGCACATCTCTAAATACTTGCTGTAGGGCATCGTAAAAAGGAAATGTGAAATTGTTTAAAGTTTTACATGGAGTGCTAAAACAAAATGTATAAATTAAAACATTCTACAATAAATGAAAAAGGAAAATATGGAAATTTTAATTATGTAATGAATTTTTTATGACTTGGGGAATTTCCATTTCGTTTGTGGCCGTTTGTAAAGTGATTTAAATAAAGTGCCTGGCATCCATATGCGGCCCGAATAATAATAACAATAAAAAAAATTAAATGTACTTTAGAAATGAATGTTACACTTCGCCATCCCGCTTCATTTGTGCCCCTCTACTCTACGTTAAAAGTGGGAACTGAGTAAATGAGTACATGAATAAATAAATAGCAACGACTCTTAAACAATATAGAAAATATTGTTGTTGTTGTTCATTTGTTTGCTTGGCTCATGTTTCGATTTAATTCTTAAAAGGATTCTCAAATTTGCTTGCATAATAAATAATTTTGTTTTATTCTTCAGAATCCATATTAAATGAATCTTCAAACGTTTTAATACGTTTCATTCAAATTATTTAAGCTGCCAAATTGTCAAGTTAATTTTATATAAATTATTTTTATTTTTCTTAATGTAAAACGGCCCTGGAGTATTTACCGATGTGCTTAAAGCTAAAAGTCTGATAGGTAAGGAGCCATCTAGTTTATGTGGGATTGAAATCAAGGCAACTGAAGAAAAAAAGTTACTGTCTACTCTCCTTTCTCTTCCTTTAATATCCTGTTTATTTCTACATTTTTGACACGTCTCGCATACGAATTTTTATTATTAATTTGTATACAATTGTCATCAAATTTCTGTATTGGAAACCATTCATAGTATTAATGAATAATGTTTCATTGTGTCAATGAGCTTGACACTAAATTTTCCGAAAATTAAGATAGACAATTTTTTTCTTTTGTAAGCAACTCTATTGTCAATTCTCTTGACTAAAATTATTAATGAGCCAGAATTGTGCAGCACGTGGTTACTGTTACTTTCCTTTAACTGCAGGACTACTCTTGTAAATGGTTCTCATTTAGTACACACCTGGTTATACCTCGTTTGGGAGCTGCGTATTTTTTTTAGTTTTTTTTTTTTAATTAGCAGGCCATTTAGTAATAAAGTTCTGAAAATTATAAATTAAATGCTAAAAACTAAAATGATCTCAATTTCGGCCAAACACAACTGATGAGGCGAAATTGAGGTCACTCCTGAATAAAGAGGTGAACCTTTTTAGTATTTGAAAAATAATTTTGATAAATGTCGTTTTAATTCTACGAATTTTGGATGGAGAGGAATTTCAATTAAAACAAGTCTCGTAGCAGGTCACACAATATAAACCTGTAATTTATGTTATAAAAAATTGTTGCCCAACAACTACTTATTAATAACATGCTGCCGTTAAGAACGATTTACGTATCAGTTACAAATTATATGTCATTAGTTCCTTGTGTGCTAGGCTAGTGATCTTACAGTTAAGGAGAAGACCCCCAAAACATTTTCCCATATTAATTGCTTTCATGTGTCTTCCAGAGAAAGTGTTACTGTAAGAAACTCACTTCCCTAACCGCCTACAATAATAACCACTACATCACCAGTTCAATACTCAAGCTGCTAGGCTGGTCGTCTTAGAGTTAAGGAGAAGACCCCCAAAATATTTTCAGATATTAATTGCTTTTATGTGTCTTCCAGAGAAAGTGTTACTGTAAGAAACTCACTTCTCTAACCGCCTACAATAATAACCACTACATCACCAGTTCAATACTCAAGCTGCTAGGCTGGTCGTCTTAGAGTTAAGGAGAAGACCCCAAAAATATTTTCAGATATTATTTTTTATCATGTGTCTTCCCGAGAAATAGCTACTGTAATAAACTCACTTCGCTGACCGCCTGCAATAATAACCACCTACAATTACCACAAAAGCATCTGCCTAATACTCAAACTCTAGTGGTGGTACACTGAACACCCCGAATTCCTACAATAATCACTATAGCACCTGTTTAATACACAAGCTGCCATTGTAGTAGACTGAACTCTCCGACTGCCCACAATAATAACCACTAGAGCAACTGTTCAATCTGCAAGCTGCCATTTTAAGAGACTGACATCTCCAACTGGCTACAATAAAAACTACTAATGCATCTGTTCAATACTCAGGTCTACTCATTGTAGTAGACTGACCTCTCCGACTGCCTACTGTACAAACTAATAAAGCATCAGTTCAATACTCAAAGTGGCATTGTAGTAAACTCATCTCTCCCACTGCATACAGTAATAAGCATCTCTTCAATACTGAAGCTAGCTTTGTAGGGCATTGAGCTCTCCGACTGCATACAATAACAGCGACTAATTCATCCGTTCAATACTCAAGGTGGCATTGTAAGAGACTTATCTCTCTGATCGCCTACAATAATTACCACTAGAGCTCCTGTTCAATGCTCAAGCTGCCATTGTAAGAGACTGAGCTCTCTGACTGCCTACAATAAGAAACACTACAGCTTCTGTTCAATACTCAAGCTGCCATTTTAAGAGACTGATCTCTCCGATTGCCTACAATAACAACTACTAATGCATCTGTTTAATACTCAAGGTAGCATTGTATTAGACTGACCTCTGCACCTCAAGCTCATCTTCAATACTCAAGCTGCCATTGTAAGAGACTGACCTCTACGACTGCTTATAACAACAACTATTAATGCATCTGTTCAATGCTTAAGATGGGATTGTAGTAGACTGACCTCGCCGAGTACCTACCATGACGATTACAGCCAGCACCTGTTCAATACTCAAGCTGCCATTGTAAGAGACTGAGCTCTTCGACTGCCTACAATAAGAACCACTACAGCATCTGTTTAATACACAAGACGACATTGTAGTAGACTGACCTACAATAACGACTACAGCACCGGTTCAATACTCAAGCTGGCATTACGGCAAACTAACATTGCTGACTGTTTATTTTTTTTATTCTTTTAAATTTAAATATTTCTGATTTGACAACTTACGCTGCTTTGTCGTTCATTAGAATGATGAGTTATAAATCTATGAATCATAAATTGATATTCTTTTCACAAACGCTAAGCTTAATTGTGTGCAGTGATTTATAGTTATTAAAAGTCAGACTACGACATCCGGACTACAAAAAAAAAACAAACATTTAACTATTTTATATTAATAATTCAATTTGCATAATAATTGATTTATTTTCCATGCCTCTTCCACAATAAGAACAAATCATATTGATTGTAAATTAAAAACATTTTAAAGCATTTCATGCAACTGCATTTAAAATTTATTTTTATTTCCATCATAATGAGAATCAAAGCAAAATTAACATGGAAATAAATTTCCGACATTTTATTTTACATGTAATTTAAAAATGGTTTATGATGCTCTTAATCAACGTTCAAATAAACAATACGTGAATTAAGTGGAATACATTTTAATTTGTAACGTGATAAAAGGAGTTCGCATGTGTTTGTTTTATATTAAATAAAGTGTATTATAATCGGGGTTGCGAAGAGATCAAGCAACTATGGTGTTATGCATACACGGAGAAAATTATCATTCAGCAATTTGATTTAAAATAATTTATTGCGGCAGTTTTTAGTGAATGAGTATATTTCTTTTATTTAAATTTAATTAATAAAAGCACTTTTGCTAAGTAATACATATTGCTGGCCATGTAAAAAATTACAATAACAACAATGACGGCTTTGACGGCTTGCAATTAGCATTATTGACGTAAATAATACTGTTTACTTTTCCATAGTTTTATTATGAACTGGAAAAGTAAAAATATAGTTTGTATTTGCAGTAAAAAAATTACCAATTTATTAATGAATTTTATTACAGTGAAACCTCGATATAATAAAAAACTGAATATAACATTTTTTACTCTATCGAATCTTTTGAGAACACTTCCTTACTACAAAGTGTTAATATTTATTATAGCTGTAACGATCATTCAAACCGATCAATATTAGGATTATAGAGGAAATAAATAAATAAAAAAATAAAATTGCATTTGGAGGTTGCAAAAAAATCACACAATATTTTATTAAAATGTAAGAAAATTTTTATTTAACAAATTATTTTTATATATTTCACGTAAGCATTCCATAAAATTTTTTTTATATCACATATGTAAATAGAGTTTTATTAGAATATAAGAGATAATTATAGCTAGAACAAATTTTTATTTTTTTTGGATTTCTTCAAATTTCGTTATATCAAGGATTTACTGATTATATTTAGAGCCAAGCAGTGGCTGTGGCGAAGTATATTCGAATCATCTTAATATTAGTTATATCAAAGTTTTACTGTAGTTTGACATAAAAAGGCAATAGAAGTACTTTTTTGCACAGCCTACTAAACTGGAAGTCGCGGATTCGATTCCTCCTTAGACCCTCAATGTTTTCTTGCGGACAAGCCAAAAGCTTTGCAGGTTAAGTATGTTACACAAAAAAAAAAAAACAGCAAAAGTATTTGTTACCTTCAATCAATTTTATTGCTCGGAAAGCTTTACATTTATTTTCTTGGTCGTAAATAGAACGAAAAAGTACGAAATATTTTTCTTACGTTCAATTAATTTTATTGTAAACAAAATGGCAAAAAGTCAGCAATTGTTTTCATCGATTTTAATTAATTTTTTTTTTATTAGTTAAAAAAATATAATTTTGGAGATTGAAGAAGAACAAACAAAAATTCAAGCAATATTTTAATCAGTTACAATTACTTTTATAAGTAAAAAAAAAATAAAAAAAAAATATAGGGGAGATAAAATAAAACTCAGCATTTGTTTCATCGATTTTAATGATTTTTGTATTAGTTGGAAAAACACAATATTGCAGTTTGAAGAAGAACAAACAAAAATTCAAGCAATATTTTTATCAGTTACAATTACTTTTATAAGTAAAAAAAATTAAAAAAAAAAATTGTATGGAGAGGGAAATAAGAATAATCAGCAATTGTTTTCATCGATTTTAATTAACTTTTTTATTAATTAGAAAACCATAAATAATTTTGTCAATTTAAGAAAAATGAATTAAAAATTTGTGAAATATTTTTGTTAATTTCCGTTAATTATATTTTTAAAAAAAATAGCAGACAGAATGAAAAAAACTGCGTTTTAATTAACCCTTTTAATTATTTTGTCACTAAAATATACTTTTGCAGGCAAATGGAAAGCAAAATTAAATAAATTAAATAAATTTAAATAAATTATACCATAAATTTAAACAAATTCTTTCTTCAAAATGTATATATTTTTTAATAAAGATACTGCTGATAATTATTTACATGTAATTAAATTAAAAAAAAACTGCTAAATTATTAAAAATAATTTAAAAAATTATAGCATTTGGATTAATTTACTTCAATTAATACGCGTTTCTTTACGGCCACAATTCTAGATGAATTATTCTCTCCTTGATTTAGCAATTGGTTTATTTTTTTACTCTTTTTTTTGGTGTAAACAGGGTTTTCTTCTTAATTTTATTTTATTTTATTTATAATTTTATTAAAATTTCTTTAAGAAACTCATCAAATAAATAGCGTGCGTAATATTTGTTTAAAAATAATATAAAAAATAAAATAAAAAATCAGATTAAAAAAACATAAAATTGAAAAAGTAGAAATTAAATATTATTTTTTGCTAATTTACATAGAGTAAAATATTTTTCTTCTTTTAAATGGCACTATTGTAATGAGATGAAGCTGTAATATGCTGAGTATTCATGCATATTTATTTTATTGCCGGGCAATATTATGTGAAAACACCATACGAGAATTACATTGACGTTCTTTTCTTGTTTTGCTGGCATGCAATATAAAGCATGTTTGAAAGTTCCTATGGCCTTCTAATAATTTTGCTTAAACAGTTTAGCTGTTAATTTATTTTAAATTATTATTACATTTTGTGCTTTTTGTAATAAATAATTTACTGAATTATTACCAGTATGCGCTATTAAATATTACAGCCCAGTACCACTGCAGTGTCCTTAAATACTCTGTCGTTAATTGTATAAAATAATAAACAAGTAGACAATTTTTAATAATATCATAAATCTTTAATATTGCTTATGACATTACACCAGTGCAAAGCAATTCAGATTAAATATTCCATTTTCATACCAGTCGCTTCATAGCAATTCACTCTCCATGGGCGAACGACACTGTCGCATTTCACACACACACACACACACACATACACACGCATAAACGCAAAGGCAAATGGACGTGCATATAAAGCCAAACAACGTTCATGGTGAACATTAAATCTGGGGTCCGACTATTTTGAATAAATTCACAACCGAGTGCTCATTAACATATTGCAGGATTTTCTAATGTTTGGCATGGGAATTAATTGTGGGTATTTGAAGTATGGCTGACACCTGTACACTCATCAGTAGGCAATTAGATGGATAATGATTATGATTTTCTCCAGTTGTTGGCTTTTTTCTTTCTAATGCTGCTTTGCTATTCAAATGTAGACAAGTTTATATTGAATGTTATCTTTTGTACAAGAATATTGTTAATAATAATAAGAGAAAGAAGGGAAGTTCTAAATATAACAGCTCCGACACCTCATTGTTTAATTTAATCTATAATGATGTGTTACTTGGTCATTTTATCCTGCTAGTGATGCAGGATATTCTTTGTATTCGAATACATCTTTATTATTATTTAATAAAAAGCCATTGGGAAATGTATTTAAATTTCTCTACAAACATTGTCAGCCTAATGAGGTTATCACTTTGCGTTTTCCAAAATTCATTGCAATTATGAAAAATTTACATTGTTCATATGAATGTTTTAATTGAAAATATGGAACACGATTCTTTAATGGTAATTAAAACTACATAAATTTATTGGCCTTTAAAAGACACTAAATTTCAAAAGATTAACACTCATGAGCTTATCTGTGTGCTTTTTTCAACATTCATTGTAATTATGAAAAAGTTACATTGTTTTAATTGAAAATATGGACCATGATTCTTTAAGGGTAATTAAAGCCATATTAAGTTATTGCTCTTTAAAACACACTAAATTTCAAAAGCTTCATGAGGTTTATTCTGTATGCTTTTTTCAAAATTCATTGTAATTATGAAAAAGTTACATTGTTTACATGAATTGGGTTTTTTTTAAATATTTTATTTTTTTTGCTTTTTATTGGGAATATAAGAACAAAGTAAACAATATTGATTTTTTGGCAGAAAAGTTAAAATAATAAATAATAATGATCAGTTAAAGTTAAAATACGCTAGAATTCGAAAGAGTAACACTCAGCAGAATATATTTTTTTATCTAAAATGGAATTTCTGCTTTCTTCTAAGATCATTTCACTACACGATAACTTACATCATCAGGTTGATTTATCAACATTTACGATTTTTATATAAAAATTCCTACTTCAAACTAACTGAGAATCATAAATGAGTATCGAAAGTGCCGGAAGGACTTAATAATCGATTCATATTTATTTTTATAAACGGCTGATTCCCTAGAGGAACGATTAATTACATTTTTTTGACACATAAAATAATAAAATTTGACGTGTTTTTGAAAGAGATGAACATGACAAAATTGAATTGACTTCCATGTGGTAAGGACAAATGTATCCTATTTCGTTTGTTTAGTCAAGGCGAATTGTAATTTCGATAGTTAAGGCGAATGCATAAAAGTATAGAGAATGAGATAATACTGCATATTAACAACAATGAACATTAATTATGTCTCCGAGCCATTCAGAATATGGATCATTGGGTACAGTTTCAATTATTATAAATTAATTAATGTTAATAATTATTTGTTAAATCTTTTTTTATTAAAAATTTTTTTATAATAATATTTTTAAAAATATATGATTAAAATCGAACATTTTGGTGGGGCCAACCGCTTATACATTTTGAAAAATTTTGCGATTAGTTCGGAAATAGTAAAAATAATAATTAAGAAATATTTTAAACACAACACCTTCTTGCAAAATTTAAAGAAAATATTAGATTCAAGACCTAACCAAATTTAAACTGGATAGTGACTTAAAAATTATTTAATTATTAAATAATAAAGAGAAATCGGTAAGAAGAGATAAAAAAATTGAAAAATTTCAGTCAAAAAGGAAATATAATAACGTTTTTATGTGTTGAAAAGTTGTTATTATTTAATAATAATTTCTTAAAAAAGAATCGGAAACAAGAAGACAAAAAATTGATTTGCTTTCCGAACTACTTTAATCATATGTGTTCGTATGGCTTTAGTGCATTTCACTACTTTATTAAAGTTGTTGAAAAATAATACGAGAATTATTTCTATCTGTGGAAAATTATAGAAAATTTTTAATAAGTTTTGTTTGTGCTTTCCTGGAGAGTGACCTAAAAGTTATTTCATAATAATTTCTTAAAGAAGAATTGGAAAGAAGAAGGTGAAAAATTGATTTGTTTTCCGAACTTCTTTAATCATATGTGTTCGTATGGCTATTGTGCATTTCACTGCTTTATTAAAGTTGTTGAAAAATAATACGAGAATTATTTCTATGTGTGAGAAATTATGGAATTTTTGTTTTTTAAATTTTTTTTTACTTTTTTTCTAAATTTTTTTTATTTTTTTTTGTTTTTTTTTTTCTAAATTTTTTTTTCTATTTTTTTCTAAAATTTTTTCTTTTTAAATTTTTTTTTTAGTTTTTTTCTAATTTTTTTTTTATTTTTTAATTTTTTTATTTTTTTTCTAAATTTTTTTTTATATTTTTTTCTAAAATTTTTTTTATTTTTTTTATTTTTTTTTGTAAAATTTTTTTTGTATTATTTTTTCTAAAAAATTTTTTTTTATATATTTTTTTTAGTTTATTTTATTTATACACATTTATTCTGCTGGTAAATAATATTTTTACAAGATTCTCATTTTTATAAATTTAAATCTCAACATCACTAGGAATTAATACCTGCCGACAATCTGGAGCAACATCATCATAAATGAGAACAACATCATCATTGTTTAGTGTTGCGGATAAAATTTGCTTTAACTAAAATATGTATCTAAAATAATTAGATTCATATAAACAAGTACAGTCACAGCATGTACACACTTGCACAAACATGTTTACACAAACCCATACACACATTTATAATGCAAGTAACAATGTGTTTACATGGAGCATTTTCTTGTCAACAAATAATTACAAACTGCAGGGGTATTTATGAATGAACAACCGGACAGACATTTAATGCTGTTGTTGCTGTAGCTGTTGATGTTGATGTTGCTGTTGCTCTAATTATATGCCACAAAATACACAGGCAGGGAACGTTGCCAAAAAAAAAAACAAAACAAAAAAAAAAAAACGGAGTGGAACAAAACAAAACTTGACAACAATAAAACAAGCAACGAAATGTGTTGAAGCGAACAAACAAAAGATAATATAAAAATTTATGGTCGGTTTTGTAATTAGTTAAAATGTGTTAAATTTTTAATTAAAGTCTCCATAAAAATTTCATTCAAATGAAATGAAAATTTCATAAAGAAAAGCAATATTTTAAAATTGGTTTGAGAAGATGGGGAAGATGTTTCTCTCACTCTTCCAATTGAAATGGTACGTTTGCACATGTATTTGTCTAACGGAAGGAAGAAAATCTTAAACGGAAATTCAATTTTACTCAAGCTTAGCTGGCTCCGCCCCCATGTGTTGTTGGTTAGCACTTTTTCAGCTTCAAACTCGTATTATTTCGACTGGCTTTTCATGTCACTTTTACATTTTTTCTATTTGTGTTTGGCATTTGGCTGTCACACATGTGTTGGCCGTTACTTTGCCAGAGATTGGATGACCATTCTCTAAAATGGTCATTTTATTCATTTGAAGGAAGAAAAACTAAATTAAAAAGTGCACAGTGGGCAGTAAATGTAAATGAAGTTAAGATTAAATTCTGTAAAAAATTTTATTACCATTTCGTAATGTGCGAGTGTTTTTATTATTATCAACGGAAGGAGTATTTTTTATGGGCAGCAAACTGTTTTTAAGTTCCATATGAAGGGATTACAACTTTGAAGTCTAAAGAATGAGCACACAAAAGAGTCGCCTTTTGTGTCTGAGAAAAACCAAAAACTATGGTTTCAAGGCCTCGCCATTGTCCTTTTTGCAAATAAGTCTCTAGGAATTTTTATATTGAATACAGTGAGCTTTTAGGCGCCAATTAGTACAATGTGTAGCTGGAATTTGGTGTTGTTGTTGGGGACTGAACCAGTCTGTTTATTAAAACTGTTAAGCTGACTGGTGCGATACCTAATCCTCTCTTTAATACTTCATGTCTTGCCCAAAGATGACATTTGACTCTTGCCAGTTGATCACGATGAGAATAAGCTTCCTCACACTTCTTTAAGCTTCCTCACACTTCTTTATAGGGGTTTTCACGGTAAAGTAGGACAATAAAAATGTTTATCGAAATCACTATAAAAGCCTCTACTTTGAAACAAGTTATAGTCCAGCACAACCATATTTCCATAAGAAGTTTTTATAGAAAATTAAATACAAAGTCATTTTACCCAAAATTGATGGGATTGCATAATATTCTGTGTCATTCCGGAACTATAATGACTCAGAGAAGAACTCTGAAGATAAAACCATAGTTGAATTACCAAAACTCCTAAAGTGCGGAAAAGAAAAAATTGGTCTGCTCTGTCAGAGAGGTAGTTCGCCTGAGGAGGTTATTTGGTTCCAAAATTGCCATCAAAGGCATGGGATCAGAAAATTCTTCTGCCATAAGGGACTGTTTGAACTTCTTCTTTGAAAGCTAGAAGAAAGATCTAATTTGGAAGCAAGTACAAGATCTAATTTGGAAGAGCGGATTTAGATTTAGTGACATCGTAAAATGTCATAAAAAAATGTTTACCCTCTTTCAATTGCCAATTTGTGTTTAATACAGAAAAACTTGACAAAATTACAAATTCAAATTCCTTGAGCCAGGATAACTAAGAAAGCCTTCCTTGGATTAGATATAAATCAGTTAGAAAACTAGTTTTACTCGTATGCATTACAAATTTCGGTTCTACATGCCCCACTGTGCAGTACACATAGCGGAGCTGTATAACTCTTAGGTGCCAGAAACCCTGTTGTCATTCGACTATAATTATTTGGTACTTATAACCAACTGAGCCATACAATGACCACAGCTGTGCATCAGGACAACTGCTGCTGAATCAAGGAAATGAGTTTTGAAATTTCTTTCAATATCATCTCTTCAATGTGTAAATCATGGCAGTTGCATTTTCAAATATGAATGTGAGCATTTTTGTTAAACGGTTTTGTTAGAATTTTAAATTGTGTTACATCACCATAAAGACGGAAGGAAGGTCAACTTGCTGCGGATAAGTCATCTGGTCAGAAAAAATGGATGCCATTTAAAAAAAAAAAACAATTATAAATTCAATAAAAAATGTTGCAATAATTTAATGCAATTAAAATACATTTTTCTCCTCTAAACTATTTTGCCTGCAATGTGACTGCAGATTTCTTCAATATTAACTGAAATAAAAATGGGCTCGCAAGAAGTTTTGATTACACGTTCCATTATTGGCAAGGCCGGTAAAACTCTGCGAAAGACTTTAACGGGGAAAAACACAGATGATATTAAAGCAGACAAAATTGAAATGAATGAGAATTTTTATTATTTTATAATTAAGGGATGAACGAATGTCTTGGGAATTTACATTAGGGAACCTTCTTAAAGGAGTTTAATCGTTCAGTTATACAAGTGAAAAGAAATGAATGAGAATTACTAAGCCAGCAAACTAAGTTCATACGTTGAGGTAATTTTTTTTGGAAATGAACCATATTCTTTTTTTTAATATTAAATTTTTTTAAGAATTCAGAAAATAAATAGATTTTAGTTTTTATTTTTAATAACACTGATGGTACCATAAATATTCAGCTGACTACTTTCGTGTATCAGTTGCCTTCTCTCCGTTTGGAACCGCATGCTAAAGCAGAGCTTTAGAGAATCTTTAGCAAAGTACTCTTTAGAACAACTTTAGATTTATCCTACATCCAATTAAAGATAAATGAAGAGTTTAGACGGATCAGAGTTGTAATAAGAGACGCAAAAATTCAATTGAAATGAACACACTTGGCTTACGAGAATTGCTTTATTTGCAATAGGGATAAATACGAATATTACCAATAAAGTAATGCTGGTCGGGTAGTTAAAATTAATGTTGGTTTTAGGCGATCGGTAGTTAAATCCACTTTAACCCCTGATGCTGGAATAGTAGTTCAGGAATGAATTACATCTGCTGCTGGAAGTAATAAAGCCGAGGCTAGGGTTCGAATCCCTCACCTTAACCTTCTCCACGAACTAACTATTTCAGCCAACACTAACAAATATATATTAACTTGAAAAAAAAAAAAGATTTTAAGCTTAAAAACTAAATTGAAAAACAGTGTTGCCAATTAATACTCAATATTTATATGTTAGGAAATAAATTCTATTTCAAAACAAAAAAAAAAAATGAAAGAAGAAAATTAAGTAAAATTAAGGTGTTTGCTTTGCCTATAAAGGACGCAGTAAAAACTGCTTTTCATTTCACAAGTAAAATAAAGAGACTTTCACCAATAAAGGCGTTTTCATAATACCTATACTTGCAAAATCATGTATCAGCAAAATGCTCAAAGCCTAACATTTGTTTAGAATAAAATAGAATGTTGTATTAGAATGTTGTATTAGAATGTTATTGTTTTCTGTTAAATAAAAACAAATTGATACGTATAGAATATGACAAGTTTTGCTAAATAAAATAGAATTACAAATAAAAATAATATGAAATAAATTCAATTGAATTTTGTTGCTTGACGAGCAGCATCATTTTCAATAGGGGAATAAAGAAACTTTTTCCTCACAAAACAACAAAACAACAAAACAACCGTAATCCAAATCATAGACTCCCTACTCTGCTTACGTGGGCAATAATGAAAACGAAATACAACCTCTTTTGTAAGTTGTTCTTCACATTTACTGCCTGTTTGATATCATGGTTAACTCCCTTTCAATGTTGGATGATTTTATTAAACAGGAAATCCACCAAAAAATGTTTAGCTTTTTCCAGCTATACGTACGTAAATCCTACCGCAGCAGTTTCAAGACTTTGTGAGCCCGCAAGCACAAAATAAATAAGAAATAAAAAGTCAAACAAGTCATAAACTTTATAGCTCGTCCTATTAACCGCATCCATCATCTTCTCTAATACAATATTAATGAATTCAGTTGTTTGAACTGCTGATTTTTGTTTTCCTTTGCATTATTAAATCAAGAGTCTGTCCTGGTTTGTCCTGGCAAATATGAAATATGATTATAGAAATCAAATCACTGAAGAAGTCATACTCGCACATCTAAGAGAAACTTTTCGATTCAATTGTTAAATTTATTTACTTCGTTTCACTCAATTTTGTTAAACTTTTCTGATTTAATTTTGTGCTCTTGTGCTGTATTTGTTGTCTAAAAATATTTTGCAATAAGAAAAAAAAAAAAAACATGTGCAAAACGGAAGTTTCCAATTTACAGAAATTCAACTTTTTTTTTTAAATATTTTCAACTGGCGAAATTCATGCAAACTTTATAAAAAAAAGCGTACCCAAATGAAATAAAACTTATTTTGCAGCTGCAGGCTTTAACTTGGAAGATGATACCCCACACTAATGCTTCATGAATCAGTGAAGGTTTAAACTCTGGTTTTGCTAAACTTGTCATTAATTTAAACGTGCCTTAAACTGCATTTCTATACACTTTTAAGCTATTCGGAATTTCATGTATTACCTCTTAAAATTATTTAAAAAAGAAAAAAGAAAAAAAAAATTATTAAAAAAAGCAGAATTTTTTTTTTGGAAACTTCTAAATTTTTGGGGATTTCCCCTTAATTTGCTTATACAGTCAAACACCGTTATAACGAACCATATATTTCACTTCGCTATAAACGTAGTAGAAAAATCTGTCAGTCATTCAAAAAAAAAAAAAAAAGAGAACAAAATGACAGCTGTGGATAATATTGATTTTGGAATTTTATAAAGTCCACAGATTTGTGGTTTACTTTTGTTGCCTTTCTCAATTTTATTAATTATTTGCTTTTTTATTGCAACCGAAATGTGAATTTCCTTTATTTTTATTTATATTTCTCTATTTGACTTTCTCAGAACTAAAAACCAATCATCTGTTTGCATTGTTTGTTTGATTAGTCTAAAACAGCTGTGAAGTGAGGTTTCATATATGTAAGTGTTGCCTTGTGAGGGGTTTTGTTAAATAGGCTTTTTTTAGTTCATTATAAACGTTGTAATGTCTTTGCAAATTCATTGTGTAGTTCACAAAAACCAGTTCTCTATAAAAAAAGCTCGTTATAACCGGTGTTCGTTATAAACGTGTTCGACTGTATACGCTAATAAATAAACAACTAGTAGTATATTTGAGAAGTCGCTTTTGGAAACTGTTTAGAAACGCAATCTGATTAAATAAATAATAAAAACAAAAAGAAAGGAATTTCAGAGTTCGTCCTTTCTTTTAGGTGCGTAGAACCTGTATTTAAAATCAGGGATGGTAAACTTTATACTTTCGCAATTCTTTTCAAAGGCATTTTAAGGAAACATTTTGTATCCTTTATATACCATGATATAATATAATTGTCCTGCTGACAATCCTTTCCTGTACTTCTATACAAATCCGTGTATGCTAATAAAAAAAAAACAATAATACATAATTTAAAATAATTTAAAAATTACACATTTTCCAAAAATTAACATTCACCTGTATGTTAATTAATATTCTACAGAATGTTAAATTTATATTTAAAAAAATACATTTGCAATGTTTATTGAAGTGTATCAGTCGACTTGCCTCAGAAATTTTAAATTGTACTGAATATTAATTTGATGTTAATCTACGCAATATTAATTTTTTGTTATCTAGTGCATTAATAACTCCAAAAACAAAAAACGAAACTTTAGTAAAATAAATTTTCTGAAAATAATGATTCTCTCCTCACACTTCGTGTTTTTTAATTTGTAAATAATATTTACCTGAATTCATAATTGTTTAAAAATTATATGCGATTTTGTAATTTTACATAAATAAAGTAAATTAAAAATAATACATTTGTTATTTTAGAGGTTGCTTTGGAATCAACAGGGTGGGCCAAAAATCACCTGGGGAGTGGCTTTAAAAATTTAACAAGTTTTTCGTTTATAAATTTTTTGTTTTTCTTTTCAGATTATAAAATATAGAAAATAGAAATATTTTTACACTGAGTAACGAAAGTAATGGGCATTATTTAAAAATGATAACGCTTAAATCGCTTAATGTACTTAATTTAGAACCTTTTCCCATATAAGTATAAAGGAGTGAATGCTATGGACTTATGGATTTTCAGCTCGACTGATTAATACAGCCATCGCTCATAATAAAATTTATATCATTTTTTTCCCGGTGTTGAAATTTTACTACAAAATTTAAAAGAATTTCTAAAGGCAGTTCTTTTGCCATCGGAAAGAAAATAAATTCTTTTTTTTAATTTTTGCTCCACTGTACCGGAAAAAAAAATTAAAATAATGTATTTTTAATATATTTTTAATTATTTTTTATTTATTAGCAGAGATTCATTATAAAATTATTTTAAACCTTAACTTTAATCGAAAAGACAAACGTAAAATTACAAATGAAAAGAAGGGGGGTGAATATTAGAAAAAAATATATTTGCAGCCAGTATACACTGCGGCAAAAAAGAAATTTGTAACCGAAAAAGAATATATACTGCAAATTGTTTAATTTTTATTAATATTGAAAAATTCATTTTTATATTTATTAGAAATTTTTATTTATTAAATTACGTGTTTCCAAATAGCCATGGAAACCCTTAATGGGTTAACAATAGTGAGTCGGTATATTTTGGGTTAACATCTTTTGGAACTTTAAATGGTGCAGACTTTTTTAAACGTCCTTAGCTGTTTAAACAGAAATGATTCATTTCAGGAAGGTACACCTTCAGAAAAGTACACTTAAAAATAAAAAAAGGTTCACACTTTACTTTAAAGAAATATAATAATTACAATAATTTACAATAATAATTTTCATAAAGTAAAAGAAAAATCAAATTTACAAAAAGTATTTCTTTTTGAAGAAAAATTTCTTCTAAAAAGTACCAAAAGGTACTAATTTTTCTAATGCCAGAACTTTGGGGATATGCGTTTTTAACAATAATTATTTTTCAATAAATGTATGCGCATTAAAATATAAAATTAAAAAAAATTAAATAAAATAGTACTCCCAAATAGTACATTTTCTAAAATGTACATTTTTAACGATTTACAAATAAAAAAAAAAATGCATTTTGTTGAAAAGTACATTTACAAAGTACATTTTACAAAGTACATTGAATTTGGTTAAAAAATGCATTGCTAAAAATATGTATTTACATTAGAGGAAAAGTACTTTTATTCAAAATTTTTTTTGGAAAAGTACTATTTTTTTTTTTGAGAAAAAAGCTTAGAAGCCACCACTACATATTTTGGCCGATCTCATTTGTTAAAATTAAGCTTTAAAAAAATCCCCGTTTATTAAACCTTTAAAGAAAATTAAAAAAAAAAATTCATAAAAGTGCATATTTAATAAAGAAAATTTATATATTTAATAAATAATATTTTTGTAAAATCCATTTCAAAAATATTAACTTTTTAAAATTTAATTTATAAAAATCCTATGAGCTAATGGAGCACATTGCTTCGGGATATTCCGTAGATGTACCGTAACAAATTAATATAGAGGGGAATTACTTACAAGTAACACCGCACAAGATTATTTCCAAAATGTACTAATAAAACAGTTTGTCTTTGACCAAAAGTACTTTTTAACAAAGGTCTTTTGTATAATTGCATTTAACACAAATCAACTGGATGTTTTCCTGCGGTCAAGCCGACAACTTTGCACGTTGTTATTAAAAAAAGTACTTTTTTCAAAAAGTATTTTTTTCAAAAAGTACTTTTCTGAAAAATTGTACTCTCACAATATCTAGTTTTTAGAAAAGCAATTTTTAATAAAATCATGCATGCAGTCTTATTTTATGATCTTGCCTAAATTTAGTTACAGGTAATAAGAGATGTCATCTTTACTCATGTAATGCGTAGGGTTAGTGGCAAAGCAAAGAAGTGTTAAGAAGCCAAGAGATAAAGTCTCAGCTGTTAAAGTAGTCGATCTTAAGCTATTTTTGTATTCTTTTTATTTATTTCCTTATTTCGTAGATGAAATGCTGCTTCAGGCCAGTGGCGAATTTTGCCGACGATGCTATAGAAATGCTTTACACGGTGGCGTATGCGTTATGCCAGTTAATTAATTCGTTTAATATTTATCACTCATACGCACGGGAGTATCAAATCACAGTTTTCCTATTTTCGCTTTGAATACTATTAATTAATATTATTCATTGTAGTACTTATGGATCAAATCCTATTATAAAGGGTGTTCTAAGATGGGGTATCATTTTAACTTTAAGAAAAAGCATTTTTTCAGATATTGAAAATACTTTTATTTCAATTTATGTGTATTACAACTAGAAGAAAATGTGAAGTTGTGTTATTCAAGTGATCGGCAGACTCCCAATCTATTATCAGAATTGTTAATAAAGTTTTTCTCTTCAACTATTGAGAATTTATTACTGTAGACAGAAGCCCATAAAGCATCTAAGAGTGCCAAGTGGCACGATCTGGTGGACAACTTATTACGGTTTTATGAGAAATAATTTTTTTTCCAACTTTTCTTTCGAGAGATTCATTGGTTTTCAGGCAAGTGCATAGTGGGCAGCATACTTAAGCGGAGTTGGCGGGTTTGATTACTGCCGAGAGAGGAAAACTTTGCAGGTTGAGTGAGTTAAAAAAAAAAACTAAGAGGAATGTATTTAAAATCTGGAAATTAACATTTTAAATAAAAATAATTTGTACCTCATTTTGAAACACCCTTTATAAATGTTTATCTAAAGAGGTAATTGTAAGTGGAGAAAATGAAGTTGAAAATTATTTTTCTTGCAAATTCTCTTTCTTATTTTTAATCTAGTTTAAACTTTTTTTTTATTTCTTAATAATTCGTTGCGTAACGCAATTATTTAGTCGTAATGAAATATGGAGAATATAAAAACAATTCTTATAAATACGATCATAAACTTGATTGAGAATTAAGAATAAAATTAAGGGATTGTAAAAAAAAAAAATGTAGAGCTTTTCTAAGTTTTTAAATCTTTTGTTGTTCAGCTTGTGGTTGGCAAAAGGGTGTTTCCTTTAATTTTGTTGTTGATTTGAGAATGTCCTTCTGAATGTCCTACGAAGTAGGATATTTAATGTTCGAAAGCTTTTGGCAGTTGTATTGGCCACATTAAGCACTTCTTGCATGCATTACACAGTTAATGTTTTGCCAGCAGATTGCCAAATCCCACCAACAATTTCACATACCGGCGTAAATACAAATAAGTCGTCGTGTTGTACATGAGACTGGCGAATGTAAATGCTAATTAGTAAACATTTATTAATATGACCAATTACATGACTTGTAGTGTTGTCGATGAAACCAACGTATGACGAATATCAGGCGTATTTTTAATGAAATTAATTGCGTCGTTACCTTCATGTGGAGGTGCATACAAAAATACAAACAATTTGAAAAATTTCATAACAATTTTTGTAGAAAAGTTTAAGGAAAATATATATATTATTAAATAACAGCATATATAGTAAATATATTATAAAAATTTTAGTAAAAAAAAGAAATTATGAATATAACAATTGTAAAACTACGGCCACAGTATTTGTCGATATCGAAAGAGAATTCGACTCAATGTGGCATTATCACTCTGGTATACGAACTTGACAAATTTCTCTAACCGATTTCTCTACAGAAAAATCATCAAAGGCTTTTTACTGATGGAACATTTAAAGTGTAAAATAGAATATATACCAGAGGGTGTGCCGCTAACATGTGTTTTATAGTCTCTTGTATTCCATACACATATTCCTTACAATTCATATTCCTTACAATTGCAATAGAGTCTTTTCCTGAACTTATAATTTCTGCATCTTGTGAATAACCACATGGTTTCCTTGTAGTTTGATATCTGGCATGTACTCGTGTATGGAATACAAGAGACTATTCTGGCAGAAGGAAGAACAACTACATACTATTTTCGATTTATTTTCTTTAATGAATTTAATGGATAATTTTTGACATTTTTTGCACTTTCAGCTTGGCCGCTTGTCGCAGGTTCTAGGCAGGAATCGAATCCGCGACCTTTGGTTTAGTAGCCTGTGCATTATTCATTCGCCAATAAAATAAAATGGTCAAAAATTTGTTAGCGAAAAGTTTAGTTTGTTTGCAGGTGTCGCCAAATCCATAGTTCTCTTACAAATCCTTTGATTTCCTCTCCTCCCCGAAAGTCCATTTAGTTTTGTCAACAAATTAAATTTAAATTTAATGAAATTTAAATATGATTATCAGTAGAATAGGAAAGCATTGCTATTTTAATAAAATTATTTTAGCAAAATATTGCACAATAAATAAAATTACTATGAATTAGTAAAATTGTCTATGCGGCATATAAAAGTTCCTTAATTTTTCTGCAGTTAGAAAATCTTTTGTAATAATTCTCAATTGCTGTGGTTTACTGTTTCGTTTCTCGTTTCTCATTTTACATTTTGCCCTTTTTAGTTTCTCTAAAGTTGGTTAATAAAAAAAGAAAACTTTCCAGTTGTTGTTTGTTTCATAAAACTTCATTTATTTTATGGTTTCATTAGTGGCAAAAGTAAATGCAAATTTGCATGTTCTGTAAACTCCCACTATTCTCTTTAGCTTTACTTGTTTTATTTTAAATGTATTGGAATTTTCCTTTTTTTTTTTTTTAATTTCTTTCCACAGTCTCCATTATGTGCTATTTAGTATCTGGAGAAGCATTTGTTTATTTTGATTTAATAGTCGTAAAATTATATAGAGATATTGAAAGTGTTCAAAGTGTCATGGGCGTAGTTGGAAATGTTGTATGGCAGGGGGTCAAAAACAGGTTTCTGCTTAAACGATAAAAAATAATTTTTCTACACTTTTTTATGTACGCTGATTTTTACTCGGTATTGGCAACACTGCTTTTATTTTTGGTTTTTGTTTTCATTCTTTTGTAGGAATATTTAGTTATTTTTATTATTATTTTTATTTTACGTTAATTTACATTTTGTGGAATTATTTGTTAAAATATGTAATTAAAAATTGTAAAATCTAATTCACGTGGATATCACTCCTTGAGAGGTGACAAGTAAGCACTTGAAAAATATTCATTGAATGTATGAAATTATACTTGAAAAATATGAATATTTCACTCTCACAGTAACTCGAATTAAAACAACTTAGAACGGTGATGAAACAATATATCCTCCAACAAATGTAAGATTAAAGTAAAATTATGTGCTTGAGTCCCTTGCTAGAGATAGAGAGAGTGCAATACCTATGCGAATATTGCTATTGTAGCCCAAAATGTGGATAAAGCCAAATTTTGAAGGCTTTGGCACTCTATGCAGAACATTAAAGAGCTTTTGAAGAGCTTTTAGCATTAGGCATGGCTACAGCACCTGTGTCGGTTATAAAATTTACAAAATTTTTATTTCCAATTAGAGTTGTTATTAAGAAGATCTGTCACTTAAATATCAACTATGCGAAATACCTCTCAAACTAATTAAATGCTGTAAATTTTATTTTATATTACATCTATAACTCCAAGCTTTTAGTATTTAAGGGACTTCTGGAAGGTTATTTGTGTGGTATAATATTTCGATGCCAGTTTCACAATCATTTAAAATCTCCTGTGGCAAAGCTGGTTACTATTTTCTATACATTCCAAATTCATTTACACTATCCAAGTCTTATACTATATGTAAATACACATACAAAATGTCACTGGCAACACTTACAAATGGCATACAGAAGTCCTTTAAATACCGACAGTTATAAGCTAATCGATTTATAAATTTTATTTAAAAGTGTTGTATTAAAACTTCTGCATAACAGAAATTATTAAAAAGTTAATGGAAGCGTTGCTTTTTTCCTCGGGCTTGGCAACACTGGTTTTATTTTTTGTTTTGGTTTTCAAAGCTGTTGTAGGTCTATTTATTTATTTTTATTTTTTTTTCTTATTTTACTTTGTCGTTTTTCTATTATCAATATTTCGTTACCGCCATGGTTATGGAATTCCTAAAGAAGTTACTCTTACTGGTAACGAAATATAGAAAAAAAAAAAATTTTTTTTTGTGTAAATAAAAAACATTTTAAGCTCGATAATATAAGTTTAAATATTTATAGATAATTTTCTATAAGTTTAAATTAATGATTGTCAACGTCTACTAAAGTAACAACAGATTTGTTATTATTTTTAAACTGGGAGTTTCAACTTGCCGCCCCCTTCCTTAGCGCCGTTATGCTCTGTTACTGTTGCTAGTACGATTACTAATGTTGCTAACTGTACAATTTAGCAACTGAATATTAGTTAACGAAATGCACATGATGAAACTTATGCAAGTTATCTTAACTTTACACTTTCTACAAGTTTTTATTGCTTGCCACATTCATCACTTCTGTTGACCGCATAATTTCAAAAGGAACTTAAAGTTGCAACTTCAACTCCATTAAGCACACCGAACTTTTTTTTCCAAAAAGCAGCAGCACAAATAAAAAAAAAAAAAATTATATATGAAACTCAGTCACCTCCACTTGTATAGTGTGAATGAAATTGGAATGTATAGATATAAAAGAAGCAAGTTTCGGAACAGCAGATTTTTAATATGATTATGATACTGCCATCGAAAATCATTCCTATACCTGCCACCTGTCACTGGCAACACCCACAAGTATCCACAACTGCACGTTTCGTACTTGCGAGCGATGAACAAATTTTACTTAAAATTGTGAATCTGGGTAGTGCAATCGAGCACAGTGGGCTCTCAGAAACGTAAACATCAATTAAGCAAAAACATGAAATTTCTTTGTTTATCTAAAACTTCAGTCTTAAATGTGAAACTATTAAAATATTTCTAATTCGAAGTATCGGAAAACGATGTATGTGCCAGTAATTAGACTTCAACTTAAGGATGCCTGAGAAGTCCTTAATATAGCGTTGATATGCTGCTAAAAATTAATTATTGTGCCAAAAAAACAAGATTTTCTTTATTTTTCCTCTAAGAATATATTTGATGAATTCGCAGCCCTCTTGAAAATATACAATCCTTACACGAATCCTTCTGAATATATGTGTAAGCACATCCCCATGTATGCTAAAATGTTGTGGGGATTTACAAAAAGTAGAATTGCAAAATGTTTTATGGCTGAACACTTTCGGAGAAATTAGTTGACATTTCTGTGACTTCACTGTATTTTAAGCAGAAGAAAATCAATGGCCACATGACATGACTTTCTGCCAACTCTGATTATACACGGTAAGTGAATTGTTAAACTGAAAACTATTTGCAAGTAACGGATAGAAGTTGTTATGAACAGCAGAGAATGCACCAGCAATTTTTGAGGGGGAAAACGAGAGGCATCAGAAGTGAAAGAAGCCATAATAGACAGAGCAATATTGAGCAGAGTTATATAACATGAGCAAATAGGTGGGTAAAGTGATAAGTATCATGATAGAGTGAAATAAATAGCAAGCAAACAGATCGATCTTCCAACAGTCATTTAATTGCATACTCAACTTTAGAAAAGCGGGGCATTCCCCGCCAATTTATTTCAACGGAAGGCATCTAATTGTTTTAAATATCTTATCGATATCTTATATCGGTAGTAATTCTCATTTAAAGCCATCTTAAAGGCAATATGGATATGCAGGATACAAATATGGTGAACCGCGACTAATTCAGATATTGAAATATTACAGAGATACCATTCTAACTAAGACCTTAAGAATAACAATAAATGATTCTGCCTACATAAATAATAACCACATTTGCAGAGGCTTGAGAATATCCTTTATCAAGGACGAAATGCATAGATGTAGCAAAGGATGCATTGATGGGCTCAATATTCATAGTAACGCCTTGCCTAACGGCTTATTTGATTTTCCGAAGTAATACAAAAACCAGCGCTGTCAAGGAGGATCCCAGAAAAAAAGAGTCTGAGAAGAATTTTAGTCGATACAACTCGGTATTCCTGATGAAAGGTGAAAGCGCGAAGGCATTTTAAACTCTATTTCTCCGTCACAAAAAGGAAACAGTGAAGGGGTTGGAATATTGAAAAGGTTTCAGGTTTTAGAATTGTCTTTTAGAGAAAATTGATTTTACCATTTTTATTAGGGTGGATAAATTTTTTTTTTTTTTAACAGGCGTACAGCAAAAACTCGATCTGCAATAAATTCTAAGAAAACTTGGTTTCAAATCTACTGTTGAGATTACTGTTAAGTACTGTAGATTACTGTTGAGAGACATAATGACATCTTGGAATGGCGGAAAAACTCGTTGAAATTTGACAACAATGTTTTACGTATTAGTGCTAAATTTATCTATAATATTAAATTCTAATTATTTTTGGTTAATAACTTTCATATCAAATTGCTATGAAAAGAGAAAGAATCGGAAAACCATTCTAAAAACTTCATAAATCGTATACAGATTTAAACACGATATCGATTACATTTTATTTCCTAGCCGAACAAATTGAGCACCCTAATAATATATATATATTTACTTTAATGAGTTGGACTATCATGAAATTTTCTTATTTGCAAAAATCTTGTGAATGTGAGAAAAATAAATTGTTCGTCAAATTCAGGCCGTATCTGTTATATCGAATTACAGTGAAGTCACGATAATGTGAACTAATTAAAATCGAGCTAGTTCGTATTTACGAATGATTACAAAAATGTTTTTCGCATGACGGTAAGGTTGTTTTTTTTATTTATTATAAAGTTGTTTATTATAAAGATTTTTGTAGTAAATTCTTATATCTTTGATCAATCATTTCCCTTAAGGCCCATTTAAAGCTATATTAAAAGCTAAGACAGCTCTCATGGATTTTATAGCTATTTGGGATCCACTAAATCTGCATAATATTTATGGCCTCTATTACATTCTCGCTGTACTTTTCGGTATCCCTTTTCTATTTTGTAATATTCAAAGTTGTAACTCCAAATGCAAAAAGCTCAGGTAGCAGATTACTTAATTCCGTTTTCTTCTAAATCAAAAGAAATTTATTTTTAATTTGTTGCTAAGAAAATAAATTTCGTATTCAGAATGGTCTCGTTTTAAGAGCAATTCTAAAATATTATTCGATGGTAATAAATGTTAAGATTGCGTTTAAAATATTATGTAAAATGTGGCTCTAATTCGTATTAAAATGCAAACCAAATAACAGTGTAATAGTAGGAATATAATTCTCGTATACTCTTTCGGAATGAAATATGTAAAAATGCTTAAGATCACATACAAAAAATTTAGAGAACCCACTTGAAATACAGCTGAACACTGAAGAGTGAAATGTGGCTGCTTACAAAAAAATACATCCTTATGCGATTTTATAGGAAGCAGGACTTTTATTTTTCTAATGATCTCGCTGTCTTCTGTCCAACAGTTACCATCTTTATAAACTTATCCATACGCGAATATCACACGTACCTCGTCAATGCAATAAAAAGTTGTTAAATTGTGTCAGTGTTTCAATTTGCGAGTGTTTGTGTATGGACATTCCCCTCACATCCCAGCAGCACAATAAAACTTTGTCTAATATTTCTAAATTGCAGCAACTGAATGAAGTAATTATTAAAGAAGAAGCAGTGAAATGTAATAACAAGACACAAACTTACAGCATTCCGTACATGCAGCTGAGTAAATTGCTAAATAAATGGCCGTCTTCAAATAGAAAAAACAGTGTTGCCATTTCGTGTGTAAGAAGCCATACCGGCTGTCATTTTTCATGCAGTGGATAATCTGCAGATCATTCCTTTTGGGTATAGATCAGTTGAAATTTATAATTTCTATTCTTAATAAAATGATAATGAAGCACTTCATCCTGCGTATTATTTTGCATTCATGTCTTAAAAAGGTTTTGTCCTTAAAGCGAGCCAAATATAAGAAAATATATATAATAAAATATATATTAAAAGTGATAGTAAAATAAATTTTTTTTTTTACGTTTTCATATCGATAAAAATGGCAACATTGGTTTCATATCGGAGTTGAACTCGGCCCAGCAATTGACGTCAATTGCGTTCCATTTCCCAGTAAACAATATTTCAGCGTTAAACATTTAAAAAGTTTTCAAACGTTAAAATGATATTAGTTTTTTTAAATTTTCGGTAATGTTCTTCTTTTTCAAAAAATTTTAATTTCTTATTTCTAAATATTAAATCATATAAAAGTAAAATTCTTAAAATGTTAAAACAGTGACATTTTTAAGGCATTAAACACTGAATTATAAAAAAGCACAGCAAATTTTTAATCATAATTTTATCAGCCAGAAAGAGACCGCTATAGCTATACTGGAATTGTTTTTCAAGTGCTCTAGAGACGAGCGTTGATGCTGTAATGCTTTTTCTTTTCCTTGACCACTAAGATATGACGGGTAATTATTTGATCGTCTCCAAGTATGATTTAACAAAGAAAATTCCACTTCCATTGTAAACCACGGCGTCGTATTTAACACGAAGGCTGTGAGATTCACAATCGAGATGTAATTAAAAAATTGATTTCTACGTCTGCCTATAAAAATAACCAGCTGACAATGTTGTTAGGAGTGATATAACAAAAGAAGTATTGCCATATTATGTTTGACAACAATAAAGCAGATATTGTGAAAATATGAAATACCCTGTTATTAACAGCTGGTAGAAAAATTTATTGTAACAATTTGCCAATTAAGCTATAACTATTGTTAAGTATATTTCCAGAAAATGAAAAGAATGTACAGAGATTGAAATGTAATAAAAAAAAGTGTTTTCTTTATGGTTTATAGCTGGAACAAATAGGGTCCAAACCCAATACCTCCGTGTTTTGGAAACAAAAGCTGTGATATCTTAATAACTTGTTTATAATTTCCATTTTAATGGCCGGCCACGCGATGTCCAGATGATACAGAACCATGCATGGAATCGTTTGCAATTTTTGGTACAATTTCTGATGCACAATTAGGCGACAACCCCTTGTGGAATTTTTGATACACTTTTTGATACTAAAAACATTTCCCTGGATATAATTGTTTTTATATCGATTTGACAATACACATAAATTTGTATGAATAGTACAGTCTTCTTCAATTATAGCAGGTAGAAGATGGAGCAGGATCATGCGCTTAATATGAAGTTTATTGTATAATGAGTAGTGATTGAAATTTGATTGTCCTTTCCAGGATTCGTTGAGCTGAATTTTGATCTTTACATCTGTAGAGATGTTGTAGTTCAACTAAAACATTTGATTGTTTTTACCAGGCTCTGTTGGGCTGGATGTGGATCTCTATCCGATAACATTAAAGTCAACTTAAAGCGGCCTTTGCGGAAATTCAATCAGTTTTATGTGACATCGTCAGAAATCATAGAAAACACTTGAGAAAGATTTACAGACCATCTGGTCGTTATTACTGAAAAACCCTTTATTTATATGCATACAAGATAAACAGAAAACTACACATGAAAATGAAATTGTGGTGCTAATGTTTTGTAAAAGTGTTGCCATTTTCAACGATATGTACGGCTGTTGTGTGTGTGTGTGTGTGTGTGTATAGCCTGTTCACAATAATGCCGGCTTTTCAACAATTTGTGGTCGGTTGTTGCTTTAAGAAAAATATGTTATAAACACAATTTAAAAACCACACAAACCGCACAATTTGCGAATGGCCAACTTGTAACACCATATACAATACAAGCGCACTTAAACCGACGCCAATATTAAAATGGAAAGAAACACATACATATGTACATGCTTACACACATATGAATACATATACATATGAATCTAGGTGTAGAGAAATAGATAATACCTAATGGCAAGAATAACAGCATTAAGGAATTGTTATTAGCAGATTTCCCTTAAACATTAAAGGAAGACACATTCATTCTGACAATGAATCTATACATTGTATCAATGAACTTTTTTTTATTAAAAGTAGTAGCTTATTATTAAGACCTTCATCGTGTTAATAAAAAACGAAGCCAAATCATTACCTTCAAATGAAACTGAATTAGAAACATCCTTAAGGCTTCAAATTGACTTGCACATTCACAGTGTTAAAATCAAAAAATTAATCTGACATGAAATATTTGTTACATGGCTTACATTGATCTGGCCAGTGAAAGGTGTTTTATTTTACAACATATGAAAGGCGTTGTATTTATCTACACACCCTTACAAAATCACACACTGACACACGAGCATAAAGTAAAGCCTATTAACTCAAGATTAGTAAAGGACTATTCGAAAAAGATGCATTGAAGTGCGAGTACTCAATCGTAATCTGCCAACTCGTTCTGTTCTATGACAAATGATTGTTAAACAAAGTTCGAACATGAATAATGGTATGGTTGCTGCTCGATTTATGTGCGTCCTCCTGATAGATGAAATGGAGAGAGAGCACACACACACACAACATCATTTATAATAGACTTTGAACTCTTATTAGTTTCTCTTTTAATTTTTTTCTGAATTGATTTAGTACAACTGCAAAATGATACTTTTAATATCTTGTGAATCTGTATATATATATGCATGTGTGCTTAGAGCGACAAGCCAGAAGTAGGCATTTAGAACATAAAATACAGGTCCAGTTCGGCTGCTTAACACACTGCAATAATATTGAAATGTTGCATGTTTTCATATTTTTTGATTTTTCGTACTGCATATAAATAAAAAGAACGTTTTTGAAAGCTTTTATTAATACACCACATTTTATTTATTTATCCATTACTGAATTTTTCGTTTTTCTTATTGCAAAAAATAAAACAAAAGCGTTTAAAAATGTATGTACACACCACAGTTTATTCATCTACCGATTGGTGTTAAACACTCACAATATTTTTATAACTCTGAAATGATTGAATGATATTTTTTTTTTTGGAATTATTAATATTTTAGCAAAACTTTTTAATGAGCTTTATTCGTTTATGATGTCTTTAAGCTTCCAGCTGAGTTTTGATTTAAAACAAAACGATTGAGCCTGCCAATAACAGAAAAGGTTGTATATAAATTGTTGAAAAATTTTTTTTTTTTTTCATTTCAGAATTATAAAAATTATGTGAGTGTTTAAATGTCTGAAAAGTTAAAAAAATTTATTTTGTAAAGATTTAAAGAAAAATTATATTAAATATTAAAAATTCTTTAGTCAAGTTTTCTTAATAATTGGAAAAATTATATATGTATATAGAAAAATGGAGCGCCACCTAATATATAATAAAAAAAAGTTTTGCAAAAATAATATTTTTAAAATTTCATATTTTAAAAATGAAAATTTTATAAAAAAATAAAATTTAATAATAAAATAAATAATAATAAATTTAAAATAAGAAATTTTTTAAAAATAAAATTTTTCAAAAATATTAAGGAGTTACTGTCATAAATTTAGATAAAAATTTGTTCGATCGAGTTCATTTGATGTTCATTTGATGTAATTGATGTAATTTTGTTTGATGTCATTTTGAGGTCAAAAATTTGTATGAAAGTGTGCAAAAAGTTTTTATTTTCGAAATTTGATATACATATGTAACTTATTTTTATGGATCCATTTGTAAACGTTCAAGGACCTTTTTATAAAAACTTTATATAAAAATTTAATATCATCTTAATATCAATATTTAATTTAACAAATCAATTTTAATCAATTTTTGGGTGGTATTGAAGATAACGGTTTAACGAACCCTGACAGGATGCACTCATTCTCATGCGTACACATTGCAACCAAGTCTGCAAGCCATCGATTTCATTGAATTTAAATGTTAATAAGAAATTAAAATGTTTTATTTTTAAAATTTATTAATTTTATTTTTAATTTTTTAGAACCCTTTTTAAATTTTTAATCAAAGGATATATTTTATAGAATATAATAAACATTATAAATAAATAATAAAAAAAAAAAATTTTAAATAAAAAGAGACAAAAAAAAATTAAGAGTTGTTTTCAGAATTTTTTAAAACAAATGGCGTCAAAGGAAAACAAAATTTTCAACAAAAATGGCCTGTTACAAATTTATTTTTACTTCTTGCCCCTTTTCATACAGATATGACCTTTATATCGGATCACATGCAGGAAGCCATTGTGATTGGCTAACAGAAACTGCATACAATGTCAAAGTACCACATGCTTTCTGTGGCTGTGTGTGTGTTTGTGTGTGCATCTCACAGAGTGAGTGTTCCTTAAGTTATTGTCTATTGAAACCTAAAAATCGATTAAATGTTAAAAAGTTGATTCTTGTATGAGAGGAGGTGTTTTTGTTCACTTCTAAGCGGCTTATCGGGATCATCATTTTTCTTGTTCCACATTAAAATATGTTATTGATGATGATGCTTCATCCTGTCTATGCTTTAACTGATGTCTTTACTCATCTAACCATAAGGCTTGTTCAAGCATATACAAGAGTAGTTTTGTGTTTGTTACACTGATTTTCTAACCATCTCTCGTTGTAAAAGTTCTGTGTGCATGTGTGTGTGTTGCTTTTAGAATTTAATATCACCTGCACTGATTTGTCTTCCAACTTATGAGGACTTTTCTTTTATATCGCTTCTTTATGCAACCTCTAAGCAGAGATAGTAGTCGGTATAGTAAACGTATTAATCGAATTGAATTTCATGAAGGATTTGTCTTATTATCTGCCACATAAATACACTCTCATGCTCATATCAATCTTTTTAAACCGAAACACTCAATTATTTAGACGTTTTTATATTGATGAAATAAAGAATCATGCTATGGGATTTCCGGAATATTCTTGAAACATTTAGCTTCATTACGATGCTGTAATGGAAGCGATAATTCTTTGAGAATTGTTGTTCTGAAAGACAAGATTTTAAATCTTCTTTGAATTGCCCGTTGAAACGAGTCAAATGCAAATCCAAATGGTGCCAATAAATTCTGAAGAAGAATTCAGTGATGGGAAATTTCTATAAATGAGCTTTCAATGATTTTTTTTTTACTTTATTAAGGTTAAAAAAAGTACACTGTTACGTTATTTTTGTCTCGTACCCTAAATTTTAATTTAAAGAGCTGCTTAGAAAATATTTTGTAATTAAATAAATTTTTTGTTGTTAAAAAAATGTAGCTGTTTTTAAAAAAGCTCACTTGAGCTTTCCAGCCTTGTACTTCGTATTCCCCTGTAATTTTATTTGTGAACTAAATTTTTATTTAAGATAAAAAATAGACCAAACATGAAGTTCTATAGTAATACGGCCTAATTTTTATTGAAAATCGGTAAACTTTTTTTTTAAGTTTTTAAACAAGTTTTAGCAAAAAATATATTTTTAAAACAGTCTTCAAGTCTTCTTCAAAATTTCCTAATCAAAATATCATGTTAAATTTGATAAAAAATTTTTATGTAAAACGTCTTCTCTTATAAAGTTATTTCTCAAAGTGTATTTTAGTATTTTGTATATTGTATTTTAAAAAATCCCCTCAAAGTTTAAAAAAAAAAATTTTAAATATAGTATTTAAAAGCTTCTGCTTTAGCTTTTGCAAGAAATTTTGTTTCTGACAAAGTACATTTTTAAAGAAATTGAGGTCCGTAGCAGGACAACCTTTCAAGGCAACCTTTCCCGTGATATACCGAGGTTCAATTCCCCATAGTAGAGCTTAGCAGATAGCCTCAGCCGCCATTGCCTCTAGCCATATTATAATGATTAATTTAATAAATAAATAAAAAAGTATGTGTTAAAAAAAGTACTAAAAAAAATGTCTAAAAATCTCGCCCTTCAAAAAACATATATATCATAAAGCAGTTTTTAAAATAAATTGTTTTAAAAGATTTTCTTTATAGTAATACCATTTAAAGAATTATTATACCAAAAAAGGGACCCCCTTTAAAATATACCCCTTAAAGCACTTTCGAATATGTGATATTCATACTTTACGGGAAAATAATTTTTTATCAATAATTATTTTTTTTATTTTTTTTTAAAAATTTACAGAAATTGTTAAGAATAATTGGAAAAGTAAAAAAATAGTGAGTTTTTAAGAGATCTTAAGTTTAAAAAATGTTAAATAATTTTTACTAATAATTAGCCTTAAAAGTGTGCCTTTTCATAAAAGTACCTTAGCGTAATAGTACCTTATTAAACAATAAAATGTCTCTGCAAAATTAATAAATAATAAAAATTTGTTTAAATTATGTAACCGAATGCTTTGAGGGGGAAATTTTTTTTTTTCATTTCAGAATTATAAAAATTATGTGAGTGTTTAAATGTCTGAAAAGTTAAAAAAATTTATTTTGTAAAGATTTAAAGAAAAAAAAAAAAAAAAAAAAAAAAGTTTTCTTAATAATTGGAAAAATTATATATGTATATAGAAAAATGGAGCGCCACCTAATATTTAATAGAAAAAGTTTTGCAAAAATAATATTTTTAAAATTTCATATTTTTAAAAATGAAAATTTTATAAAAAAATAAAATTTAAAAATAAAATAAATAATAATAAATTTAAAATAATAAATACCACTTTCTGGTAGTACCTTTTTCGTTTCGCAAACACAAATGTTTGTAAATACCTTTCGTATTTAAGGGCCATTTTCGTCCCTTATTTTTTAGAAGCAGTAAAGACTGATAAAATAATTTTCTTCCTGTTTTCCCCTTTATTTGTGTTTTACTCCTAAAAACGAAAAGTTTCAGAAAAGTACCAAATAATACCTCAATTTAATTTCTTATTCCTCTTTCTACTCTCCTTCATATTTGGAGGGACGAAAGGCCCTCCTTAAGTTTCTGACTTAAGTTGTTTGGTTGAGAATTTTAATATGCCAATATGACAGTGGGCCGTAATAATAATGTTACATAGAATGTAAGAAAATTAATTTTGTCACCTTTAATTCCGGCTCATTCTTCAATGCAACTTTATAAAAGGAGTGCCAATAGATATTGAAATTAATGTTTGTGTAATCTAATCATATTGTGTTGCTGGCTGAGCATGCCACTTTACACTTGTAACTGCATCTTATTAATGTCTTAATTAAACTCCTACTGTTAAGATGTAGTTGTGTGCTTATTTTGCAAAGTTACAGTGTCTATTAGAGTTAATATGATAAAATTATCTGCCATGTACATACCAGGCAGCCGTAGGAAACTTGAGTTCTTTGCTGGCTTTGTTTTCCTGTGTTGTGGAAATATCCTGCCATCTATAGCTACCAGGGAGGTCCATTCAAATACAACAGTTTGAATTTTTTTTTCTTCGTTCTATTCATTAACATGGCGTTCACATCGTAAACTTGGAAGAAATAGGAAAATTAGAATTTCTGAAACAGTGTTAGTATTTATTTTATTTGCTTGTATTCTATTTGTTGATCACTTGCAGCAAGTGGCGAGTAGTTGCATGCAAGAGTTTTATGCTTTTGTGGTGAAAATTCTAACACTTGTAGTAATAATCACAGTAGGATACTTAAAATACTATGAACTATTTCTGGCAAACATGTTGTAACAACGATGGAACAAAGTCTCTTAAATGCTTAAGAAGAAGAAGAAGAAGAGAAGAAGAAAAACTTTTGCAATGACTGTTGCAGCTAATGAACCAGTCAAATACACACCCACACAACCATACGTTGCCTTGCAAATGCACTGAAAATAATTCATAATTATAATAATTCATTCACGAATTTTTCAAAAAAAGTTAATTTTTTTTCTTTTCATAAAATTTATGAACTTTTCATATGTATAATGAATGACAGCTCTAAGGACTATAATCCACGATATCTATTGAAATTTTATCAAAGATGCTAAAGGCCATATTCCACTATCCCAGACAATGGTGCCGTTTGGAAAAATAAGACAGTGATTTTTATGAGTTTATAAGAATTTTCATAATTCAGAGTTGCTTTCACTTCAACCTCCTAAGAAAACATTTATTTATATCATATTTGTATGAAAATGTGACACCAGCAATGCCATTTTGATGCTATTATTTTTTGAAATAGGAGGATATCACTAACAGATTTTCGCATGGATGGGGAAACGTGGCCTTGAATAAATAGCTGTTATACTAGAGTTACGTTGCCAGTAGGCAACTAAGAAATTAGGGGGAGCAGACATCTGAAATTCTTACTTGTCAACAAAATTTTATTTTTAGCTTCGTAAAGGTTATCTCCTAATCGGTGGGCGTTTGGAAATCAAAACTATCAAAAAAATACCAGGTATCTGAGCTAATGTCACGGCACTTTCTTACTCTTCTTTAGTCCCTGGACCTATAAGCGATAAAAGTATTATTTAAAAGGGATTTTAAAACTTTATGATCTCTATAATCGTAGAGGCGTTTGGAGTGGCCAATGTTCGTTACTTAGTTTTCTCTAAAGTTTTAGTTTCGTAAATTTTCGTGGCAAGTTGAAGACTTGATATTTTTTTCAGTGTAAGAGTATGAATGTTTAGGACACTCACTATTTTTGTTTGTTTTTTTTTTATTTATTTATTTTTGTTTTTGTTAATATTTTTTTTTTTTGTTAATTTTTTTTTGTTTTTAGATTTGTAGATGGTGGCAATTGTTGCTGCCATTAGGCCATGCTGGCGCTTTATTTAATAGTTGGCAATTGATATAAATTCTCTGCGTTGCACTTTTTGCTATTACGAGTACTTTCCGAGTTGCTTGTTTGTTTATTTTTTTCTAATTTTTTTTTTTTTTTTTTTTTTTTTTTGTATTTTGGGCATAAAGAAAAGGAAAAATAAATGTTTTGTTGCGGACTGTTAGGGCGTAGAGACGCTGGCTTGGGCCATGATGTCGTGTTGCTTTGTGACTGCTTGTATAACAAGTTGCTTTGTGCGCCACCAGTATTTTCTGTCATAATTTGTTTAGTTTATTGCTCAATTATAATCGAAATAATTATAAATAAAACAAATATAAATTTAACTAAACTGTCAATATAATGGGGGCATAAATTTCGAATTGATATTGAATTTTTTAAATAGAGTTTTCATATGATTTGTTTATTGTCTTAATTTAATTCATTCTTGCGGCATTCTATTCCACAACTAATGAATAAAGTGTTTCTACTTTTTTGTGCTTTTTAATTAAAAATTATAAACTTTTAATGTCCGATGAATGTTCCACATGGCTTTCTTATACGTTTCATATTGTACATATTGAAACAAATAATATTGTATTGACGTATTGACACACTAAGCCGTAAATAAACTCCATTGACTTCAATCTCGCAAGACAGATATCCAAATGCAGAAAAATTTTTAGTCGAACAGTTAAAAAATTTATTCCCACCTTAAGCTGTGGAATCTGAAAGCTGCAAAGTTTTCTTGCGAATACCAGTAATCGGGAGGCGGTATCTAAACATGCAACCTATTCTAACGGGAAATATGATATTAGGAGTAGCAAAAGGGCAGAGGTGTTTGTGAACGATTCATTTCAATTCTCCAGTTTATAATATGGCTTGTAAAACGACTGCAAAGGAATAGATTTTTGTTGCATTATAAACTTCAAAACTTTAGTGATTATAAGGGTACAACCGTGACCTTAGAAATCTGTGGCGTAAGCCTATATGGAGCTGCATTTGGTACACGTCTTGGTGTTGACTATAGAACAAATTGCCTTAAAAATGCGTAGGACTGCTCATTGATGTATCAACTACAAAAGCATGCATTGTCGCGAAAAGCGTGTTGTTCGCAAAAACGTGCCGATCTCGGGAACAAATTTTGTAATTTCAATAGTAAACATTATAACACCGTAGAGTGGCGATGCTCCAGCACATCAATAAGGTTAACTATTCCAATATCCTCAATATGTTATCTCAGCTTCACCAGACTAGTGACTTGAAAACAAACTTTGAATCACCAGTGCTTTCGTAAAACTTGCTTTCCATTTTCTGTCGGAAAATAATCCCTTTTTTGTCAATATAAATATTGCGGAGTTCAGATGGAGAGAAGCATTTCTTACTACATCTTAAGAAACCAAGTCTCCTTTAGAGTCAAGAAAGGTGTGTTTGTTCGAATGCACTTTGCACCGAATTTCCATGCCAAGAACATTGAACTATATCTCTAAGAGATATATCCAAATCGGCTCAAAATATTTAAAAGGGAAATAAGGGATAAGAACTGGACTTTCCTAAAATAGTGGGGATTTAGAAAATGAGTAAAGAGACTTTTACTCAGCCATCCTCTGTTTAAATTCATTTTTAAATATCTCATGTTACCATAAAGGGTATGAAGAAGCAGAAGGTAATTCAAGTAACTTTCTAGCACATGGAATTCGGTACATAATTTCTCTCCAGTATTTTCTTCGTGTTATAAATTTTAAATGGCTTCAGGGAAAGCCGATGTATAGAAACCAATACTTAAACGGCACATCTATTTAGTGGTTTTCATGAATTTAGTCTGTTGATACCACTGTTCGATATTTAATTTAATTTTGAAATCATATGATAAGTGTACAAAAAATTCTTAAAGCACGAACTACAGAAAAATATTTCTTGAATTTTATGAAATTAAAGTTTCAACAGCTTGATTTTATGGTAAGCAACCTCATCCATTTTGGAAATAACAGAATATTTCGAAAATACCCGATAAGCAAAAAAAAAAAAAAGATTGGCAACCACTGTATTCAGTGTATCCGAAATAGCATTACCATCCGTAAAGCTAATTAGAGCTGCTACTAATAATGTTAGAGACGAAACATTTAGTTTTCCAAAAAAAAATTTCTATGCCCCTCAAAACGAAGGTGACCCCACTGCCTGATTTGATCAAAAGAAATTTTTTTACAAGAAGTATAATTAAAAAAATTAATATTAATATTTTTCTAAATAAATATAAATAAATACTAAAATATTTTCTTTTTGTTTTAGGTATGTACGAGCAACATAATAATTTACTTAATGCCGTTGGGATGGAGCTGATTAAGAAACTTTAACTATAAATGATCCAATCAGCTGTTTGGGGTAGTCAGCGATACTGATGGCATTCATTTTATTTTACTGTACAGTAGGGTTCTTTTATGGTGATATATTGGTAAGTTTTTTTCGCACAATTTCGATAAATAAAATGAAATTTTATTAAGGCAATGAAGTCGTAGTCCAGGAACCCTTTTTTCTATTCATGTGCTTTTTTAGATCTTTTCCTTTAAACTAATTTCTTTTCCGGGATCATTAGGAAACTGCATTGCGTATCTTCGTGAACTTCCATATGGCATAGTGTACATGGCCCAGATTTTGATACATTTTTAATACAATATTCAATTTGTACCGATTTTGTGTCAAAACTAATCAGAAGATATTGAAAATATATATTGAGTAATCGTGTTTACTTGTTGCACAGTGGGGTGGCTCTAATGCAAACTGTGTTTTCGAAAGCTTTAAATTTAATTTTATTTTTTATTTAAAACTAATCAGAAGATATTTAATTAATATAGCGGGTTATTTTGTTTACTTGCTTGTTGCACAGTGGGGTTGCTGCATTTCAAAGTGTCTGTTCTAAAACTTTAAATTTTATTTAATTTTTTATTTAAAACTAATCAGAAGATATTAAAAATATATAGTGAATAAGTTTGCTTATTTACTTGTTACTTAATGTAGTTGCTCTGGTTCAATTTCTACCGATTTTGTGTCAAAACTAGTCAGAAAACCTTGAAAATATATAGTGAATAATATGGTTTACTTACTTGTTGCACAGTGCAGTTTCTGTATTGCAAATGATGTGTTCTAAAACTTAAAATTTTATTAAATTTTTTATTTAAAACTAATCAGAAGTCATTAAAAATATATAGTGAATAAGTTTGTTTACTTACTTTTTGCATAGTGGGGTGGCTCTTTGCTTAGTGTATTTGCTCTGGTTTAAACTGCGTCATCTAAAATTTTAAATTCCAACTGACTTTGTAAGTAAAACTGCTTATAACCCATGAAAAATATTTCATATTCCACCTTTTTTTTATATAGACTTTTTGCACAGTGTAGTTCCCCGGATAAAAACTTTTTTATAATTTTTAATTTTATCCAATTTTTTTTCATTTTAAAAAATTATATAGTCAATAGTAGTTAATTTTTTTGTTGCTTGGTGTAGTTGCTCTAGTGAAGGAATCGTATTATTGTAACTATAAAAACAACAACCTAATTTTACTTGCTCTCATAAATTTCAAGACAAACTGCTGCAAATTATTTCACAATTAAAATCCATGTAATTGACATTTCTAAACAAGAAAAGAAAATAAATAAATTTAGAAGGAAAAAATTTGTTGCTTCAAGTTCCAGGCCAGTCAAGAAAGAAGAAAGAAAATTAAAACAAAATTAACTATTTTTGCTGCAACTGTAACCTTTTTGTACTCAAAACTCTGTGCAATATCGTGATTTTGTAATAAAATACTCTTGTCATCACAGTCATCTCGTTCCTTTTGCTAATGACAAACTACCAGCATGACCAACGTTAAAAACATGAACGCGTTGAAAAAAAAAACTCCATTAAGAAACTCTTTTTTCTTATTATTAGAAGAAACAACAAGAAAAAGAAAAGTATCCTTGTAAATTTTTGAACAACTTACTAAAATTGAAGTTGTAATAAAAACTTAAAACTCAGTCACTTATTTAAGCCGGCAAAATTTATAACATCAACAGTCAACTGCGGCATATCAAGCATGGAACCATCATCATCATCATCATCGTCATCCTCATCCTCATCCCCATCGTCATCGTCATCAGCATCAGCAGAATCAACAAAATCTCTTGTATTCTTATAAAAACTTAAAGGTGGGTTTTACCTTGCGGTTAAAATCGTGCCAATGCTTGTTGCTGGTAATTTTGTCCATCAAAAAATACTTGTTACTTCTACATGGTGCCAGCTAAAAGATAAGACAACCAGAAATTTACAATCAGGCAACAACGAATTTGAAAATGCGCTAAATACTTTCCTTAGAAGGTATAAAATAAGTCTTCACGAAGAAAAAAAGTCAATAGAAATGACCGTCGTGTGCGAAAAAATAGGTGCGGGGTTTTAAAATCATCGACAACAGGCATTCTCTTTATAAAAAGTCTGGCATCACAGTTATAATAATAAGAAGTCGGAATATAGCAAAACGAAAAACAAGATCTGCCTGAAGCTTTCTACGTGTTATTAAGTCTATGCTAATGACTTAAGCTAATAATGGGTCCACATAATGCTTCTTACGTTTTCATAAACTGTCTTCGAATTTCTTTTTAAAATTCATAATACTTTAAGCGAAAGTAAAACATATATATATATATATACATATTTTTTTGCGCATGCGTAACTTGTAAGTATTTTCCCTTCTAACTTCTAACTCACCATAACATTTATCTCACTATTCAGACTTTATTGGCTGCCATTTCAAAGTGATTGTACTTAAATCTTGTTGTTTCTTATTGCAAGTGCAGCTAAACAAGAGTGAAATCTATTTTTATATATATAGTGGCGTATAGAGCAAACCAATCATCACACAATTCACAAAGTGTTCGAAGTATTTCTAAAGTCGTAAAGTACTATTGAAGGCCAAAGTGTTCTACTGCAAGCTGTCAGTTGTGTTGCCATATAAAAAGTTATTGTATTGCTTTGAATACGTAAACAAAAAACAGCTGATTGCAGATCACAATGGAAATACTCGTATATTTGTGGGTATTATTTCTTTTTTTTTTTGGCAAAGCAAAACTATGATCCATTTTATTTGGAACTCTTTTTTCCAGTAGATTATATATCAATTGCTTTGTTCCCATGAATGTTTAAACTCTCAGAAACACTAAAGAATTTTTGCCAACGGATTTAATTTTTAAATGGTCAAAGAAAATGTATATGTTTGGTATTCGATTCCCCCCGAAAAAATATTTTATTTCATTTACAATACATTTTAATTCCCTGTGTAAATAGTGTAAAATTAAAAATCAATATTCAAGTCATATAAAATTCTTTTACGGGATCTAGACACGCTTGTTAGCGTGCCCTGAACACGCTATCACTGGTTGTACAACTTTATCAAGTGTGACACTTAAATTATATGTACGTGTTATCATTCCAATCTGAGTAATTTTACAAATTGAAACTTGTCAGGCAGATTTTTATATCGTTCTTGTATGCAATTTGTATGCAATGGTATTTAAGGGGTATTCATAAATAAAAAGAGAAGATGCTCGCAGAGCACATTAGAAATAAATGTCATTAAATAGGACATATAAAATAATAATACAAAATTCAAGTTGCTGTTGAAACAGCTGTTTATTACTCTTGAGTATTTTATTATTGCATTTTATTTATTATTTACTTGTCTCATTATTGATTTTCAAGTATTATTTGTTATAAAAGAGTAGCCCAACCACCGTGCTTGATGCACACCTCAAGCTTTTCCCCCAACTTAGTTTCACATTTCTTTGTTTTATAGTATTTAACAAATTCAAAAGTGGAGAGTTACAAAATTGGCCATTTTTCCCCCCTTCTAATCCAAGCAATGTATCTACAATTTAGAGACAGTTGCACATAAGTTTCTGAAAACAAATTTGTTGTGAGGTGTGAACATCGCCCAAATTGTTCGCTTTTGTTGCGCCTTAAGGCTTAGCGGCTTCATCGGTATATACCTCTTGGAAGTTACAGCGATTGGTGTCCATTTTAACAAATATGATAACGAACTTCTTGTATCGAGAAATTGAAGACATAGACCTTCACTATATGTAGTTCCAACAGAACAGTATTTGCGAGAAACGCAATGGTCGTGTTATCTCATAACGTGGTAGCCGCCACGATCATGTAATGTGGCGAAGGTGGGGATATTAAGGATATGTGGTTCCAACAGAACGTTATTTGCGAGAAACCCAATGGTAACCGTGGTAGCCGCTAAAATCATGTAAATTGATGAAGCTGGGAATATTCACAATATGTGTGGTGGTAGCCACCACGATCATGTGATTGGACGAAGTTGGCGATATTCACGATATGGGGTTCCAACAGAACGATATTTGTGAGAAGTGCCCGAGCATATAATTTGGCGAAGTTGGGAATATTTAAAAGGAAAACTGTATGTGAATAAGCCCAAAATCATTCAAGTTCTAAAAGATACTTCGGCAATATATTCGACAATATTTCTGGATGTTGCACAGGCTTTCGACAAAGTTTGGCATGAAGGGTTAAATCATAAACTGCAAAAGTTTCTTCCTGCTCAGTACTCAAATATCATAAGATCATACATATCAGAACGTTATTTCAGAATAAAGCAAGAAGATGCCTATTCTGATCTAAAGAATGTACAAGCAGGTGTACCACAAGGAAGTGTACTTGGACCAGTCCTTTATCTCCTGTACACTTGTGATCTGCCTACTTGTATAAATAATACAGTCGCTACGTTTGCTGATGATACTGCAATAATGGCCACTGGTGACAACAACATTGAATCAGCAGAAAAGTTACAAACAGCCATTACTGAGATAGAACGCTGGACAGTGAAATGGCGTATAAAACTCAACGAAACCAAATCTGTGCATGTTGATTTCACTAATAAAAGAATCGACCACAAACCAGTCTATATAAATGATCAAATAGTTCCGTACGAGAATTCAGCGAAATATCTTGGCATGACCCTTGATGCAAAACTGAGGTGGAAACCACACGTCAAGAAAAAACAAGAAGAACTCAAATTAAAATACAGAAAAATGTACTGGCTATTGGGTAGACATTCTGCCCTGTCAATATACAACAAGTTACTCTTGTATCAGCAAGTCCTCAAGCCAATCTGGACTTATGGTATTCAGCTCTGGGGCTGCACCAGTCAAAGCAATAGAATGATTATTCAACGATTTCAAAATAAAGTAATTCGTGCCATAGTTAATGCTCCGTGGTACATCAGAAATGACAATATACATAAGGATTTGGATGTGGAGATTGTCGACAACGTTATCAAAAAATTTGCACAAAGTCATGAACAAAGACTTCAACACCATATCAACACTGAGGCTCACCAGCTCCTCGGCAATGTTGACATAATCAGACGATTAAAACGAGTGAAACCTTTTGAACTTGTGTAAAATAGTGAGCTAACTACAGACAAAACATCAAACTCAGTCGCATGAACGTATATAGTGACCAAAATATTTAACTTTAAGAGAAATAAAAAGTATATATCATAGGATAAGTACTTTGTAATTTTAACCGTATCAATTTAAGTTAAAGTCAAATAGCTTATTAGTGTTAAGATACTAGATTGCTATAAAATAAATGCACCAATAGGTGTTGTTTATACAAAAAAAAAAAAAAAAAATATTAACGACTTTGAACTTTAGTCTCAGAGTCTGTGAAAGTGTATGCCATGGCATAGAGGTAAGCCAGCGAAGCCTTAAATCCTTTTATCATAATAAAAATATTGAAATAATTCTCTCAAAACTTCTCGTTTTATTCACATTTAATAGAATACATTTTGATTAGCCAAGCTGAATACATGTTGTACAACTAGGTTGTACAACCAGCCTTAAGGAGTAGTGTTTTAATTAGTGAAATTAAAAATTTAATTTAGCTTGTGGCTGCTACAACACTTTCCTTCGATTAAAAACATGTACGCATTTACTTAATGTGCGTGTCGAGGAGTATAAATATTATTTAACGAGAATAAGTGGCCATAAAACTATCCTTTAATAGTCATTAAGTTATGTTACTAAGGGAATTAAATGTACGTGCAACATTTTATTGACATTGTTTAAACAGAAAAGGGAACATTTGTTAAATTAGTACTTTTTATAATTAATAATAAAATTTTATAGACTTGCTCGTTTTGTTAATTCACAAAAATGATGTTGAAATAGTGGCATTTCACTAAAAGGTAACTTATGAAATAGCATTAAATAGTTGGCATTTGCTCATTTGGATGAACCCCACAAGTTATTTAAGAAACGCATTTCCTATTCAGATTGCATGTTTTGACACACACACTGCAATCAACAAGGCAGTCATAAATGCAGCAGTGGTTCTGCTTCTTGCGTATTAGAATCAATGAGCTGTGAGGTATTGCAGCAATTTTTATTTTTAACGAGTTGTTGTATGCAGGGGATAAAAATTGGTATTCGAAAAAAAAGAGTACTTTTCTGAGGAAAGGCTGTTAAAAGAGCTGATAACATCTTATTTACACTCACGGCTTTTTTCTTCTTAATGAGCGTAGCCGATGAAACCATGAAACCACGATACAGACAGTGCAATCTGTAGCACTGAAATCTCGTTGCTTTCGAGATTCGCATTGAAATTGGGACCATATTTCAGATATTTCCTCACAGCTTCCAAATATTTAAAATTTAATTACCTTTTGTTCGTGTGCATCCAGATTCTCGGCACAAATCATTTACCTCAATGCCTCCATTGCAAATGCACCAACCGCTTAAAGAATATTCGTTATTAATTAAAGTGAATTCGAGATCCGAAATGAAATGAGTAGCAGATGAGAGGTATTTTCTCCGTAACTCCAAATATGAAAAATTTTATTGTCTTCACATCGTGTGCGTCCTGATACTCGGCACAACTAAGTTACCTCAATGACCCCATCTCGCCTTGCAAAATCACCAACCGTTTCAAGGATATGCATTATTAATTATAGTGATAGCTCAAACTACGCGTGAATGCATTGTACCCCACTTATCGGTTGTAGTGCACCGAATAGGAAGACTGACACGATTATTTTTTGTTTTTGTTTTTCTTATTCCTTTAAAGAAAATTTTGTAAGAAAATAACAAAAGGAAATTGTTATTGTGAAAATCTATGAAAATGTTTAGAGAGCATTTCAATTTTATGTGAAATTAACGTGAGGTAGCAAAAGGGCACAACAGAAGTCACGTTGTCAAAATTTATTAAAAAAAAAAGGAAAGAAATAAACGGAAAATTGTCGGGGAATGGATGAATGCAGTCAAGACAATAATTACAATACAAAAGACGAACAATGAATTTCTACTTTAAAGTGACGTGAGAAGCAAAAGTTGTTTGTAAAATTTATCAACTTTTTTGAAGCGATGAAAATATTAAGAAGGATTTCTACTTTTGCAAAATTGTGATACGGAAAAATTTTTTACATTCACATGGCAGCCATAACTTTATTAAAAAAGTCACCACAATTTTCTTCGTTAAAATTTTTTTTTTTTTTGTTTTTTAATTAAAAAAAAGTAATTTTTAAGTAGATGTTGATGGAATTGCATAAAACGTTTTTAAAGACAGAATTTTCCAAAAAAAAAAAAAAATTATTCTGAAATTTTGGGTTTTTTTTTTTTTTTTTTTTTTTTTTTTTTTTTTTTTTTTTTTTTTTTTTTTTTTGTATTATTATAAAATAAATTTTGTTGATGATGATGAAATATCCTAAACTCCCATAAATTAATACTCTGCGGACCATTTATTTTTTTATAATGCTCGCAGGTAAATCCTCAAAAGGAATTTAGTAATTGAAGTGTTCCTTATTTCTTTACAGCTGGTACAACTAGAATATCTTCCAACACACTTCACACTTCTAACCTTTTTTTACACATTGCAAGTGATTACTGTTTTTCTTTGGCAAGGCAGGATCGAACAGGGGCCTTTCGGTTTAGTAGCCTGTGCATTATTCATTCGTTTACGTATACAAAATAATGCCCAGGTAATTACTTAAGCGTATTAGTTACTTATTTCGCTGCATGCTAATGCAGATTATCAGGGAACCTTTAACAAAATTTTGTCTGTAGAACTTTGCCAATTACAAGTAAATGAGAAGTGTAACCAAATTAAGTAATTAAGTTAAATGCATTTATTTCAATATTGGCTGCCTTGTTTTTCAGCTTAAATGTAAGCAAAATCAGGAGAGGAAAATAAATCTAAAACACAATAACAGTTTTAAGTGTTGCCAATTTTTTAATACAAATTTAATATTTTATAAAGTCCTCTGGAGACTCAAAACTGCATTTCAAAAATGCACCTCTTCACGGGGTAACATTTTTGTGGTGTGAAAGAAAACTCCTAAAGAAAAATGCTAAATTGCGCGTTTTCCTGTATATCTGAGCAGGCTACACATAAAACCATAAGAGCTGCAAAAGCTCGGGCAGCGCCATTCGTAATTGCTGGTTATTGGATTAAAATTGCTGGCTTCTTATGGACTAAACATATTGAATCAACTACTGTGCCGGCGGAATTCAAATATATGTATTATTATGACAAACTTTATTTCCACGACTGTATTAGACTAGTTTTGTATTCCCCTCCCCTACCCCTTACATACAGTTAATAGGTATTCGTTTAAGGCACTTCAAAATAAATATATTATCATTTTCTATTAGGTCGCATAGTCGCAGGATTCATTCAGATGAAAATCTAACGGGCTTCTATTCTGTTTTAAGCAAACGTCATAGTAATTCTCATGCTATCAAACACATATGTATAATACAAACAAATTTTCTCGCTCAGCTGATTGAACTAAGTGCAACTCTGATCGCAGAAAAATGAGAACTTTATGAGAATTGACAAAAATTTGTCAAATCATGCCATTGGGTATAGTGAAAAACACCATTAATACATTAAACAAATACACTTAAGCATGCTTCACGATTACAAATTACAACAGCTGTAGCTGTCGAAATATCATTTTCACTACGACATTAGTATTGTAAGCAGGTGACTTTGAATATTTCAATGATTCCACTTTAAAATAGTTCAGAATTGGTGGGCATGCTGATACCATATTAATTCATTGACTTAATTGCTTAGTTGGCATGTTCACGTATACAACAAAAATAAAAGAAATGTGTGCAGTCATTAATGTTGTTGGCATTTTTAATATGAACTCAATGAAATTCTAGTCTGATTATAAAACAGCCTAACAAATTTTTACATTAATTTGTTTTAAATATCTTTTGCAAAAGTATCAGCAAATTTACGACATTTGTGCATGTAACGATTTAAGTCTACAAGCAAACTATTTAAATATCCTTTGCGAGAGCCTTAAAAATTAAATCGTGTCCTATATGCCCTTTTAATTTTTATTTAACTTTTTTTCGTTCATTCAATCTACAGAAACGTTCTCTCTGGCATAGGGACGAATAAACTTTATTTAACACACATACACTTGCACATTTGCACCACACTGCTACCATACGCACGCATACACATACATGCGTACATGGTTACAGGACACTATACCATTATAGCATGGCGTGGCATGCCACTTCTTGACAGCCCCAATCGTTTAAATAGCGTACATATAACGCATTTTATTGGAAAAATTAAAAGCTTTTCCATTTTATTGCGCCTGAAGTCTCCAATGGCCCAATTTAAATGAAATTATGCTCATGTTAAAGAAACTCAACAGTTTTTAAAAGAGGTTTTCCGCAACAAAGCTAAAAAAGAAAAGCAAATGAAATTAAATGGAAAGTTTGACTGCGCACTGTGTTTGCATGCCTGCTCACCAACAGGCATGTAAGCAAACAGACATAAAGGCATAATGTTTGCAACATTGAAGCACAGGGAAGCTAAAGCAATGTGTAGGCTTCGGATAGCATGCAGACATTTCTTTGGCCCAGCAGCCAGAATGGCAGCGAACACATCAATAACATTAAATGGCCAAAACGTGGGCGACATACCAGTTGACTAAAACGCCTCTTGTTTTTTAAGTTGCGTGTACGTTCATGCTGGCCAGCAATAATATTCATGTTTCGTACAGGGTTATTCATTTAAGAGATACTTTAAGTGCTACTTTACATGAAAGCTCCTTTCTCAACTATTAAATACGTATATAACTTACACGTATGCATGGCTATATGTGGGGAGAGGGTATTTGTAAACTTCTATTTTTGATGTTTCGCTATCGCAACACTCGTTATGTAATTATGACTGGCAGGATTTAACATAAATTCGATAGCTCTGCATTTATCTGACGCGATAATAAATGTAGATGCAAAAAGTATGCCTCATCTTAATGATTATTGCTTGATTTTATCTATTATGGCTCCACTATGACCCTTACAATCGGAATGCAGCCGAATTCATATTTAGTATATCGTCATTTTATCCGAAATTAAAGTCAAATTAAAAACCAAAACGATCAGCCGTGTTATTCGGGCGATTTGATTGAATTCGCCCGGAAAATAATACTAACAGCTGTTTTAATTAAAAAAGAAATTTTTACCGACAGATTGAGCAACCGTTTTAAAATCACAAAAATGCAACATTGGATTTTAGCCGAGACATTTTTTATAAAAACATTAAAAAACAAAACATTATTTATAATTAACAGTTTGCTCTTCTTTCAAAAGCAAAAAAAAAAAATTAAAAAAAAACTTAAATTAAAGTAAAATGTTAATTTAATAAAAAAAATCTTTTGAAAACTAGAAATTAAGAAGGTCGCAGTATGTGCGCCGGCTAATGAAATAAAAATATGTACGCGCATTGTAGAATTAGCCACGTATGATGTCTGTTGAGCGTTATGTCATTATCGCTATTTTAATATACCCAAAGCGAATTCAAGCAAGAAGGACTGATCACATTAGCTTTTTGCTTTATTACACTGCAATGCCATTAGTTTTCGAACTGGTTATTATTTTGAATAGTGGTCTCTTTTGTTTTTTTAAAACAAAATCCAGCCCTGCAAGAGTAGTTATTTTACATGGCGGCGAATATTCGCCGTCTACAAAGTCTCCTTCTTCAACTGCTTTTATGCCGGCAACTTTGAAATAACATGCAGTTGTAGCCGCCGCTGCTCTATATTTCGCTGCTCCTTCACCACCTGTGGGTGGTGCACCTATCTTTCCACATAATATCAAGCAGACACCCTCTCCAATTTGAGCACCTGTAACTGGGTCTCAGTAAACTTCAACGCCACGAACAGATGCCGTGGCTGCTGCTAATAGGTCGCTGACACCTGATCAAAAATAACATTAAATAGGAAACATTTAAAAGCAGCCGCAAATTGGGAATCTCTGCGACTTGTATAAAATTAAATTTTGAATTCACCAGCAAAAAATATTTGAATTCGCCGCAATTATTGAAAAAATAATTTCCGTATATTTTCTTCGACCTTTAACTTTATTTTCGAAACACTGTGCAGGCCCGATGTCGAATATTATTTTATAAAATTTTTATTACTTTATTAAATATTTTGTTTTTTCATAAAAAGAATTTATTTTTTTATGTTTTTTAAATATATATATTTTTTTTTATTAATTTTTAAATTATGTTTTTAATACTTCGCTGCTTTCCGGTTTTCTCTTTTAGAAGAAACTAAAACTTGTAATTAAAACCAAAAAAAAAAAAAAAAAAAAAAAAAATTGCTAATAATATATCGAAATATTTAACAATAAAAATTTTATTAATTTAAGCAAAAAGGTGGTCTGGTTTTTAAGTCTATTTTTTGTAACTTCTACTATTTATTTTTTAAACATTAAATGCTTAAAGCCATGCGAAAATCTTTAATAAGTTTTCATTGCAACATTAAATAAATTAAATTTTTTGAAAATTTTTTTTTATATTATTTAATAATAATTTTTAATGTTTTCATTAATTTTTTTTATGTGTTTGGATATAAAAATTTTATGTTTATTATATCAATTAGTTTTGTTTTTATTTTTTAAAAATTTTATTTTGTTTTATTTTTTAAAAAATTTATTTTGTTTTATTTTTTGAATTCATTTTGTTTAATTTCTTTTATAAAATTTATTTTGTTTTATTTCTTATAAAATTTATTTTGTTTTATTTTTAATAATATTTATTTTGTTTTATTTTTTATAATATTTATTTTGTTTTATTTTTTATAAATTTTTTTTTACTTTATTTTTAATAATATTTATTTTGTTTTATTTTATATAAAATTTATTGTTTTTATTTTTCATTAAATTTATTTTGTTTTATTTTTTATAATATTTATTTTGTTTTATTTTTTATAAATTTTTTTTTATTTTGTTTTTTATAAAATTTATTTTGTATCATTTTTTATAAAATTTATTTTGTTTTATTTCTTATAATATATATTTGGTTTTATTCTTTTAAAATTTATTTTGTTGTTTTTTTTATAAAATATATTTTATTTATTTTCAATAGTATTTACTTCGTTTTATTTTTTATAATATTTGTTTTATTTTATTTTTTATAAAATTTATTTTGTTTTATTTTTTATAATATTTATTTTGTTTTATTTTTTATAAATTTTTTTTTACTTTATTTTTTATAAAATTTATTTTGTTTTATTTTTTATAAAATTTATTTTTTTTTATTTTTCATTAAATTTATTTTGTATCACATTTTATAAAATTTATTTTGTTTTATTTCTCATACATTTTTTTTGTTTTATTTTTTATAAAATTTATTTTGTTTTTTTTTTTTATAAAATATATTTTATTTATTTTCAATAGTATTTACTTCGTTTTATTTTTTATAATATTTGTTTTGTTTTATTTTTCATAAATTTTTTTTAATTTTCTATTTTATACAATTTGTTTTGTTTTATTTTTTATAAATTTTTTTTGTTGTTTTTTTATAAAATATATTTTGTATATTTTTAATAATATTTTTTTTTATTTTTCATTAAATTTATTGTGTTAAATTTTTTATAAAAATTATTTTATTTTTTTTTCTTTCATTTTGTTATAAATTTTTTATTTTAAGTTAAAATTGCACAGTGTCAAAAAGCATGAGTTGAACGTATACTTTGTTTCTGCATAGATTTATTAATTTTTTTTTTAATTTTTGTCGCTGCAGTGCAATCAGAAGTTCAGGACATTTATTAGCCAGCAGGTAACTGCCTTATTTTTTTGGAAAACCCTTTCAAGTCAGTCCATCAAGTACAAGGAAGTACACACCAGAGCTTCATAGCAGATTGGATGTTAAAGTTTTCAGAAGAAATTTGGTAGGCAGATTTGAAATGAATGAAAAGGAAGAGAAGCAACAATAGTGCCATTTAAAAATATCATACTGTTGCTACTCCTTTTGATAACAAACGTGAAATGTTTATGGCAAAATCAGGCTTGCATGCACACGGGCATGCCGTCTAAAACGCATGTGTTGGTTGTATGTTGCATTTAAAAAGTTTGGATTCAGTAAGTTGGCTTGTTGCTGCTTTTATTGCCTACGGCAGGTTTTCTACGATAATTACTTTTAACGGAATGCGACACTTATGAGCCACGAAGACTGATAGATGCATACACATCGTCACGCACGCCCCTTCGTATGCATTTCCTGATTAAAGTGAGCGTGTGGAGTGCAGAGTGTGGGGTGTGAGTATGAAAATGATTATGTGTGATGAATATTCATTTGTGATGCTTAAGAGGATGTATTAACAAGATACGAGTTCGTAGAAAATATTTACTAGAGGAGTTTAGCAACAACACATGTTGCAAGTTTGTACAATCTGCTCATGCAAACTGATTTTTGTTTAATGCTCGTTTCGTATTGAGGCAGCCAGCCGCTACTATGGAAATCATAGCGCTGGCTCTGAAGATGGGGCTGTTGCTGCTGCTGCTGCTGAGACTGAGGCTGGGTTGGATTGTGATGATGGAAACGTTCAAAACATTTTAATATGTTGCCATGGTAGTTGTTGCATTTTGTTGTAATGTTTGCGGTTACACCCACAAAACTTGCAAACCATTATTAAATCCAATACGACAACGGGATCTTAATTTTTTCTTAAGATTATCAGCAATAATGCCGCCCACAAAACACTGTTACAAAATTGAATACACGGTTCACCATGCGTTGTGAGTGAATGTACTGTGTTGTTATGATGCAGCTTAGTTACTGAGAGGAGGAGTGTTATGAGGCTGTGCTGGAATTTCTCTTAACGCTGTTCTTGTGCATTCAAACATTTAAAATGTTAATTATGCAATTAAATATTTTACTACATGAAGCATCATTTCATTAAACATTTCGTTGTGTTGCAACTATTTGTTAATTTGTTGCATAATTATCTGAATTCTTTCCTTTGCCAGTCAGGCCGTTAGTCAGTCAGTCCTTAAAGCACACAGTCAGTCGCTCGTTTTATTTGTCGGCTCATATGGCTCATTTGCAATTCTTTTTGACTGTGCTTTCATTCATTTTTGTAGCCTTAAGTGCACGACTTGTCCTGCACAATTGCATAAAGAGCAATAAACTTTGTAAAGTTTCCTTAAAGCTCTGCTACCTTGCCAGCACTTCACTTGCATACGCCAACTGTGAAATATTTAAACTAAGAAGGCCATTTTAAAGTAAAATGTACTTTGAACACTTGCAGGCATGCAGTCATAATCGCAAGAACGCATTCAAGAACAGTTACGCATACATGAGAACTGTTTACACATACTACAGTTGCCGTTACAGAGTTTTCTCATGCATTTGATAAGAGCAAGTTATAAAGTTTTAACAAATTACTGAACTCTAGGCCTTTCTAAGGCTTCCAGCTGAAGTCTGAAGTTTGCAATCAAAAAAAATGTTTAATATAATTTGGATTATTTACTTTTCTTGTTAGAATTAAAGCAGTGCTTTTTTAAATGCATTACTTAGGCAAGAGGCAGACCCTAGAAATGCAGAACCTTATGGCTGAGAAGACAGGATAATGAGGTGGCACCTCTTATGTCAGAGTAGGCTCAATTAGGCGGTTTTTAATATTTTCTTTTTTCCAAAAATTGTTTGTTTTAATATCAGAAAATATAGTGCAGATTTTGATGGCGCCTCTGATTTCAGATAATCATTTTATAAATTGTTTTTAAGCATTTTCCATTTAAACATTCCAACCACAATCAGTACAAGAGATCTTAATGCACTTGGAAAATGCGAACCCTGACATATTAGCAAGTTTGTGGTGTAGAGCTTAATGTCGCAATAAGACTCTGTGGCAATACTGGAAGTCGAGTCATATTAGTCAACTGCTTTAAATCAATAATGAGAGGAGCAAAAATAACCATTGGCGCTGATATTTTTTTTTGATACAACATAAACACAATACACGAGGCGAAAACCACCAACTGCATACATGCATTTTCATTGCAAATACAACTGTGTATATCTTTTGTTATTGGCATTGAATGAAGAAGTAATAACAATAAATAAATGAATAAAAATGAAATATAATAATAAATGAATAAAATAATAAATAAATAATCTGCATTTGTACCGGAGCGTGAATACTGCTAATGTTTCGCCATTGCACAATTCTCGTATATTCTAGCTTTGTAAGTCATGCAACATCTGTACAGTTAGATGGCAAGAGATGCCACTTTTATTTTTAAAAACAGTTTAATATTGCAAATAAATTTCTTTAATGAAAAATTTTATAAACTTTTGGAATCGGAAGTTCTTTTTAAAACCATCAAACAGCTGTTTTTCAAATTGTACATATTTATGGGAATTTTCCAAAAATTTTTTTATTTTATGTTTTAAATATTTTGATTTAAAAATTATATTTTATAAAATATTAATTTCTTAAATAAAAGTATATTGAAGTTCAGAAATTTTAGCTTGCTCATATCAGCAATTCAGAAGGAACTCTTTACTAAATCATCTTTAAAACAATTATATATTTTTATTTTAGGTTTTGTATTTTGCATATTTGCGTATGTAATTGGCAGCTAAAGTATTTTCAATATATAAATATATATATATATGTATATGTATATATATATATATATATATATGTATATGTATATATATATATATATATATATATATATATATATGAAAGTTATATGGTAACTCATTGCAACAATTATATATCTGTCATTGGCTGTCATACACAATCGTATGAATTGTCAAATACAGTAATTTTTGCATTATAGTATGTACTGGAAATGTATCTGTGTGGTTTTTCATACGATTTGTCAAACTTTATGATCAATCATCATATAATCATGATTTCAGAGTTGCATTTACATCGAGCAGCTGACAGTGTACTACAGAGTCAGACCTTCAAAGGCATTTTCATACGATTTTGATAGAAATATTTTTGATTTTTGTGATTAAGCTTAACTATTTAGAGTCGATATATTGCTGCGGTTTTTAAAAGTGTCATATTGACAGTTTGGATTGTTTTGCATACCGGTGCAGTATTCTAATATGTCCTATGGGCCAGTTACAGATAAGTAAGCTTCCGAATTAGGTGAATTACTTATGTAATGCAACTCAGCTCAGCTCATCTCATCTCATCTGATGTTGTGTTTATTTCAATGACTTCAAGTACGTTTTACTAAACTAGTCATTTGCATACTTTTGAGTCCTTTACAAACTTCTACTTTTTTTATGTCATTAACTGCAGCAACTTTAGACAACTAATCGCCTGACAAGCAAATAAAGAGAATTTGTTTTTTATTTATTATTTATTTGTCATTGCTGCCGTTGTTGCTTTCCTTCTGTTGCTGTTGTTGTGGTTTTTTTTTTTAATAAATGTTTAGCAGTGTAACTTGACATGCCAAGATCATCATGAACGTCATCAACGGTTGAAGCACTCGTACAAAATGTTTTCAAAATTAAGTTGCCCCTTGTCTTAAGTAAATAAAACTCCTTTATCTCTTGCTTTTTATTGTTTTCTCTGCAAGCACACTTCCTTTTCTTAGCCCTTTGCCGTGCTGCTTATCTGAAAACCCACTGGCCTTTGCTTTGCCGTTGTTGTGGCATGAGTATCTGAGCTTGACAGATACACATTCAAAAGTTAAAGATACTTTTCACTGGTTTCTATTTTTGTAATTTTATTCAAATGAACTTTTTAATTAATTTTGCTTTCCTTTTCTAACGGTTGGTTCTTTTGTTGAATGTGATTGTTGTTAATAAGTTCTCAGATCCATTTATTTATTTATTTTTTTTTCTTTTGCTTTTTATGTTCACTCTTTGCAGAGCTTTTTCCTTTCTTTTTTTTTAATATTTTATTTTTAAGTATTATTTTAATAAAGTATACAACCGATATTTATTCCTTTCATTCATTCTCATCTCAGTGACTTACTGGTTTTAATTTGACTCTAAAGTGGTCTTTAGTATGCAAATTTGGGAGACAAATACAGACGCACACGAGCAAACTAATTTACATACAAGTATTTTCCGTAAAGTGAAAAGCAAGACAAGGAAAGTATTACATTTTAAATGTTTGAAACGAATTCGAAAATGAGTACGTTTTGCAAAGAGGAAGTAAAGAATTTTTTTGAGTTGGCAACACTGGTTTATTTGGCAAGGCATTTAACAGCTGATAGTTTGGTAAATTTCATTACTGCAATGTACTTGTTTCAAAAAATTTCATTAATATCATGAAACGTTTTTTTTTTGCTACCAAACATAAAAAATTAAATAGAAAATTGTAATTGAATAAATTTTTTCCAATTAATCTTTTTTAATAATTTTTTTTAAAAAATTTTTTTTTAAATTATTTTTTTAAATCAATTTTTTTTAAATAATTTTTTTTTTATTAATTTTGTTAAATTATTTTTTTTAAGTAAATTTTTTTAAATTGTTGTTTCTAAATAATTTTTTTAAATATTTTTTTTTAAATAAAATTTTTAATTAATTGTTTTTTTTAAATAATTTTTTTTACATCCATTTTCTTATATAATTTTTTTAAATAATTTTTTTTAAATTATTTTTTAAATAATTTTTTTTAAATTATTTTTTAAATAAATTTTTTAAATTATTTTTTTTAATCAATTTTATTAAATAATTTTTTTAAATAAGTTTTCTTAAATTATTGTTTCTAAATAATTTTATTAAAAATTTTTAATCCATTACTTTTTTAAATCAATATTTTTTAAATAAATTTTTTTAAATCAATGTTTTTAAATAATTTTTTTTACATCCATATTTTTAAATAATTTTTTTAAATAAAATTTTTAATTAATTATTTTTTTAAATTAATTTTTTTAAATAATTTTTTTTAAATCAATGTTTTTAAATAATTTTTTTACATCCATTTTTTTAAATAATTTTTTTTAAATAATTTTTTTAAAAAAATTTTCTTAAATTATTGTTTCTAAATAATTTTTTTAAATATTTTTTTTAATTAAAATTTTTAAGCCATTACTTTTTTAAATTAATTTTTTTTAATTAATTTTTTATTTAATTAATTATTAATTATTTTTTTAAATAAATTTTTTATATAATTATTTTTTTAAATGAATTTTTTTTAAAATAAATTATAAATTTTTTTTAAATTATTTTTTTAAATCAATTTTTTTTAAATTATTTTTTTAAATCAATTTTTTTTAAATTATTTTTTTTAAGTAAATTTTTTTAAATTGTTGTTTCTAAATAATTTTTTTAAATATTTTTTTTAAATAAAATTTTTAATCCGTTACTTTTTTAAATTAATTTTTTTAAATAAATTTTTTTTAAATCAATGTTTTTAAATAATTTTTTTACATTCATTTTTTTAAATAATTTTTTTTAAATCAATTTTTTTATTTTTTTTTTTAAATCAATTTTTTTTAAATTATTTATTTTAATCAATTTCATTTAATTATTTTTTTTAAATAATTTTTTTAAATAAATTTTCTTAAATTATTGTTTCTAAATAATTTTTTTAAATATTTTTTTTAAATAAAATTTTTAATTAATTATTTTTTTAAATTAATTTTTTTAAATAATTTTTTTTAAATCAATGTTTTTAAATAATTTTTTTACATCCATTTTTTTAAATAATTTTTTTTAAATAATTTTTTTAAATAAATTTTCTTAAATTATTGTTTCTAAATAATTTTTTTAAATATTTTTTTTAATTAAAATTTTTAATCCATTACATTTTTAAATTAATTTTTTTTAAATAAATTTTTTTTAAATCAATGTTTTTAAATAATTTTTTTTACATTCATTTTTTTAAATAATTTTTTTTAAATTAATTTTTTTAATTTTTTTTTTAAATAAATTTTTTTTAAATTATTTATTTTAATCAATTTTGTTAAATTATTTTTTTTAAATAATTTTTTTAAATAAATTTTCTTAAATTATTGTTTCTAAATAATTTTTTTTAATAAATTTTTTAAAATAATTGTTCGGTTAAATATTATATCCAATTAAATAACATAGTTAACATAGTAAAGGTTTAAACTTGGAAATTATTAAACCCGCATCTACGATATGTATCCAACTTACATGTGAACCAATGACACGGCTCGACCAATAGTAGCGCCTTTGAAAAGTAAAAAAAAAACACAATTGTGGAAAAAACTTATGGAAAAGTTTGTTTCCTGGCTGTGGGTTTAAATAATAATGCGATAGAAAACAATTTATGCATACAAAACGAATGTACTGTGAAGTATAAACAGGAAGAACTTTGCTATTTTGCATTTTAGTGGGAAAGTGTGAAAATTGAAAGATGCAAAATAAAAGTTAATTATAAATATTGTTTTAAACAACCGGTCAATTTTTTTTTTTGTTTTTTGTATTGCTCTTCTTGAACAGACAAAAGGATACGGAAATTAAGTAAATGCACGTCCAAGAAATGCAAATGGAGGTCCTTGTGCGATTTTGATTTTGTCAAAAGCCATTGTTCACACAGTGAGTGCCAACAATTAACTGACAATTAATTCTTTGATTTATTTTAAATTACACTTGAATATTTTACAATTAACTTGGAAGTATGAAAATGAGACATTAAAGGATTTAGGATTTAATGGCAGCAAAAAATGCAAGTAATTGCTACTCATATTCTGGATAGGAGAAGATACGTTATGCTTGCACTCAAGCAGTGTTGGGATGTTAAGTTTGTAGGGTTGCTGAGGGGAAAAAAATAATTGAATTTTTTTTTATTTTCTTACTTATTTGAGTGCAGCTACAAGAAAAGCTTATAGGAAAGCTTAGACAAACTGGTGAAATGATTGTGAATGATGTTTATCGTTGCGCTACTGTAACAACTGATTGTATGCGATTTTAGTTTTGTCTATTCCGTACTGGAAATCAAAGAATAAATAGAACTATTTGCGCAAAGTTGTACTCAAACGTCTTAGAAAAACTGGTGAAATTGTGAATAATGTGTATCGTGGTACTACTGTAACAACTGATTGTATGCGATTTTAGTTTTGTCTATTCCGTACTGGAAATCAAAGAATAAATAGAACCATTTGCGCAAAGCTGTACTCAAAAGTTTTATATAAACTTTTGTATTTTGTGGAAAAATAATAGATTTATTTTTTTTTTTCAAAGAAATTAAACTGTAAGGAGGAATAAACATTTTCGAATTACTTTATTATATGAAGAGTACCAAAAGTTCACGAAAAGTATTATCCACTATATCGTTTAATAATTTTTCTTATTAAAAATAATTAAAAATTAATAAAAATGGAAAACTTGAAAATATTTTTAAATTTTTTTAATAATGTTTAATTTTCGCTTTTAAAAAAAATATTGTCCGACGATTCTTCAGGATTTTAACCACATCAAACTGTAGCTTTTTGTGAATGTAGTGGTTGCGTTATGGTAACTCTTCAAGCCAAATGCGACAATCATTCTTCCCGAGGTAGTGCTTGAGCTGGAAATTGGCTTCGTCGGTAAATGGTCTCATTGTCTACTAATACATGATCAGCTGTTTTTAATTTTTGGGTCAGCTGGATCTCAGAAGCCTTTAAATGGTGGTCGCTGTGCAAAATACGAACTCTTCACATTCACATGTCAGTGGTTTGTTATTAGAGGGTAATTTTGAAATTTGGGGATTCCCCTTGCTTATTACTCTTCACATCCAGATTTTTGATTTATAATTTAAGAAAGCTTATACAATTCGGGGACTGCCCTTGCTTACTACATCAACTCTTCACATCCCGAGTAAGGAATTTTTGAAAATCCGTCGCCTTTAACGTAAATATCTATACGAGAGACAGTTTCTTCTGATGATGAAAATGTTTTGCAATCAGTGGCTTTAAAAATGTGAATTTATATTGCTTTTCAATAAAATAGAAAGCTTAAATGTTAAGCTTTTTTTTTGAAGTTCTATACGACATCCGAAATAATTTATTAGGAATCTATTTCTTTTGAATTCTTCAAACTTCTTTATACCATTTATAGTTAATTTTAGCTCATTGGTTTGATTTTATGCAATTTTAGAAAATTATGGAACATATAACACTTTTTTAAGGCAAATAAAATAGCAAATTATGGGGTTTTTTGTAGAAAGTTTGAACCGTATAAAACGAGACCTTACTGTAGCGAGTGTGAAATTATCTATTTACAGGTGTAACGAGCTATCAAAAACGTGGAGAAATTAGTTCAATTTATCGTGAGTTCACTCTATACATTTTAATTATGTGTTGTCATGCCAATTTAAATAAGAAACCCCTTGAAGAAGCCGTGTAAAGGACATGTGCCACACCTAAAACCCAACTAATGGACAAACAGTAGGGCAAGAATTCGACAAGGGTCAAGCGTAAATAAGCTTCATAAAATATCGTTAACAGAGTAATTTATGCAGTTCAAAATTTTCATACTCATACTTTATCATTCAAGCGTTAATATTTGCCCCGAACAGTCATTGAGCGGCAAGACCAAAAAGCGAAGAAAACAACAACAAAAACATAAAACAAAAAAAAAAAACAAAAAAGAATTACGATTATTCACTTTGCAAAACGATAATTACGATCATGATGTAAATACGAATAATGATGGTTGTTGACTGCACAGCCGACACAACAACTTGTCCTGGTGGTTGCTTGATTTTCCTTTAACCCAGTAGACACACTGTTTAGGCACTCAACGAAAAGATTAATGGAGCGTGGCAATATGTCTGTATATTTTCTCCTTAAATTTCTAACCGCTACGCCTGCCGACTCTGCCGATGAGGCTGCCGACTGCTAGCCTTGCTGCTCTTTTATAGGCCTTTAACAGATTAAAGGCAAAGAAAATAGGGGAAGACAAACAGTATTTATGCATGATAAAAAGCGCATAAAACTGTCGCCATAAAGTAAAATAAATGGAGAGGGGTAGTGACTTTAATAAGAAATAAGGGCTTTTTAATATTTATATTCATATCTGTTGTTTTTGTACCGCAGCAAAGTATGCTCTTTGACTTGCTGTTGCATGCTGCTGTATGCCACATACGAGTAGTACTTGATATGCTAATCATTGTTTTGCTTAGCAAAGCAACTCAATTGAATTCACTTTAATATCAATCAAAAAAACATTGCACAATTTTTTTTTTTTTTTTTTTTTTTTTTTTTTGCTTTTAAAACAACTTTAATAATCGTTATATGCCATGAACATTAAATGGTAAATATATTTATTAAAAAACGGCGAAAAAAACCTTTAACCGCTGAAACATTAAAGAGTTGAGACACTGTGCATTGTTGTTTAATTTCTTGCCATTTTTTCTTTGGTTTGTTTGTAACAAATTTTAATCTCCTTTAAAAGTTTTTGTGCAATCAAATCCGCAATAATACTTAATAATTTAATATACTCGTAAATAAATAAGCGATGATTGCATTAAACTAGTTAACACAGTTAAGGCCGTCAGTTGTATCATGTTGTATGCTTTACATCTCGTTACAAGTTTGATGTTTTATAATTACATGTCACGAGCAGCGGGTAATCAGGGGGCAAGCAAAAGTGCCAACCGGAGAAATGCAACACGAACGATTAAATAAAATGATGATGTTGGGAAAATTTTATGCATACAAAATATTAACAAGAAAAAATGTTGTATTCATTTTTAAACTACAATTAAATGTTGCTGTTGCTTGAAATCAAGACTAATTATGAGATCATTTTTGCTTTACGTACTGCCACTGCCAGATTATTTGGCCAGCTGGTGTAGGTTGGCAGCAGTGTGTGTTTTGTAGGTCTGAGAAAGTTTTTGCAACTCTGTAAATTAACAGGTGATTTTCAAGTTGATGGCAAAGCAGTACATTTGCATTGCACCCTCTCCCCACTCATTTGAAAAACTTTCATTACTTAAACTCCACTGTTAGCGGTCATTTAATTTTTAAAAAAAGTAAATAAAATTTAATAAAAATAATTTGTTTTAATTTTTCGGAATGCAACCAAAAAACAAATATTTCCTTTTTAATATCAGGTACGTCCAACTCCACTGTTAGTAGTCATTTAATTTTTAAAAAAAGTAAATAAAATTTAATAAAAATAATTTCTTTTAATTTTTCGGAATGCAACCAAAAAACAAATATTTCCTTTTCAATATCAGGTACATCCAACTCCACTGTTAGCGGTCATTTCATATTTAAAAAAAGTAAATAAAATTTAATAAAAATAATTTTTTTTTAATTTTTCGGAATGCAATCAAAAACAAACAAGTTCTTTTTTTTAATTTCAGTCAGGTACGTCCAACTCCACTGTTAGTGGTCATTTAATTTTTGGAATGCAATCAAAAAAAATATTTCTTTCTTAATTTCAGGTATGTCCAATAATACGTACTTGCACCAATTTTAAAATTCTTAATTAAATAAGTAATTTTTTCTTTATATATATATATAATGTTTTGATATAGTTTTTTTTTAAATTCAATTACTCATTAAGCATGCATGATCATGAATTGTTTTAATTTCTTCCGAATAAAGAATATTTTTATATATAATTTTTGCTTTACTTATTTCGAAAATGTTATTTACAAATTTGAATAGCCTCCATGATTCCCTCAAAATTAAAGTTTTAATGCAGAGTTTTCATATTGCCTGTGGAGCGACAGTTGATATCCAAAATTCCTATGCAATTTTGTTCAATAATTTTTTTCATTCGATAGTTGGGGATATTGATGAGTTTTTTTTTATAGTTTATTTACATAATTTGATTTAAAATTTATATTAAACAATTAAAAATATTCGGTTGGCTAATTATTTAAGACCAGTCAGCTACTGAAATACTAAGGATTGATTTTTAACATCCATGTTGTGCTATTCTTCACAAATGGCTTAGTGTAGCGTGCATAGTAGGGTATTAATGTACGAACCAGTGAAAAATCAGATCAGATCTGAAGAGAGTGGGAATAAAGGTGTTTAAAAAGGCGAAAGTGCAGATAACCTGAAGTAGAGAAAGCAACAGAGATATAAATAGGAAAGGACTGTAGATAGAATGGGACGTATATACAGATAGTGGGATAGACAGAGCTGGAAAGTGAGAAAGAAGCACAAGTAAAGAAAGACTATAAGAGATAGAAAAAAGACAGGGGGATTTACATTTAGAAAAATGTAGAAAAAGTTGGAGGATAAAAAGTGAGATAAACGGAGAAAGCGTAGCAGAGAGTGAGGAAAGAAAGAAAATAGAGAGAGGAAGAAAAGTGGAAGAAAACATTACAGCGATTTGTGGAAAACTAAATATGGATAAAGTCAGTGTGGTGGCAAAGAAGCATAGTCATTTGCTTGTACTGTCATTTCATTCTCATTATATCTTCTATATCTATATAGCAAAAGAGAGACAGTCTTGATATAACTAGCAGTTTTAAGAAGAACTGATATGTGGTATGTAGTTAGTACTGATTAAGTGAAAGTTCTACTCATTTCGACCAAGAGATTAAACCCTCCGCCAACATACTGTATGTGTTCATCTTTGAATTCTATTTATTGAGAATAAAATTGATCTTTGTGTTACACTGTAACTAGACCCCAATGACAATCCCTTAAAATTCCGAAATTTTCCCCAAAGTTGTGTCATACAAAACAATTTACAATTTTCTCATTTGCGACTCTTTTCTTCCTTTTTCTGTTATCACATTTGCATGCAAATCTTTTGTCACAATGAACAAAAAAAAAAATGTGAAAAAAATATATAAAATAAAAGTAATCCTGAATGTGATGGCACGAGTACATTCAAAATGAGTTCAAATATACGGAGTTGACATTGCGCAGGAGAAGTGGAAAATTTCATCTAAAAAATATTTATGCAGAAAATATTATTTACATAATAATATTCAGCACTTGATGAAAGTTTTATTCATATATTTATTTTATTTTATTTTTCTCTATAAACTTTTGATTTTAATATTTACTTTCAACAGTATTGACACTCCAAAGTGAGATTGAGGCAGAAGGTTGCATTAATTTAAGAATAATAAAAAGAGAAGAGGGAAAGCATATGAAGCTGTTAAAAAATATTCTGAATTACAAACTCATTCTAATTTGGAGCTGTTGACTAGATAAGTTGAATTGGAATCGCTGTCATGGACTCGGTCATCATTAGCATGATGCTGTGCTAACTTTGCCCTCTATTAACCCTTAACTGGCTGCAAGAGAAGAAGGAAGTTTTAAAATATGTGATAAGAAAATATAATTTTCAATGCCATGTTTTATTAAAAGTATAAAAAAAAAATGCTCGTTGAAGTGGCAAAATACATGTGGCATATGTGCGAGGACTGTCATGAATAAAATATAGTCGGTCGGTCGTATTTCTTTGTTTAATTAATTCTTCTCTCAACCTTCTTTAACTGAAAGTAATTGAATGAAACTTTTTCTCATGATAAAATAAAATTAAAAGCACTTGAAGATACTAAAAAGTAGAACTTGAAGCGAATGCTCAGCTTGTGCACCATGAATTTTAAACAACATGCAGCAGCAGCAGCAGCAGCAGCGGGAGCTTTTCGCGGCATGATGTCAAATTAAAGCGGCATTTAATATCAATTTATTTAAACAGAGATACGAGCATTTTGTGCAAAGCTGTTGCATGGTGCGTGGTGTGTGTGTATGTGTGTGTGTGTAGGAGAACGTGAAAATCTCATTCATTCGCCTTAAATCTTTTGCAACAAGAAAAATAAATTGCAGTGGGTTGAGGTTGTTGTGGGAAACTTTAAACTTTAAAACGTTCTAATTTGAAATTCCTGGGAAAAACATTTTCAAACTTACAAACTGTTTAAATTTGGCTTAAACTTTCGTTTTATTTCTTAAAAAAAAATTTTTCGCCAAATAATTAGTTTTATTTCATAATTTAATTTTATTTATTTTTTTGCTCTTTTTTTCTTAAATTAAAGAAAAAATTTGATACACCAATAAAAGGCTTTTTTTGTAATTAAGCAAATTTTGAAAGCTACACTGTGCAAAAAAATGGTTTTTTTATGATCCCTGCTGCTACAGGTAATTGTTAAGGCCATTATTCGCTATCCCCGCCACACGTACGAATTGTTAGGTAGTAGCATGTCTGCTGCAAAAGTACAATAGTGTGTACTAAAAATGCATCAGTGTGTTAGATTTTTTGCCATATCCTACGATTTGCCAAGTTTTATGAAAATTTCCATAAAATAATAATTTTCATGCTATCAGAGTTGCAATTTCAGCTGAACAAAAGATATATTTGCATTATATTTGTATAAAATTGTGGATCTACAATGCCACTGCGTTGCGATCTATTAAAATATCGTGGAATCACATCAAGTTATTCGGTTTTCTTCTCCATAACTGTGAATACTCTCTGTTAAGCAAAATTCTATAAAATATATAAAATAGTATATATAATATATATACTATAAATATAATAAAAGTATCTCAATTGATGTTTAAGCATCAAACTTTGGATTTAACGTGCTGCCATGAAAGTTTTATTCATATAAATTTTTATTAAAAACCGCAAATGGAAATTTTATTTGTGCACCAATACCAGTCATAAATATTTTGAAAAATACGTACAACAACTGTCAACTGTCAAAATAAAATATATCAATATTTAATTATGCAGGTTTTAACTGAAATTTTTTTCCTTCACTTCTCAGAGTGCTAGCGATTTGAAATCGAAATACTTTTTGTGCATTATAATATCAATTAACAAAGTTTTCCACTGGTTCATATTTTTCCTCTGTTGAATAAAATTTATAAATAATCAGTCAGCTGTTTTTTGTTTACAAATTCAATGCATACCCATAATCCTTTTTATATGCCAATATAGGAGGCCGTTTACAGTAGTGCTACTTGGTCTCAAATAGTATCTTCTGACTTACAATTTTAGCAGAAGTTGCAAATTGAGCACATGTATTTGCATTTGTTATTGAGTCAGCTGTTTTTTGTTTACAAATTCAGAGGATTCCCACCACCCCTTTATATAGGTATAAAGGATATAGGAGACGGTTCACAGTAGTGCTACTTGACCTCAAATAGTACCTTATGGCCTACCACTTTAGTGCGTGCAGTGTTTTGTCTTAGATTTGATAGATTAAAGGCCCTCTTGTAGAAGTTTGCAAAATGTCAGCGAGCGAAACTAAAAATTAAATTTATTTTAATTTTTATTTACCTTTGGAAATAAATTTTTTTGAGCCAATATAGATCGGTAGTTAAATCCTTTTAAAAGTCATTACAAACATACTGACCAAAAAAAACCAACTGAAAAAAAAAATATTTTTCCTCCAGTGAAATTCGTGGCAATTAACTTTGCGCATCAGACTTTTGTTCTAATTTGAAATTTAATATATAAAAACCGCACAATTTATTACCTTCTTGTGTAAGTTTGTTTTAATGTTGAAGGAAATATTTTTTTTATATAAAATAGAGATAAAATAACTGCCAACTTATTTACCTTTCAAGCCATATAACATTTGTAATATGAATTTTATTTCTCATTTCTTTTATAAAGTTTAAGTACAGTAGCGGCGAAAACTTGTAGACAATGTGATTGGTTTTGTTCTATTTTTGTGTTGAGAAAATTAAAATTTAAGACCGAAGCAGTTACAACTCACATGTTTGGCTTTGTTAGATCTTTACTTTTATTTTCTGAAAAGTTGAAATGAAAGAGGGGAGCATACGAGTATGTGTAACAAAAAAACTGAATCGTCGTTCACTGTACTAAAATGTGAATTATCCGATATAAATTTTAATTGTTGGCTTTTCACTAGTCAAACATTAGTCTCGTTCCACACTATGAATGTTTTACTTTAGAAAATCGTGAATTTATGCGCGACTTGTCATGAGGGAAAGAGAGGCGGGTACGTAATATTTTTTAAACAAACATTAGTCTCGTTTCATACTATGAAAGTTTTCCTTCCGAAAGTCGTGATTTATTCGGTAATTTTATTGGCGGATTTTTTATTTTCTTACATATAAAAATTTAAAATATTGTTTTTATTAGTCTCGTTTCATACTATGAAATTTGTTTTTCGTAAAATCGTGGTTTTATAGTTATTTTTAATTTCTTACATACTATACATATATATATTTAAAATATTGGTTTTTTATAACGTAAACATAAATCTCGCTAATACTATGAAAGATTTTTACGCCTGATGGCTCATAAGAGCTCTAGAAGTGATACATGATGAAATATTGTCCTTTTAGAATTCAAACGTTAGTCTCGGCTCACACTATGAATGTTTCCTTTAAGACTGTGCTGAGTTTATATATGTTAGGTAATGCATAAGAAAATTAAAAGTGATAAAATTGCCGATACAATGCAATAAATTTTTTTCTTATTTTCTAATTCACTGTTATTTTCAACATTTTCGCTAAATGCGTCTTAAAGAGGCTATCCCTTAAGGCTAAGGGATGTTGTGTTTCTAAGCAAATATAAAAAAAGAAACGAGAGAAAATAATATTAAAAGAAACACGAAAGAAATAATTTTTCTTTGAAGGAAAAACGTTCTGCAATGAAAGAATACTGAGGGTAACTGCATGGTGTGAACCGAGACCTGCACATCTGAAGTTATGAAAGATGTGTTCATAGGAATGTTATTTTTTTCCAGCTATCAAAATGCATTACGAGTATTTCTACACAATTCTAGAATTTTTCGACCGAAATCAAAAGCTCACACATCCTCGTAAGAAATTTTATTTTATTTTCGTGAAAGAAATTTTTTTTGTGAATAGTATAAATGTGTGAGCAAATGTGTAAATTACATGTGTGTGCATGCATACATGTTTGTGTGTGTTTTTGTATAACTGCGAGTGTTAAATGTGTGATAGTCTTTATAACTTCTTTTACTCTTGAAAACTTTACAGTTTTTAGCAGTGATGTTTTTATATTTTCTTTCAATTTAGCTCATCTAAAAGTTGTTGTTGCAGTTGCAGATAGAGCAACAATAAATTATGTTGGTCCTTACATGTTGCTGTGGTAGTCACCATTTATATTTTTTATGATGCAACAACAGACACGAAGTAAACTGAAATGGATAAATAGAAATATCAACGTTAAAAATTATGCAGAGCAGAGATTTGAAAGTATGTATTCTTTAATGTTGAGAGAGGGGATTTGTTTTATTATATATTGCTTTCGCGCAGAAGTGGTTTTCACAAACACTAATTTTTTGTTTAAGAAATGTTTTGAAATACAACACAGTGCTGCCAAGTTAATAGTTGAAAACTCCAAAATTATGTGAATTATTATTTTTTTATGGTATCACCTTTCGTTTTTATATAATTTAATAAAAATTTTATTTCCAAGCACTTTTGGAAAATTTGAAAGCATTCTGAAAAAAATATCAAATAATTTATGTGATATATAGTTTTTCAAAATCAGCTGTTCTACAATATGTCACGCAATTGCAAAATATTTTTTTTTTGTGAGCAATTTATTTTTATTGTGCATAAATTTGTTAAATGAACTGTATGTGGTCACTTGAGTTAATGAAATTTGCAGAGTGAACACAAAATCAGCTGTTTATGTACAGCTGTTTGAATATTGAAAACCGATGTTATTTATGAGTTCTTTAGAACCACTGCTTGCTTATTCACCAGAGTACTAATCAAATCAAATATATTTTTACATCTTTAAGGTAGAAAATATTTATTTCTTTTTAAATTAATTAATTTATATTTTTAGTTTGTCGCGTATAAAAATTTTAACGATAGTTTTTGTGTTATTTGACAGTTCTATACGAAACTCATGCAAACGCAAATTGTATTAGAACTGCAAAAAGAGTTGCAATTCATGGCTTCAAAGGCGCTGTTTACAGCAATTAATGAGAAGGTCCTGGTTTCTTGAGTAAATATGAAACGATAACGACACTCATAATACGGCTGAATAAGCTCAATATGACAAATTGTAAGACATAAATTGTAGCGTTACTTGCATAATGTAAGTGCGAGACAGGCAAGCGTACCACTTCTAAGGTTGCTATCATTGTATGGATATAAAAATATATATTATAATGTTGTTTTATAGTGTTTTCAGACCTAAAGTTAAAACCTGGTTTTAACCTAAAACCTACAAACAGCTGATTTTGTGTTCACATACAATTCTGATAAAATCAGGTTTTATAATAAAGTTTGTTAAATAAATTTGTTAATGATAAAATAAATTTTTTGTAAAAATAAGTGTGTTTGTTGTAATTATTCTTCCCACATTTATTTGACAAACTGTAGGACAGCTGTTATTGTTTATATAAAAAATAAGAAATTTTACATTTTACATTTTGTGAATGAATATTTGTGAAGGTGAATGAATTATCAGCTGTTTTCAATCTTTCTAACTTGGTAGCACTAAATATGTACTGTATAAAACAAGGTTGTATTTCATAAAATCTACTTTAAACCAATTCAAAAAAGCTTTTAAAATGGTTTTATGAGAATTATGTTGTATGGTAATACCAGGTTTTAAGGATTGGTTTTAAAGTTGAAACCAAATTTTGTTTTAAACCAGGTTTTATCCTCAGTGTGAAAACACGATTAAGAGAAATAGTCCTGGTATGGCTGAAAAACGGCTCTGAGACCGTTTCAGCTGACTCTTCCCCATTTTGGCCGTAAGCCTTCTTTCTTTTTCTCATTTTATCTGTCGCAATCATACATCAACATTCTTTTGGAGGGTAAGTTGTTTATAAGACTTTAATTTAATAACTTTCCAGGACTCCAATCCTTTAGATCATCATCATCATTATTAGGATCATCATAAACATCATTAATCTTGTAAATTTTTCATATAAAATAATTTTTTGTTTACACCAAATACGAAAACACAGTGGGGATTGGGGGCGGTGGTGTTGTTGGGCTGCTTATCGGAAATGATTGCAGTTGGTTTGCATTCTGTGGCAAAGTAATTTGCTTAAAACACATACTCGCACTCGCACTCACACTCACACTCGTACATATAAAAACTATTAACATGCAAAACTAAATATAATGTAGTGTGTGTGCAAGTATATGGATTTCTTTTTGGAAAAGTTAGTACTTGTGGCATCAACAAATTGTATGCAACACAAGTCTGAAGTAGAAAATAAAAATACATACAAAAGAGTTTTTATAACGATAAAAATAAAAGAAAGTTGCACAAAGTTAAATTGTTTTAAATTGTGTGCTAAAAATATTTCTTTATTTCCTTGACAGAGATAAAAGTCTTCATTTGGTACAGCAGCAGCAGGGAGTGCGTTTGTGCTTGTGTTTGTGTTTGTGTTCAATGCTTGCTATGCTCGCGTATGTGTATGTTTTTTATAAAATTTGTTTCCGATTAATTTTACATAAAAGCAAAAATAAAACCTAACTAACTTTATGGCAGAGCAAAACTCTTTATCAAGCAAAATGATCAGCAGGAAAACTGTTTCGTTTAATGAAATTATACAATTCCTCTTTGGAAGTTAAATGCATGATAATATCCTTTATATCCTTTAAATGTGTTGATTTTAAGCTTTTATATGCTGTAAGCAATTAAGCTTTTATTTCTCTGCAGAGCTTTTCCTTTTTGTAAATTGTTAAATATTGTCAATAGTATTTTAAATTGGAACTCCTAAGGAACGGATGAGATCTTCTTCTTCCATTTGCGGAGAAAGATGTATGTATGTGATGCAATTTTTCATTAAAATAAATTTTTCACTGTATATTAGTATGCCTTTAAGGACAAAAAGCAAATTTAAAATAATTAAATAAAAAATTAACTTTTTCCTCTTTTTCCTTTTCACCAATGAGGATAATAAGTATGGTAAGCATGTATTAAGGACGACAAGGATTTCATAAATTTATGGTTTTAATTTTACAAAAAGTTTACATACTTGCAGGTCTAATTCACTTTTTCGAAATAAAAAAAAGGGATAGAAAATTTATTAAGAAAGAGCTTGATTAAATTAATTCTGGCATGGTGGAATGGATGAAGTCATCCTATTTCTTTTGTGTCATCAGCACGAAATTTTTGCTGAAGGCTTGACTCCTTATTTCAATTTCGTCTATAACGCCTGGATAAGAAATTTCTCTATGTGTTGAATAATACGAGCCATAACTTGAAGTAATGACAATTTAGGTAAGAGTTTCCATATTCGACTTACTGTCTGTTCCCCACAACTGAATACCCCACATCGTCCACATATACTTAAGCACTGCTTTATAGACTGACTATTTATTTTTATCCGAATAAACTTTCAATGTTTCCAATGTTTTGTGGTTGTTAGTTCGCATTTTTTTCCTGTTCGATGTCCACTTCTAGATATGTAACGCATTTGCCTTGGCTTTTACCAACTTTAATATTCGACTTAATTAACCATTTTTCAATTCCGTTTTGTTTCACCTAAAAAAAGGGCTGCCCAAACGAAAATATTACTTATTAATTGTAAATACGACAAGTTTCCCGAGATTTATTTTAATATATTTTTTTTATTTTGATAGATGGATTTACGGCAATTATGTGTTAAACAAAATTTCGGACCACGGCTTTGCTGGCTTAACGATGATCCCTATTTTCATTGACTCTGAGCCATAATTTAGGTAATCTCAACTTTTTCTATTGAATTATCCTTGAAGTGGCTATCCTTGACACAGCCACCATGTGAATGTTACAAGTTCGTTGCCTAATATTATTGGTCTTAATGTACCACTGAGATGGAACCAACATTTTTTGTTACTTAGGAATTTAATTTATAAAATTTTTTAAAAATAACTATAATTTAGCAAAACTGCGTAATTAAATGAGAACTTGGCTTTTTCAATGAAGGCAGTCCTTTTGGGTTACATTAATAATGACGCCACCGTTTCATTGAAATGTGATCTCCATGCGGATTTCGGTTCTGATTTCACACTGTTAAAACTAAAGTTAAAAAGTAGAGTTAAGGCCTTAGGCTTTGAGATGACCGCTAGGACCCCTGTGTAGTGAAAGATCTTATTTACCCGCTGCTTGCACTTTTTCTTCAATACTTTCCGTAGAGTTGAGTATTTATCATAATCTTACTTTTGCTCCACGTTGCATTTAATTTTCCACTTAGATCTGCAATTAGTCGGTCTAAATTTTCGGTGGTCTTTTTCACTATTTTTCTTTGGGGTTAATATTTATGAAAATCTCACTTTTGCTCCACGTTGCAGTACATATTCTTTTTGGAGCTGCAATCAGTCGGCCCAAATTTGTCAATATTTTTCTACTTCGCTCTGCAAAACGTCATTCAAAATTTCTTGACTATGAAACTTGATATTGGGTCGATAAAAATGGCGCACTACGCGATACGAGTAGAGGAACTTGTCTTCATTTTCGTAGTTCGAATATTTAAACAAAACTTGGCGGGGGTAGTGTTTGAACTTCGTCAACGGTGAAAGAGAGGTTATTTGAAAAATTCTGGAAGACTGGATCGGTAGGAGACTCCAAACACACTAGTCGTCCAAAACCTAGCCGTTCTAATGTTAATTAGGATTTACTGCCAATCTTTCTTCGGCAATAACGCTCTGTGATAGCAAGATTCTTTCTTTCGGAGTTGAAGGATTTTGATGGGGTCCATATGTGGTGAATTCCACAAGAAAAACTCACTTTTGGCATGATGAGACATTTCTACGTCGTTTAGTTTCGGTGATCAGAGTTGGTCTTCTAGACCATGCGATTTTATTAGATTTCTTTGTAAGAGCTTATTTGTAATCAAAGGTCTGGTAATAAGGCCGATGTGTTCTTCTGTAAATAAACCTATCCCGGGTAGAATATTGCAAATATTGCAATATTATAATACGACTATATATGATAAAGTGAAAAGACTCAAAACTGTATTTTCTATTTAGTTGCAACCTTGTGTTAATACATGTCGCTGTAACTTGGTGTGACTCTAAATGACTCTATAACTAGTGAGTTCGCCACGCAGTTCATTTTTTATAACAAGTTTTAATAGTTGAAATATTGTTTCGACTTGCGGATGTATTTTGGATCGTCCTTTTTTTTAACAAAAAAAAGTGTTGTTCTCACTATTAAAAGTCCTTAAAAATTATCGTTAAATATTGCAAAGAAAGAATCTTTTTATTCGAATAAATTTTCCTTGTCTGACAATGCTTTTTGGACTCTCATTTTAAAAGGATTTCAATTAAAAGCCTTGTTTAATTTTTATTGTTATACCCTGCAACATATCCTTCATTTACTTTTCCCAGTTTATTTCTTCAATATAAATTCATTGTTGATTCTTCTTAAATCAATAAGAGTCCTTTTGTTATTATATATCTGAAACTAAAAATTATAATTAAGCAAAAGAAAAACAAGAAGAAGAGAAACAACAATCATTTTCTAATAAAATGCTCCTTCATTAATTTAGACAAATTCCAATTTGTAAGAGATGGCCAAAAATAAATATTTAGGATTTTCAATATATGTGTGAACTTTCATTTCAATTTATCCTTGAATTATTATCGTATATCCGAAAATTGTCTAACAAGTGTTCTATTTACCGAAATCAACTCCTCTAGTGCTGGTTAATACCCACAGGAATTGTTCTTTGCCACTTCACAGTGTTTTCTTTTTGTTATGTGTCCTTGTGCAAATATCATTTCTGCTCCATTCGTCTCTGGTTTCCATTTCTTTTATTTTTCTTTCTCATCCAGATTAAATTTTCTTTTTTAAGTGGGGAATCAAAGGAGACAACATCACATTTTACTCTTGATTTAATTTTAAGATTTTTTCTACTGTCTTTTTTCCCTTCCTCTCTTCCTCTCTCCTACTCTCTATTAACTTAACAGGCAAAAGGACCATGAATTGTTACGTTCTAGGATGTATAAAAAGTAGCGTAGTAACTTCCACAAACTGTAAAAATGTGTGGATGCATGTAAATGTGAAATACCCCTCCAACCCGTTATAGGTGTATGCAGGAGTATGTTACGTTTGAAAGGACAAAAATTTTGATTTCGCCTGAATTTTAATGTTTATCCATTCGTTTGTTTGATTTGTCTCTTTAAAGCTCGGCATCGTAGCAAAATGTGTGCATACCAGATGTTCATTCGTTCAGGATAGCAGGGCGGAATTTGCCAGTTCACCGATTTATAAATTCACTCTGCTACTAATCGAGATGTTTTATAAACCGAGTAATTAAGGCTCAAATAGGATTGAGAAAAAAAATAATAGGTATTGCTAATAATTCTCGTATGCATTTTCCTAATGCATCCGGCATTAGGAAAATCTACTAATAAAGCATAAGCCATGAAATCTGCAATGTTGGACAAAGAAAAAAAATTTCTGAGTTGTTAAGATTTTTTTGCACGGTGTACACCTGCATGATTCATTTCCAAGAGAATCTGGTGTTATGGATGCCACACTATTCTAAAAATATAATGCAAACAAAGTTTTTGTCAGCTGCTTGATTTAAATGCAACTCTGATCGCTGGGAAATGATGTTTTTACGAAAGTGTTTGAAAAGTTTTGTAAATTCTAAATCGGTCACACAGATACATTGCCAGTCCATACTGTTACACGTTTACAGCGGCCGTCCTACGAGTTTGTAGTATAGTGTTTCATGACCTTTAGAAGGAAACAGCTGATATCGGCCATCATTTATTCTGTAAGACAATTAATACCATACAAATAAGCCAATTAACGATTTTATTTATTTCATTAATTAGTTTCACTTGAATATAAAGTTCTTGATACTGCAAATATATAAGATTGAATTATGGCTACTGCTGATTCTAAAATTAATAAAGCTATTTGTGTAATAATTAGTAATCTTATAAATGTTAATGATAGTGAAGGTCCTGTTCTTCCTAATAAAGTTAATAATAAGTCTCCAGATTTGATTAAAACTTGTTTCGTTTTTCAAAGGCCAATTCATTAAATAATTGATTTGATTACAAATTTTATTGAAATATTTTTGCATTTAAAAAAAATCTGATAGATGCCAATAAATCAATGAAAACATTTGTTGTTTAAAATAGATTTTTTGCAACACATTTTTCTACAATCCAACAAATTAATTGTTTTTTTTTCAAGCTACGTGATATATTACAAAAAAGCCAATTAAAAATATATATTTATTATTTATTAGAGCACCAGTTTCTGGAAGATATTTTGCCAGACTCTAAGAAAGTTATTAAAAATTATTTTTTTTCTTTTTTTAAATTTAATCGTACTTAAAGTATTTCCAAAAGTCAATTAACTAAATAATTAATTTGATTATCGATTTTGTTAGAATATATCGTTTTTTCAAATCGCAAAAAATTTATCAATTAAACTTATTTCATGTAAAAATTTCTTTAAGGCAATGTGGCGGGCGTTATTAAACCAATAAAAAATTTAATTGGTATTGGCATGGAAGAAAACAGTTTAACGAACTCTGACACGATGCACTCATATACATATTGCCATCAAGTCTGCAAGCTTTCGATTTCTTTGATTTGTTGAAGGCAATGTGGTCCAGTAGAACACAGTAGAATTGATAAGATTTATTATTATTTTTTTTTAGAATCAAATTTCGGCTTGTTGGCAAAAAACACTCAGGCTCCAGGCAGGAATCTAATACGCGACCTTGAGTTTAGTAGGCTGTACATTATTCATCCATTTAAAATTATAAGGAGACCTTGCCCTCAATGTGGCGCTCAAAGGAAAAAGTTTTCTGGTAATGTGAACGAAATATTTTCTGTAGGGTAGCTTAGACTTCGGCATTGCGGATAGAAATATTTCTTATTATAACACTGGCATTATCTCTGGGATGAGTATTTGTGTGTGTGCATGCCTACGGCTTGTGCTGTCCTCTGTTTTCTTCATCTTTAGCTGGTTATTAGATTTTACCTACAGCCATACGTACACTGGCAGACTGGCCGTATGACTGACTGGCAGGTTGGCTGGCTGACTGGTCTGATAGAATGATTATTTATTTGATTTTGCCCATGTTTACTTTTTTTCTTATTTGCTTTTATTGGTTTTAAATTATACTTGTAATCCAATTTTAAAGAAATGAAATCAAAAACTCTTGTAGTTTTGACTGAGTCCCTCTTGAGTAGCTGCTAAAGCAGTATGCATCATACCCTGCTCACACACACACAAAGACACCGCACGCACACAAGAGATTTAAGAGTGAGAAAAGGACGAAAGAAGTAAATAATGAAATCAAGTATAAAATAAAATATTAAATGAAGATGATTAGAAAACACAAATACAACTTGTAATTGCGTTTATCACAAAGTTTCAGTTGATAAGAAATTTCAAGCGGTGGCGAAAAACTCTCGAAACTCTTTTCCAAGTAAATTTTATTTTTATTTCAATGAATTTGATTTTATTTATTTTAGCAAGCAGTTTTAAGGAAAACGTAAATAAAATTATTCCAGATTTTTGAAATAATTTTTTTTATTAAAAAAAAAAAAATAAAAAAAGGTTAAAAGCCGATTTGCACACGCTGATGCACGTCACATACAACGTACTTCAGCTACTGCCAATATTTTTAAAGCTCAAATAATCCGAATTATAATTTAACTTAAAATTATATTAATTATTATTTTGGAAAATTCTGCTGAACAAATACAGTACAATCTCGAATGCTGCTTTAAGCGAAAAGTTTCAATAAACGACCATTGAAAGTTTTATATAATCCGAGTTATAATTTCACTTAAAATTATATTAGATATTATTTTAGAAAATTCTGCTGAGCAAATACAGTACAATCTCGAATGCTTCTTTTAGCGAAAAGTTTCAATAAACGACCATTGAAAGTTTTATATAATCCGACTTATAATTAAATTATAATTAATTAAATTATATTCGTTATTAGTTTACAAAAATTTTGTTGTACAAATGCAGTACAATCTGAATTACTGATTTTACCGAAAAACTTCAATAATCGGCCACTAAAGGTTTCATATACTGCAAGTTGTAATTTAATATAAAATTGTATTAGTTGTTATTTTATAAAATTATTGTAAGTCGTTACAGTAGAATATCGAATATCGCAAAAGTTCAATAATCCACCACGAAAAATTTTACATAATTCGAGTTATAATTTAACTTTAAATAGTTTTGATTAAATAAACACAGCCTGGGCAGCTTTCGTCTTATGTCGCGAAAATCTTTAGAGTCTGGCTGGTATCGAACCAGCCAGATATCCTATCTAGCAGGCTGTTCATTATCTATCTGTCTACAATAATAGATACACACAAAGAATTCTGTAACGTGATTAAAAAGTTATAAAAAATATATTACACATGATCTGAAACTTAAAATCAGTCTTCGCGTTTTGTACTGGCCTACATTTGGGTCCAATTCATGTTAAATTTTTTTTTTAGAAACACAATCTACTTTGAGGAAAATAATGTTAAGTTTTCGTTTGGATTTTTGGGTCTTTAATATTATGTAAGTTTGTCACCTCTTTAATTTATCGAGTCGCAACTGAATATTGTCCTCCAATGATCACTCCACACTCCAGCATTGACATGTTGTGGTTTTTTAATTTGGATATTCTCTGAGCTTTCTTTGTCTGAAAAATCTATAGCTTCGCTTGCATTTGAACAGTCATCTCAAAAGCCCAATCTTGGGAAATCTGAATTTGTAACAGATTCAATAGTCTTCATCAGTTTGTGGCTCTTTTTCGATACTAACATGTTTTCGTATTCCTTAATAGAGATGGCGGAAACTAATCATGCATTAACCAAAAAAAAAAAGAGTATCAGCACGAAGAGTAGAGAGAGAGAGAGAGAAAAATAAATGAAATGCGTTAATACTGTTGTGCTAAGGCCTTTTACGGTGGGCTTATATTGGTGAAATTAGAGGGGCTTGTCAAAATTATGTTTTAAATTCATTAAATTCAGAAAGAAAAGCGTTTTAAATTTACCAAAAAAAGAAAAAAAAGATTTGGTCTTAAGGAATCTATTTTTCTTTTAAAGTTGCGATTGTAATGTAAAAATATGATCTGTTGCGTTGATCGGCTGTTTGCAATTATCGGTGGTTGCGAAAAATCGAGCTTTTACTGTATAATCACTTTACTATTACATTTGGAATCTAGTTTCGATAAAGCTATGTCTCGATTTATCTTAGGAAACCTTCCTTAATTTTCTTTAAAGCTGTTTTGATTCGGGGCCGACTAACGAAATTATGGAATTAAAATTTCGTTTTTACATTTCGTTTTTACATTTGCGGATCGAAAAAATTTTATATCTTACTCGTGTTAACTATTACTAATTGGAACTATTTCAGATCGCTTCATTCTGCTCTGCCCTCTCACCAGAATAAACTCATGAAAAGTTCTGCATGAAAATTTTCATAGTGTAAACCGACTTTTGTTTTGGGCCAATTAAAGTTGTTGAGTTCAATACACAGACTTCTAAAATATTTTTAAAATATTTTCTCTGATTTTAAGAAATCATCCAGCCGTTCAATTTGATTAACGTGCATGCATCAATTTTGCATTAAATTGACGGATGAAATGCAGAAGCAAAGGAAGAAGAAACTGCAAAAACAGAGTGTTTAACAGGGCTGGTTGTTGCGTTATCTTGCTTGCAACAATTTGTAATGTTGTTGCAAGTGGTTGTCAGTCAGTCGGCACATCATCAGTGGGTATGTTAAGTCAACGTGTGGTTGTGTTAAAGACAATCAAAGTGCACATAATTGATTTAATCTTTTCAACGAAACTTCAAGCCAAACTCAGCTCAGCAACTTGAAGACAACTTTCAACTGCAGAATTCAGTTGAAAAATCGAAAACAAGCATTTAATCGCTGCAGTCAAGTGTTGTTAAGCGAAAAAACTTTTATAAAATGTACAAGTAGATTTTTGCAAGTTATTGTTATTGTTATTGTTGTTGCTTTAACAAATCATCAATCACGCAATCTCGGCAACATAGTTATTGAATAATGAAGCGAAAAGTTGGCAAAATAAGACAAGAATAAAAGTAATTCATATTTTTTTTAGTTGGGTCTCCTTTAGCTCTTTTCATTAATTTGCTGCTGTTGTTGCGCTATTAAGCTCATAAATGGCACGTGAGATGTCCCAGCGAACACTCGGAATGAATCGAGTAAACTTGGAGTTTTGATTTAAAAACACTTTAAGCAAATTTTGCTTTCAACTTTTTCATTCTCAGTTTTAAATATGTAGTGCTTAAAATGCTTTTGTGCGGTTAATTTCACACTCCATCAAGAAATCTCCCTCGTGGCATTACTTAAAGTGTCAATGATATAAAGTCAATATTTAATTACAAAAAATTCTAAAGGTGGGAAGCGCCAGTGTACGAGGTGTGATCAAAAAACAACCGTAATTTTCAAATTTCGTGAGTTATTTATGTTCGATTTTAGCTTTGTTTTCTGTTAAGTTGGTACAGATGTCTGCTGTATATGTTGGCAATATCAGCAATTTTGGATTGTCAGTTTGTTTTTGACAGATAAAAAGGTTAGTCGGATTTTGATGTGCTCTTCGATTTTTTTTTTAGTATTTTTTTTTCCCGAATTTTTAGCAAAAACGAAGTCATATGGGATCTGTTGAACATCATACGAAGAAATCATAGCGGGTGACGAATCATGGGTGTATGGCTTTGGCATTGAAACCAAATCCCAATCATCACAATGGAAGCAACTAGAACGGACGAGACCGAAAATATCGCGGCATGTTCGGTCAAATGTAAAGGTTTTGCTCACCGTTTTCTTTGATTGCAATGGTGTGGTGTATAATGAATTTTTGCTACAAGGTCGCACGATCAATAAGGAATACTACCTTTACAATATGAGCCTTTTGCGCGTATTCACCGTGCTTGGCCCACTCTGATTTTTTCACTTTCCAAAAACTGAAGACGCCGAAGAAAGGTAAGAATTTTGCTACGATTGAGGAGATTGAGAAAAGTTGAAAAATCCCGTTCCAGAAGTGTTTCGAGGATTGGAAAAAGCAATGGCATAAATGTATTATATCCGTGGGGGATTACTTTGAAGGGGTTAAGAAAGTTATTGATGAATAAATACTTTTAGGAAAAATGTAAAATAATGTTTCATTTTTGATTACATATCGTACACTAAAATTTTGGAGGCTGTAAACCTCTACTGCGATTTCAAACGATTCGTTATATCCTCATGCTTTTTAATATTTTTTATTTTTAATATACTTTGTCGCCTTTGCGCCAGATGAGTTCTTTGTCATGCACTTAATCTTTAGGATATCTATCCCCTGATCGTCTTCGATGTAACACTGATACTACTCCCGGAAAACGATGTTGTCATTAGAAGAATATATTCAAAATGTTTCCAAAATGAAATTTTAACCTGCGAAACATCTTAGAACACGACCCCACTTGAGCTATATTCTATTACAACTAAATTTTTTTATCTAATTTTAAGCTTCTTATGTATATTTTATGGCTGAAAAAGATCTATTAAATACGTGCTAATAAAAATATTCAACTTCTCGCCTTTTTGTTTGTTGGGTTTAAGTTCTTTGGTGTTCTGTGTATGAGCGAGACGCTAATCAAACATTCAAGTTCATTTGAAACGAAAACTTTTCTTTTCACCACAACCTGTGGCAAGTACCAACTCTACACGCAATGTTGATGTTTTATGGCATTCATATTGACATTCCTGCGGTTGCAACACACAAATTACTTGCCGACTTTCTATTGGTTGATTTTTGCCTCAAACAAATTCATTCACATATAATCTTAGTCTCCGAGCGGAAATTGATTCTTAGTTTGATGAAAACTTTTGGAAGAGTGTCGCGTGGGACAGTGTTTGTCAATTTTATTTCTTAGTATTCTGCCTCATGTTAGTTTAGTAGTCACGTGGTGAGATTCAGAATTACTTTAATATTTTTTTTTTACTTTTTCTAGAAAAAAGATTGCTTACAAAGAAGATACGGAAGTAACTGGTGAAATTAATTAAACTGAAAATTAATTATTTTGACTTCAATACGGCATAAAAAATTTTCAATCCACCCTCGTTAAATCAAATTCATATTAAAAACTTACAAATGAAGACATCATTTCCTTATATTACTCAACTAGACAAATTTTTATAAGTTTTCGTTAAATTTCTTGTGTGGCTGAATTAAATTGATGTGTACGTGGGCTTCCTGGCTTGCCAGCGGTTCAAATAATGTTTGTAGAGGCCTTCTTGGTTGTCCTTTCATTTTGAAGCCAGTATGTTTAACATTAGTTTAATTAACAAAATTTTAAAATTAACATGTAACATTGTCTTCTTTCAATAAAAAATGTTAACTAAAATGAACAAAAATATTTATTGATTTGTTTCATATTAATTAAAGTAATTCTTTGTTTCGATAAACAGCTTTGATTGAAGACCATCTAAGATCTATTAAACCGAATGAAAATTTCCTTTAAGCAAAAAAATTGAATAGTGCAAGCAAAGTTTTTCTTTCGATATTGTCTTTGGGGGGTAATTTGTGTCATGCTATAGATCCGATAAACTTTTTACTTCAGTGTATAAAAAAATATAAATTTTTTTGAAGAGTTATTAAGAATAGTCGAATTACACCTTGCAGGCGACCAAGTATGACCGTCATTTCAACGCGTGTATTTCCTGAATAGTTGAGTTTTTGTCTTCTGTGGAGGAAGCAATCCATTAAAATCCCAAATTTACTGGCAACTCCGTTTTGGGAAGAAACCGCCCTCCATTACAATGATGATGAGGGTAAGGAGATTATTGCATATTTTGACTAGCCATACACTGAATATCCTTATTTTTCAGATAAAAGGTCTTTCCCTAGTCTTCATAACATTTCATACACTTGGTTATACTTGTTAAATTTCTTATTTGGAAACAGCGGCTGGTTCACACGTAGCACTGGTTTTCTTCAGATGTAACTTCTTTTACCTCCTGTAGGTCTTGTGTGCTCTCCTCTATATTACTATACTTGGTAGTCTCTGGTTCTTTACCTGATCTATTCTAGTTTAATATTTGAAACTTGTTGATACGAAATGTATGATGAACCCAATTGGCTGGAATTTTCTTCGTTAGACAATTAATAGGACCTGCACATAGTAAAAAAAAAAAATTTTTCTAGTAGTTTTCCTAAAAAGAGCATTTAGCTGGCATCGACGAGCCGATACGGGAGGGAGACCCACAAACAGCTGATACAATGTGGCCTATTTCACCTTTTTCCTTGCTTTCCATATTACACCAGTAACTCAACACTACCACATATATGATGGGCCCAACTGGCTCGAACTTTGGTTTTTCTACAATTCTAACTGGCACCCTCTGATAAATTAGACCTCTTGGAGTGGCTGGCATCAATTATTTCAATAAGCAACATTGCCATACGCTACGCACCATTAAGTACCACACTCCCATGATTCTACTATAGATTCTACTATATAGAGGCCCGTCAACTGAATGCCTTGTGATTGCTATTTATTTATGCATTATTTGATGATTTTTAACATTGAAATTATAAACCAAAGTCAACGAGACAGTCTGCTAAGAAGCTTTTCAGAAGTTTTATTTTGCAAAAGTTTCTCTTAATTTTTTTTTCAATTCTCCACTTTTTTTTACCATGTGTATTTAAGTGTTTATGTTCAAGTCTTTTTTGTGTGTGTGTGTGTGTGTACGTGTACTTGAGTTTCTGAATTATATCTGTATGTATGTTTGTATATAAATTTTAAGAGATTTCAAGTGCTCTTCTGGCTTATTTGCAGAATTGAAGCGGAAACAAACTTTTAAAACGCAATAAAAGTTTACATAGTTGTTGATAAAAATGAAAAAGAAGAGCAAGAAAATTGAACTCACACACCCAAACCCAAATTATGAAAACAGAAAAAATCACGAAACAAAGGAGAAAAAGTACTAAACATTTCTTTCCGTAGTGAATATAAGTGTCCATGTTATTCTACACTAATAGAATAATATTTGTCAAATAATGGAAAAGTAAAAAAAAGTCTGCGAAGAGGTTTGAGCAAAAGCATTAGATAAGCCCCTGTTTACAATATGAACGTTTGCCTTAATCGTGACATATGACATCTAGGAAATTTCGCATTTTAAGTTACAGTAACTTTTTGTTGTGTGCTTTGACATTGTGGAACAAGATACTTGAGAATTATAAAAGATCAGTTTGAGTTCAACTGGCTGAGGTATCTAGCGATCATCCAGAAAGGAAAGCTTCAGACGAAGTTCGTTGTAACCCCACTGGTTGTAGCAGATGATGGTTGTCTACTCTAGTAAGTGTGGGAGTAACTGTTGCCTCGTGAGTCGAATGCGTTTCATCTTGCGGAATGATACAACGTTCGGAGATTGCTTAGATCCGAGTTCACTTGTTGGTTGTGGTTAGGGGTTTCTTGGTAGGCTAGCGTGAAGTTGATGATAGTTGTCGATACTACGCGGTCGTCGGTCGTTCAATAGCTATTGTTTAAGGCAGTACCTTTTACCTTTCGTTGGTGTGACAGGCATCTCTGTACTTTCTGTGTATGAAACAACATAAATTATTTTGATTGGCTCCTTTCCGTTTCCACTGGGGACTTGTCTACTCAAGTAAGTCTGGGAGTGACATTTGCATTGCTACTCGAATGAGTTTCACCTTGCATAATATAGAATGATATAATGATCGGAGATTGGTTAGATCTGCGGCAGGAGTTCACTCTTTGGTTGTAGTTAGAGTATTCTTGGTACGATGGCGTGAAGTTGATGATAGTTGTCGATACTACGCGGTCGTCGGTCGTTCAATAGCTATTGTTTAAGGCAATACCTATGACCTCTCGTTGGTGACAGGCATCTCTGTACTTTCTGTGTATGAAACAACATAAATTATTTTGATTGGCTCCTTTCCGTTTCCACTGGGGGCTTGTCTACTCAAGTAAGTCTGGGAGTGACTGTTGCATTGCTACTCGAATGAGTTTCACCTTGCATAATATAGAATAATATAATGATCGGAGATTGGTTAGATCTGCGTCAGGAGTTCACTCTTTGGTTGTAGTTAGAGTATTCTTGGTAGGCTAGCATAAAGTTAATGATAGTTGTCGATCCTAATCGAACGTCGGTCGTTCAACAGCTACTGTTTAACGCAGTACTTATGACCTCTCGGTAATGTGGATGCTTCTCTGTACTTTCTGTGCATGAAAGAAAATCAATTAGTTTGATGGTCTTCTTTCCATTTCTACTGAGGCCTTGCTAACAAATATTTTGAATATTCAGAGTTACAAACTCATTCTAACAAAGAGTTTCAAGGTGGGTATTAAGAACGCCATAAAGCTTGGCTCAAGATTCCACGTACTCACTTTAATCTTGAACTGATATCCTTTTTTTTGCAATTGTGCCACAATGCATTGCGTGACTGGGGTCCATTCCTATAAGTTCATGTGAAAAAACATTTTTGTTTAATATATCTGTAAGTTCATATTGTGCCCCGTGACTGACGAATGTTAAATTAGATAAAGAAATTATTTCTTATAAAGCATAATTTATGTGGTCATTATTTGTTTAAAACTCAGTGTGTCAGATTACTTTCATGCTACATTTTTTATTTAAATTTTATTCAAATGGATTGCCACGTGGGGCCTTTGTGATTTCTTCTCTCAGATATTATTTTGATGTCAGCGTGAGATTAATAGCATATTGTTGGTGAATATGAGATGCCATTTTAAATCCCTCTATGCATTAGACAAACGATAGTCCAACTTCATACTGAAGATTTTATATCGTGATGTTGTGTGCTTTGAAAGGACTCGATTGTATTTTTTAAAAAAGATATTAATTAGTTTTTCTATGCGTTTAATTTTGTTCATATTTGCTAATAATTTTCAGCTATGAGGAATGTAAAGTTGTATGTTAATTATTTTTTAAGATAAAATGCTACAGGAAATGACTGGTGTGAACCAGGACTTTTTCTTCCTGTTTACTTTTTGAATATTTTTTTTTTGCGGAAATATTTTTATTTATTTTTTTGAATTGCTTCAGCTAAAATAAGTTGACCCTGTGTAATTAATATCAACTCTGAATTAAAATGTTGTGCGAAAAGTCATGCTACAGTATCAATATTTTCGTAAAATACCGTTAGTTACTGGAACTACTCATTAATATTTTAAATTATTCTATTTTAATTTCTTTAAATTTAAATATATTATAAAATTTTTTGGTTTGATAGAAATTTTGAAGCGTGTATAGTTTAAAAAAAGCTATAGTATTTTTTAAAGTTATAACTTCAAGGTTAGCAATAAATTTTCGAAGTATTGTCAGTAAAACATTCTTGCATTGTCTGCGCCAGCGCCTCCGTCGCAAAGTTTTGCCAGCACAGGGGTTTAGATGTCTCCATTTCATAAAGAGAACAAAACAATGAACAGCTGTATTTATGTCGTAAATTTTTGTTCTTCACAATTTGCAATAATTGTTTGAAATGTTATTTGTTCTTACGACTGTTGCATTTCTCACTAGTTTTCCATTAACAGCGAGCGCTACTTTTCTCTAACTTTTCAATGATTAAAATCGAAATAAATTGGCCAAATTAATTCGTAAGGTAGAGTATTACGGCAAAAGGTAATACTGATTATTTGGCAGGTATAAATTCATTGTTTACAAGTATCAGCTGTTCTACAACCACAGTTCCAGGAGTAGTGCATGCAGCTTTTGAAATACAATAGACGTTTACCTTAGCCAAAAAGCGATATGCGGTGTATATTTTGTCTTGCTGGAGTTCAAAGCGAAAGAAATAAAAATCAGCATTTGTACCGAGCAGTGAATACCGCTAATGTTTCACCACTGTAGCTTTCTGCCAGCAGCCTACACTGGTTTTGTTTTTCAAATCAATTTAATTTTGTAAACAAAGTTTTTTCTTGCAAAATTGAGCTTAAGGAATAGAAAATTCTATTTTTCCAAGCTTGGATCCAATGCAGACTTATATGGTCTATTTAAAAAAAAATGGTAATAAAAAATTTTATATATTAAAAATTGAGTGGAAAAAACTGCAGTGGAAGATGAAGTCATCACTTTTGATTAGAATCTTCTGAACTTTTTTTGTGAGTGCAAATAAATTTCAGTTTTCTTTTAGTTTGACTTCGTGTTGTGTGTTAAAATGTACTTTTCCTTTATATTTTACTTTTTCGCACCATCTTCGGCTATTTATTTTATTACATGCACATTGAAAAAAAAAATTCAGTCTGGTACAAAATGAAGTTCGTAAACTTTTGATGCCCCCACCCAAAAAAATTAAAAGAAATTAAAATGAAAGATAAACCTTTAAAGCACCTGATTATTTTAAGGACTACAGAAAATACCTTAATTTCATTGCCACTGCAAAAATATTTTCTATATCTTGTTTAAGTACTGTATCAGTAACCGGCCCTTTCTTCAATAAGAAAAAAAATCAACTTTGGCTGCAGTAAAAAAAATCAATTTTTTTTATTTAAATTTAAATTCCCTCGAAGGAATACCGAGCATGAACAGATGGTATTAAGGATCTGCTCATTATCTGATTATCTGATCTGCTTTTCTGATTAATTTTATTTCCAAAATAAATAAATATAAATTTAGAATGAAATTTTGAAAAATTATTACTCAGCAGGTTCTTAAAATATATTGAAAAACTTCGGACTGCATGCTTGATAATAGAGATTATTAGAAATCCTTTTACTCCTTTTAACGGTTTTTGAGAATTATTATTCATTTAGATTTAGTTTCATGGTTGCTATACAAATACAGTAGAACCTCGCTTTATTTAACAGGTCTTTTGAATGCTTTTTTACTTTTTGTTTAAATTTAAGGAGTATATTCCATGGAACTGGCCTTATTTACATTCTATACACCAAAATCGATTAATGGCGGCCGAAATATTTATTGATGGATTTTCTTCATTTTTACTGACTTCGTATGATGAATCATAGTCAATCTTATGCCCGGTAGTCACTATCCTATACAGTCGAAAGATTCATTTACATGAAAATCTATCCTATTTTAAGACGGCCTTGTAGATGCCATATTATTACACCGAACTGATGGCAACCATGTTTTTCTCAGCTGCTTGAAGTAAATGCAACTCTGATCACAAGGAAATTATCATTTTATTTTTTTGTATCACACATATATATTTGATACGTACTAAAAGTGCATCATACTTTTCTAGCAGACATACCACATTTGACATGACCTTAAGTTGCTGCTAATATGTTGCCAGATTTGTTCAAATTACTTTTTTTCACATTTCAAATAGTTACTAAATATAAAAGGTTACTATTTAATTAAATTCTAGTTTAATGTGCGTTTAACTTTTTTATTGGCTTTAATTTTGAATAATTGTTCCTGTATACATGCGTGTGTGTTAACGTGCGTTTGTGTTGCTTAATAAATCGTTGAAACTAAACAGGATGTAGACAAAAGCAGAGCAAAGAACTTTAGCGTGCGTGCATTTGCTAACGTACAAATCAGAAAAATATATACGGATATTGTTGTGCTGTGCGGCTGCTGCTACTTTTGTTGTTGTTGTGATTTTTCTTTTAAATGCCATTTTTGCTACCACAATTGAAAATCGTTGAACCGTAAAATAGGCGTGAATAACGACAAATCGATCACATGCAATAAGCCGCAAGCTACCTGTAAATGTGGCTACAAATAACTGTGTGGTTTTCCGCTTTTGCTTAATAAATGAACCAGTACACACAAGCAGTCAAATCACACACACACACACACACACACACACACACACACACACACACACACACACACACACACACACACACACACACACACACACACTGGCTATCAAAATCCGGTTCGAAAAGTTTCAATGTTTAAACAGAATTGAAGACCATAGAAATTTGCAAAAAATGTGCTCAAACAGTAGAACAACAATAGAGGTAGGTGCCTTTGATATAAAAAGTGACAACAACAACAATGACGGCATAAATATGATTTTTAAAATTTCTTGACATCTTTCTATTCCTTATTTCGTCCTCCTTTGGGAGATTGATTCTAGCCAGAGTCAAAGATTTAATCTATAAAATTTGACTACAAAGAAAAAAAAGATTATTAAAAATTTTAATAATAATTTTTATAATTATAATAATAATAACAATTTTTTATAATTTCAAGCTGAAAAATAATTATTATAAGTAATTATAAATTGGAAATTGGAAAATTATTTTTATGGAATATTGTAAATATTGTTTTGTACTAGAGGGGAGGGGAGACTTTGAGACTTTGAAGATAAGGAATTCCGTGGAATGATGTGTAAGGACATAAACATTTTAATTGATGGATCCCTTATTGTCGCATAGGGTTCTACTCCTCTGAGTTGTTATTGTCTTGCACCGGGCAATGGTTACATTGCGAAACTTCGTGGATTGCTGTACTCGTTGTATCGTTTGATTAATAGCTGCGTGGAAAGAAAGAAAATATTTCTTGTAGTGCAGAGTTCCTGTATGGTTAGATCCACGTATGCCTCAAATAAGTACTCCGGAAGTTTTTTTCAACCTAAATATTTGTACTACAATTAGCAAGCCAAAACGACAGCGTTGAAGGCAACAGAAGCGAATACAGAATTCCACTGGTGGTGCAGCTCTGCTGTTGTATTGATGGTTGGTCTCTATATTTCATAAACGGAAGTTAGGCCCATACTGTAGGAAACATGATTATCTCCCCTGGGTTTTTCTAAAGTGGATTTACATGGTTCTTATGTATTTTGCTCCTGAAAGGTTCGTAAATAGTGTTTAAGTGATTTTTATGTTGATTTAGTTGAGTTTTGGCTGAGAAGGTTCTTAGGTAGAGCATGTGTTGTTACTAGTTGGATGTTAAGATCTTCTTATCTTGATTTAATTTTGAAATGATCTTAGATAGTTCTAGGCTTATTCTTAGATAGTTGTTATATGGTTCTTAGGTAGTACGTGAGGTGTTCCTAGATGGTGGTTAAGTCCTTCATATCTTGATTTAGTCGAGCTTTAAGTGGTTTTTAGATGATTCCTAGCTAGTTCCGGGCTGATTCTTAGCTAGTGGTTAGAAGTTTCTTACGTAGATCATGTATTGTTACTGGTTGGTGGTTAAGATCTCCTTATCTTGATTTAATTTTGAACTTATCTTAGGTAGTTCTTAACTGATTCTTAGATAGGTGTTAGATAGTTCTTATGTGGTTTGTGAAGTGTTCCTAGATGGTGGTTAAGCCCTTCTTATATTGATTTAGGTGAGCTTTAAGTGGTTCTTGACTGATTCTTAGATAGTTGTTAGATAGATCTTGAGTAGTTCGTGAGGTGTTACTAGGTGGTTGAGGTCTTCTTATCTTGATTTAATTTTGAAATTATCTTAGGTAGCTCTTGACTGATAATTAGATAGGTGTTAGATAGTTCTTGAGTAGTTCGTGAGGTGTTACTAGGTGGTTGAGGTCTTCTTATCTTGATTTAATTTTGAAATTATCTTAGGTAGCTCTTGACTGATAATTAGATAGGTGTTAGATAGTTCTTGAGTAGTTCGTGAGGTGTTACTAGGTGGTTGAGGTCTTCTTATCTTGATTTAATTTTGAAATTATCTTAGGTAGCTCTTGACTGATAATTAGATAGGTATTTTATAGTTCTTGGTTATTTCGTGAGGTGTTCCTAGATGGTAGTTAAGTCCTTCATATCTTGATTTAGGTGAGCTTTAAGTGGTTTTTAGATGATTGCTAGCTAGTTCCGGGCTGATTCTTAGCTAGTAGTTAGAAGGTTCTTACGTAGATCATGTATTGTTACTGGTTGGTGGTTAAGATCTCCTTATCTTGATTTAATTTTGAACTTATCTTAGGTAGTTCTTGACTGATGATTAGATAGGTGTTTTATAGTTCTTGGTTATTTCGTGAGTTGTTCCTAGATGGTGATTTTCATTCTTATCTTGATTTAGTTGAAATTTACGTAATTTTTAGATGATTCTTAGGTGGTTCTTGATTAATTCTTAGGCGGTTCTTCGTTAGATAAAGTGTGTGGTTCCTAGGTGGTGTAAAGATTGTTCATAAGTTGATTTAGTTGTGCTATAAACGGTTTTAGATGATACTTACGTAGTCCTTGGATGATTCTGAGATAGTTCTAAATTCTTCTAAAATTGTGTTTATATGGTTTTACGTTTTTAGTGGTTCTTAAGTCCTTCTTAGGCGGTTCCTGAGTTGTGTTTAACTGGCTTTTAAGTGATTATTTTAGGTGATTCTTGAGTGGCGTTTAAGTGGTTATTATATTGTTCGTGGATGATTCTTGTGGTGCATAAGTGGCTCTTAGGTGGTGTTTAGATGGTTCTAAATTTTTTTTTTTGAGCGGCACTTACGTGGTGTTTATGTAGTTCTTAGTTGGTAGATCTTTTGTTGTTTTTAATTGATTTTTAGGTAGTCTTAGATGAGTCATCGGTAACACCGTTCAGTAGACTTTTACGTAATTACACTCATCTGCAGAAGTTTGTAAAATTTGCTTCGCATAAAGCATCTATACTAAAATAATGAATAAAAATAAATTCCGATAATTATTTTTGCACTTCCTATAAGAAATAGAAGACAAACCGTGTTATGACGCAAAAAAAGGCTAAATTCCTCTGCGGAAGGATGGCTAAAACTAACAAATAATTGCAAATTTGAAATCTTTTGCTTTTAAAACGTTGAAAAGAATTTTAAATTGGACGGCGGCAAGTACGAATAATTCAGTTTTAAATAAAATTGATCAGGTTGGAATTCATAACTTAAAATCATTACTTTAACAGTAACTCTGGTGAAGCTACTTGGTCATCGGACAGTCATGTTCAACTGATAAATTAGCTACTTATTTAAGTTATTTGCAGAAAAATTCCTATACATTGTATTCTGGCCTCTACTGTTATAATTTCTTTGCGCTTTTTTTGTTGTCACCAGAAGTTGTTCGTTTGTATTTTCAGAGTTACTGAAAAAATTGTTGGTTAACAGAAAATATTTTTATTTAGTGGAATTTAAGGAAAAAAAAAAGAAAAGAGTTGGCGGGATTCACACACGGCTTAACTTATTGCTCTGCCATCGGCCTTTAACCACAAAATACTGATAAGTCGAAAAATACATGACAATCCGTAGTCGAATAATGTTTTATTCGAATTTTCTTTTTCTTTTCCACCAATGCGAATGTGAAAAAGGGAAAATATTTCAAAAACTATTGTCGACAATTGACTGGGAGGAAGAACGTTTAAATTACTGTTGAAACTTTTAAAGCCATACAATTTTATAAGAGAGCTGGAAGATTAAATATTTCTATAACAATTTTACATAATTATTAACAGTGTATTATATTTGAGCCATATAAATGAAATATTTACTTGTTTTAATGGAAAATGCAATTATTTATTTATTTTTATTGTCTGTTTAAGTGTCAAAGAAGTGTTGCCGCCACTGTACCAGTCATGAGTATTCATTTCTAATTTGGTTTTTGGCATAACAAGACGTTTTATCACTCTGAAAGAAAGCTTTAAAAGCAGACATAGAACTTTCAGCAACAAAGACTCGTAAAAATGTAATAAAAGTACTGGTTTATGGTTGATATAATTGATTCAGTGAACTTTTTTATGTTTCAATATTAACTTGCATGCAAGCAACGCAAAAGTAATAAACCTTTTTAAAATTAAATAAAGTATAAAAGCAAATAAAACCGATTTAGTGTTTAGTTTCTAAACAATGTCCTTGAGTTGAGTCCTTAATTAACTTTATTCTCATAATAATTTATTTGAATACTGTACTAAAAGAAAATATTATTTTTTCGCTAAAAGTATTAAATTATATGACTTTTAAATTTATGTTTTTAAATTTTGTCGTATCTGTTTTTAAAACACCATAAAAATCGTTAAAGCGAAATTGTCCATGTGGTTTTATGAAACGCAATAATAATAAAAAACGTTTCCTAATTTATGGTGGCAGCTTAAGTAGCATATTGTTGAGTCGTACAGTAGGGGAAAAACATTTGGCGTTGGAAGAATTGAAAAAGAAAAATTAAGTTCGTCCTTTAACGAATTAAATTCGCTAGAAATAATACTTAAAAGAATTTTAAATTTTTATTATCACTCTGAAAGCAACAGAGACTCTGAGTAACCGAATTTTAACCGAGTTTTCCTTTAACAACTAAGGATTTAATCAATTGAATTTTAAGCAAATTTTCTTTTAATAACTAAAGATTTAATGAATTGAATTTAAATAATTCCACTACTCTAAAGCTCTCTAGGCAAACAGATATTATTATCTATGGTATTTTCCATCAGTTCCCGATTCATATTAGTTTGTACGGGATGTGATCAAATAAGCACAGTTATTTTCAATTTGCTGGCTTGGCCTGCTTAAAAACACTTCTTCAAATAAGTATGTTTAATATGGAACCTTTCGGTTGGCCGTCGTGAGTTTTTACATTTTTTCTCCTTTTTCTTTTAAAAACTTAAAATGATGAATTGCTTCTGTACACATAGTCTTCGTTTTACACGTTACCTTACATTTATTAAATAACTGAATTTAATGCTGAACGCTTTCAGTTGCACATCATGACATTATAATGTCAGGCTGAGCCGCTACATCTTTCGCAATTTAAAGTAAATATACGAGGTGTGATCAAAAAAAAGAAACAGTTATTTTCAATTTCTTCCAAAAGTATTTATTTCTTCATGAATAACTATCTTGTACCCTTCAAAGTAATCACCCTCAGATATAATACACATATGCCAGGATTTTTTCCAATCCTTGAAATACTTCTGAAACGCGCTTTTTGGTGTCGCCAACAGCTCCTGTTTCGATTATTCTTTTATCTTACCAATCATAGCAAAAGGCGTTTCCTTCATCGGTGTCTTCAGTTTTGGGAAGAAGAAAACTTCACCGGGGGCCAAGTCCGGCGAATACAGTGGTTGGCCAAAAACTGAAACAGAAGCATCGAGGTATGAGCTGGTGCATTATCATGGTGCAAACGGCTCATAACTTAAGCTAGTATCCTTATTGACAGTACAATCTTATGGCAAGATTTCATTATGCACTACGCTACTACAATCGAAGAAAACGGTAAGCAAAACTTTCATATTTGACCGGACTTGACATGCTTTTTTCGGTCTGGGCTCTTCTAGACACTTCCACTGGGATAATTGGGCTGTTGTTTCAATGTCATAGTCATGCACCCAGGATTCGTCACCAGTTCTTTTACCTATTTGAGCAAAGCTGGGTCGTCGGTGAGGACGCTGCACAGCTCCTAAGCGATGTCTATACGATGTTGTTTTTGCTCAAAATTTAGCAGTTCTGGAACAATATTTGCTGCCGCACGTTTCATGTCTAAAACATATTTAAAAATTGGTTGGCATGAGCCAAACCATATGGCAACATCATCAGCAACTTCTTTAATAGTGATTCGCCGATTATCCAAAATCATTTTCTTCACTGCTTCAATATATTCATCGAGCTCGGACGACTAGCACGAGTATCGTCATTGACGTTTCTACCTTCCTTGAACCGGCTAAGCATAGTAGACCTGCCAAACGCCACAGTTGACATTTCAAATGTCCTTCCACATTTAACTTCATTTTTTACACAAAACTTAATACAGTTTCTTTGGTCCAGTTTTTCGAAAAGTAAAAATTCAAAGAGCACGGCAAAACACGACTTAACTTTTTATCTGTCAAAAACAAACTGACAATTCAAAATGTCTGATATTGCCAACATATATAACAGACATGTGTACCAACATAACAGGAAAAAATGCGAAAATCAGTCATACGTAACTCACAATATTTGAAAAAACCGGTTTTTGTTTGATCGCACCTCGTATATCTACCTTTAAAAAGATCAGCTTTCCGGCTTAAATGTATTAAGTAATGCCTCAACATTATTTCTGTACAGGCCTGCAAAGAATACGGAATCTCTTAGCCTGTTAACATTAGCTAATGCTCCAACTGTGGCGATTTTATTTATTTCGTGTTTCGAATATCGAATAGTCGCTTAGGCAGTTCCTTTATAGTGTACAGGGAATGCGCAATATATATATATATCGCATATACAATATCCGCTAGTAGTGCTGTTTTGGCAAAATAGACAAAATAAATTTAAGGACCGTTTGACAGAGGTTGCTCGCTATATGGCTGCACTTAACTGTGGCTGTGGGTAACACCGTTACTTTCAACGTTTCCGATTTTTTTTTTTTGTTTTTTTTTTTGGGAACGTTAAATGTTTTACGTTAAATCCATTTATTAATAAAATGCTGCTACTGACTTTACTTCAAAGCACGATTTTCTTCTTTAAATAAAAGTAAAGTGGCAATTACAAAATTTCTCCACTTCCCCTGCCATCAACCTAAAATAATATTCTCATGTCAATGAACTAAAATGTATTTTACATGGAGAGCGGGGTTTTGTTTTCATATATGTGTGTTGTGTTTTAAGGTGTGTGTGCGTGAATATGTCATTCGCAACCGGAAATTTGTTGACAATAAAGTTGTAATTTACAACTTTACCTTAATGGCAACACATACGGTTCTTTTCCCTATGGAATTGTTAGTGCAAACTTTTGACATCATGATGTCTGTAGATGAGCTTTTTCTGAGCACATGTTTGGGATTCGCACAGCGCCTTTTTAATGCACGTTTCATATTATAAAGATCCCTTAATATTTTTGTTTAATTTTATTTTCTTTTCTTTTTACTTGATAATTCAAGAATATTAGAAAAAGCTGAGGAAAAGCCGTGAGCAGATTGTGGGTAAAGAATAAAGAGAAATGCCAAAAGAAGTAGGAGCAGGAGTAGTAGCTTTGACACAAGATTTTCGTTTCCTTCTTAATTTTTTTTCTCGTTTTTTGCTGTTGTTGTTGTGAGTGTGTGACCAGATATTATCATACGTTTATCGTACGTTCTACGAGTATATGTATTTAAAACATGAATCGAGTCCTGGTAAAAAATACAGCTTTATTTTTATAGTTGTTTGTGAAAAGGGATATGAGTATTGCCAAACAGGAGCATTTATGTTGCTCTTTCTAGTTGTTTATTTATTCGTTTCTTGTATTTATTCTAATTAAAGTTTTAATTAAATGAAGTACGTTTTTATTTAATACAATTTAATTTTTTCTTCCTGGTACAACATCGTGTTAACAATTTCAAATTGAATTTTTGTTCTCTTTGTGGAAACAGTTTCGAAAAAGTGAAACAAAAATACATTGAATGCAGCAACACTCACTCCTCCAGCCAACCATTCACTCACTCAGTATTGGGGGAAAGTAGGTCACTGAGCACACAAGATGTTATATGAGAGAGGAATTTAATTTTTATTTAAATCTCCAGGGGTAAATTAATGCTGTTAAATTTAATTAATAACTTTCAATTTATTTAATATGTTAAATACCAGTCAAAGCAGAGGAAGGAGGTCTGCTCTCCGTATTGCAGCATTTCTAAATTAAAAAAATATTTGCTGGAGTGCCTAAACTCATAACACAAAGCATTGCTTGAAAATCTCCTATGGCAATGTAAAGCGGTACTCTGAAATAACTCTTTTATACAATAAAAATCTTTTTAGAATGTCTGAATGCAACCCTGCTTTACCAGGTACAATATTATAAACCTGGTCTTATCATTTAAATTTTTCACATTAAGTATAGTTTAAACAGTGCCTTTATAAATAAGTTCCCGTTTAAATTAATTGGCATTTAAACAAGGTTAATATGGCAACACAGTATTAAATGTCAAAAAAAAACAGCTGGCTTTTTTGTCAAACAAAATCAAGTTATAAGTTAAATGTAAACCAAAAAATAGAACATTTTTCCTCCAATTGCCGTCATCCGTCATAAGAAGAATAAGTTTGTATTTTTGACAGCAACATGGCGATAAAATTTTCAAATATTTAATTTTTATTACGAACTTTGATATTGTCAAAAGCATATGATATTTAAGAGGATTTGCTGGGGCCAATTTTTTTTTTTTTGCTTTAAGAGATATTTAAGCAATTTGTTGATTTCTCTATTTAGCTTTTATGACTTTTGTTTTTTTTTTTTTAAAAAGGATATATAATCTTTTACTCTTTAGATCTTACGTAGCGTTAGTAATAGTGTATAAGCTTATAAGGATATTTGCAACCCCCTTGAATTTATAAATATTACTTGAAGATGGTCAGGAAACCCCCAATAATTTAGAGCGTTTTTTGAACTGTGAAGAAGTAGTTACGTAATGTAAATGGTCTACGTCTTGATGGAGACGGAAAACATAATTTTAATGGTGACGACTTTGTCGCTAATAATATTGCGTTCCCCAAACTGTAATTGCCAAAAATTGAATAGAGAACGAATTCAAAGAAACCTGCCTGACATTTTACAATAAAAACTCCTCACAGAGAAGGTAAAGGCATTCATCTTTTTGAGAGAAAGAGAGATAGAGAATTATTTTAATTAATATCTTGACATTATACTGAAGTCAATAGGCTAAAGCTACTATAGAATAGGAAATGGCTATATTTAGAAACATTTTCTGTTACCCACTAAAGAGCAAAAATTTATCTATATGGCAGCCTTAAAACCTTCGATCATAGCAAGAGTTGTATTGCAGTCAACACTTACAATTAAATAATAATATTTTAACGTAATAGAAAAACAGCTGTATATTGTACCGGATGTGAAGTTTACGTGGCGTTACTATTAATGTAATACAAAATAGCGTTGGCATACGAGGACTGATGTTAAAGTTACCATGATGTTATACCATTAAATCATTATAAGATACTTTGAAGGCAAAAGATAAATTAAATTAATTGTGTCTTAAAGCAATTATCAAGTACAGGACAATGTTTGCCATAAATATTCTATTGGAAACTCAACAAATCATGCCGTTGACAATTATTGATTAATTAACATTTAAGACGCAGCAGTAATTGAACCACTTTCAGTAAGTGTGTATAAATCTCAAGAATAACCACAGATATTAAAGAAATGAACATTTTTAGCACATAAATTCTTCTGTTTAGCTCAACAAATAAATTTATGTTTATCCAGCTTAGCGTACGACACAAATATTTGCAAATAAATTTCCGAAAGCCATGCATTTGTGCCTGTGTTTGTGAAATTTTCACAAATACATTTAAAACATAAAATAGTTTAACCCTTTCAAAATCGTAACAAATTGCCATGTCCTTTAAACTGTTTGTGATTAGATGGTATTCTGAAAATCATGCGACTTAAAATCGTTTTTCATTTCTAAAATCACAATTCTGATTTGATGGTGTTTTGAAAATTATAGAAACTTTCACTGTTGCGTGGGGTTTCCCCCTTTAACAAGGTCTAATAAAACAGCCGTTTGTTTTCATTGGTTTTGGCAACATTTTTTATGCATTGAGAATTGGTCAAAGTCGTCGTAAAATTACTTAAAAAAAAAAATTCAAAACAAATTTACATGCTGATACGTTTATCTACTGTGGCAACCATGTTGCAGAATTAAATCAGTTGGCAACTGAAAAGTATATGCAATATCGTAACACTAGTTACCAACACTTATTGCAAAATTACTTGTGAATAATATCTCATAATTTGATTAATTCTTTCCACAAAAGTTTTCCTTTTACAATAAAAATCATCCCTGCAATAATTCAATATGGTCCTTATAACAATACAAGTCCTTCTTTTTTAAAAGTTCACCATCACAATAAATCAGTTAATACAAAGCAATTCCATTTTGTACAAAAAAAAATTCAGATTGTTCGCAACACAGTTCAATGTTGTCAAGATATTAATTAGAATAATTCTCAGTCTCTCTTTCTCTCAAAATGACGAATGCCATACCATAAATATAAAAATTTTCTCCCGGACAAGAATTAAAAGAATTAAATGTGAAAGTAACCTTTTTTCTTATGTAGAAAAGTTTATTTTTAAAAACAATTTTTTCCGCCCAAAACTTTGTATCCAAAACCGTGGGGGCGAAGGCAGTTTAATAAACTCCTAGTAGGTGATAAAAATATAAACCTTTTAAAATGCTCAAAAATTTTACTATACATCCTGCTCCACTATGTCGATATATATTATTCGCTTGAATTTTCATTGACAAACAGCTGATTTGTGTTTCCTGAAAAATTTTCATTACAACAAGTCAATCAGCAGCAACGTGAAACGATAGAAAACAAAATTTCAATTTATTTTTTCAGTTTGTTGGCATTAATTTACCCTGCTGTCCCTTAAAGGGTTAAGCAAAGGATATTAAAATGTTAATAAGCAAATAGTGTTATTTATTGTTGCTGGTAAAATAAATATGCAAGCTAAACTTTATACTGCATTAATGTCCTGCATTATTGTCTACAAAAGAAAGTACGAGGGTGGTTTCTTCAGGATTTTAAAATGCAAATAATTTTATTACGAATTAAATTAGAAATTTGCAAATGAAACTTAATTTAAACTATTTAATCAGCGAAATGCTCTTCAATCCTAAGAAGTGCAGTCCTGATGTGAGAAAGAGAAGAAAAATAAAAGTTTTATTTGAAACAGAATGTATGGCATATATTTATGCTTACTGTACTAATTTTGATTGTACAATTTCCTTTAGGCCGGCTTTGCTGGCTCATTTCCGGTTTGGTTTCATTTACAACAGTTTTCCGATATAACGAACCTAATTGTTATCTGGCGTGTTCGAACGAAAGGTGTTCTCTGTTTTAATATTATATTAAAATGTCATATATTTTTCATTAAAATATAGGTAAAGGAAAGCTCATAGAGCATTGTAACACAAATATTATTTTGCTACAATTTTTTTAATTGTTCTGTTTGTCTTAATGGCACCTTCCTGTAGCTTTCTCAAAACCATTGCGATTGCGCGACCAGTTTCGTTTTGATGAGCATTTTTGAAACAAATTTCGGAGTGGCTGATAATGACTTCTTCGTTTTTAATGAGGGAAATTTCCTTAGTATTACTTTCATCCATCTTATCTTCACTTTCAGTTTTCTCATCGAACTTGACTTCATTTTCCGCTAGACGGATATTTTCAATCCATCTATTTTTATTTCATATCCTTACATTTTCATTTACATCCTTTTTTGGTAGCTTTTTGGCAGGAATTGCAAAGAGGAGACCTGTAGGAACATCAGAGACATCAAGCAGCGCCAAGATCCGATCTAATTAAACCTACCGGGAAGCTGTCATTTGCAGCCATTATAAGGGAATTTCGAGGCCGCCCAGAGCTTAAATCGGTAGGTGAGGATGTGCATGTGATTGAAAAGAATCAGAAGCGTACCGGGAAGAACTCGGACGGCCATTATTGCTTTTAATGATTGCAAATAAAATTATCGTTCTCTATATAAAGTACTCAGTAAAGGAAATTTGTTCGTTATATCGAAAAACTGCTGTATTTTAAAATTTTTTTAATCGTCCAGCTAACGATGTCTGTTAGTCATTTGTGGAGTTATCGGCAACTCCTTATCACGAACGTATTTATTACTTTCTTCTATTTATTTTCAGAAACGAAGCCGGCAATCCTATGATTTCTCCTATTAAATAAAAAAAAGTGTGACCACACTGCTTAACCCTTAAATTGCCTGAAAGTTGGTTCTGACTAACAGACTGCCGTATCGCCCATAGATTTACATATAAGTTGTTACCTATATCGGATAAAAATGTAAATTTTTTTATTGCATATTTGGGACTTATCTCACCAGCCTCGCATACAAATTTACATTATCTCAATACATTTAAAAGTGTAAACGATAGTTGGTCTCCATTAATTATACGTGCATCAAACATACGTATGCAATTTTAAGCCGATTAAATTTCATACTGTAAAATATTAAATGTTGCTTAGCAGTATTTCCTGCCCTTAGAATGCATACGTGGCAACTAAGCCACACCAATACTATGATACATTCATCTTGTGTACATACAAAAACACATATTGTCGCACCACCTCCTCAGTTCTGTGGGCAACCATTTGCGAAAGTAACGCACAGTATAAGTGCTGGCATTAACACTATGCAGGTGATAAGCTCATATAGTATATAACACACATACACTCACACACATATCCACAAACGTACTTGTGCTCACACTCATCCATTGATACATTTAAAGATATCCACTGGAATCCATGTCAGTCGTATGTAAAATATACTTGTACATTATAAATGCAAAGAATTTGTTTACGGAATCATGAACTTACAAACTCATTGACACGCAACCTTCTCGAGATCAGCGAACAAGAACAAAATTTTCAAATTTCCAAAAATAACGAAGAAGAAGCATTTGGATATTATATATATATATTTTATTTTTTTTTTTTAAATAAAGTAAAATTTTGTCAGTTTTGTTTTGCTGTATTCATTTCTTCCTCCACCATCTCGTATTGCCTTCAAAGCTGTACGTACGAGCGCCTCTTATGCAGAACTCAAATTTAAAAATACCGGTGGCTCTTTCATATCGTAGTCGTATTTAAATGTACTGGCATTTGAGCTGTTGCATATGTAAATCCTGTAATGTTGTTACCACACAACTAAAGTAGAGCAGAGCTTTAAAAGAATTTAAAGTAGTGACGGCGAAACATATTGTGAGTGATGCCACTAAACTATTCAGAATTTCTTGGATAACCGATCATAAATTCTGGCAACTTTGGCGAGATGGCAACACAATTTTTATTACAAAATTATTTATTTCAATTATAAAGAATTCCCGAAAGAAGCTCATCAGAGATGGGCGAAATATTGGAAATAATAAATAAATAAAACAAGTAAAAGTGCCATATCGTATACATGCTTCTCCAGGAATTTGTTTCATATCGAATTTTGCTTATTCCAATTATACTGCAATCTAGAAAACTTGAATTTTGCAATATATTTCCCATTAGGAATTATTAAAAATTTCAGTTTTGCTTTTAATAAAAAAAAAATTGAAATTTATGGGTAAACATGGTTGCCAGCAGTATTACTTACGGTATTGCTGTTAATGGGCGTTGCAGCGGTTTTTATATTCATAAAAAGAAATATTTTTCCCCTAAAAGATTAAAATATTGAGAAACCTGGCTCTGTGGATAGCAAATATATTAAAACATTTTTCCAATTGTTTATATGGCCTAAAAGAGGCCTTATTAAGCCAAGAGGCCAAGATTAAACATGAATTGATCCAAAATCTAAAATTAAATCTTCGATTTACACATACATACATATGTAAAGATATATGCGCATTGAGCAAAATTAATCTCTTTTCTACTTTGCTGCATAATACTCAACTATTTATTTCGCACAAAAACCGGAAAAACTAGATAAATGTCTGCATCTGGCAACGCTGTCTTTTTTTGGGAAATAACCGATTTTAGTGATTTTTTTACTTGATAATTTTGAGAAAATTCTGAGCTGATGGATTTTTAAATTTTCGCTTTTAATCCAAACTTACAATCAATTTATAGCCCAAGAAAAATATCAAGGACATGCAGGATGTACAGAAGGACAGCCGGACAGACGGGCAAAGCTTAATGCACATGCTTTCTTATATGGTTCCGGAGTATATATATTTCATAGAGTCGCAAAATAATATTTTAAAAATTATCATCCCCATTTCAAACCTGCATATATCCTGCCATCCTTTTTTATGGAGAAAAGTAGCAAATAAACGTATTGCTCAGTTTGAAAAGAAGAACGGGAGGTTAAAAACTAAAACTAAAGAATTAAAATATTTATATTGTAAGCAGATATAATGCATTTAACTGTTATTTAACTATTTCTTTAACTCCTTAAATCCACAATATATTTTTAAAGTTTGCTTTTTCCGTATAATAACGCAATTTAGTAAAAACTCGAAGTTTAATTATATAAAAAATATTTTAAAATATATGAAATAAATAAAAATGTAATAAATGAATATAAAATATAATCGATAATATATATACATAAATAAATATAGAAAAAATTTCAGGTTATTTTCTGCAAAGTAAGATTCTACTGATCTTAGAAAAGGTATACTTCATAGTATCCTTTATTCACTGAGAATCCTTTCATATCAGATGTCCAGTCACAGTGGCGTTATTATTTAATGATATGTTGTCTTGTTAAAACTTTATTGTTTTTATTGCGAGCTGTTGATATTTATTCCTCTTAGCCTTTATAAGCATGACCTTTGATGATTGCATTCCTTTAAATATCATTTTTCTTGGAATATATTTAATACACAGCACAGGTATGCATGTAATAAAGTTGAATGCACATTATCATCATTCATTTCATGTTAGTAAAGTATGCAGTAACATTTTCTTTCCCGTATCTGCTCCAAAACTTTTCCAACAGTTACTTGTTCAGACGGCTTGGCAGAGGCTGGCTGCCTGAGTAGCAGAGCGTTAGCCTGAATTCCATTTCTTTATAGCTGTTGACTTACGAGCTGCGCAAAACCTCTTGAGATATGAAAGTGAGTTGGATATGCTTACAATATTTCTGCAGTTACACGTTTGTATAAGCGTTTGCTCGTGCATGCGTATGCGAGCGTGTGTGTGTGTGTGATAGTAAGAAATTTTTATATTCGAAAGTAAATGGTACAGTTTCCGTTTGGCAACATTAACAAATTTCCAGCATACTGAGATATTAAATTTACTTTTATGTGGCGTTGTGTGTGCATGTGTGACTGGAGTACTCTTAAAATACCATTTCCTTCTCATTTTCCCACAGAAGTAATGCAAGTTATTTGTAGGAGCTTTAAAAGCTGCTGTACAAGGAAAGCAATGCATGCATCATGTGTGCAAACACTTTTAGAAATATTACGAGATATTTCATTTTTTTTTCGTCAGTTTTACTTATAAAAATATTAAAATTGATTGTTCGTAGTTGCTAATTAGCTTCTTTCCCCATTCTCTTGTCCTTTAATGATGTACTCCTAAGGACTTTTTTCAATATACGTAGGATTATATAAAAATTGTGTTTTTTTATTTTGATATTAGCTGTATAAAGCAGTGATCGGGCCAATAAGCCCAATAATCCCGACTGCACATGGCCAATAAGTCCGACTGTACTGGGTCAATAAGTGCCAATGGGTAGGGTTGTAAACCCGACTTACGGTTTAAAGTTCTTAAAAAGTCATATTGCAAGACTATTTTCAAACATAAAAAAAAGCTTCAATAAAATGAAATTTCGGAGAAAAAAAAGCGTAATGCCAAAAGCGCCAAAGATAAAAATATTTCTTTTATTATTAAAAATAAAGTTCAGCGAACTTTTTTTATAAAATGTATATAAAAATTAAAATAAACTCTTTAAAATAAATTCCTTATAATTCAAAATATTATAATTTTCTAAAAGAAAATTTAGCTAAGAAAAGTCGATACAAGTCGATTAATAAAGTCGATACAAGTACTTTTTATTGTATATTTATATATTATGTTTCCCTCGGAGGAGCAGTACATCATGTAGTGAGGATAATAAATGAAACGATTCACATTCTAAAGGGGAATTTCCTATAGAATGCATTAAAGAAAAAAAAGGAAGACTTTAATATACATTTGGTTCTAAGTTTATCAACTTCTTTCACAGATCTTTATAGTCGGCCAGGTGTTCCCTAATACTTTGGATTCCTCTTTACCAACATCAATATAATGGTCCTTTAACCAACTTCGACCAGGAATTCGTTAATATTGTTTTTGGCTTCCTGTAAACCAACTTCGAAAAAGGCTCTTTAGCCTTCTTTTTGGCATCCTTAGAAATCGAACCACCTTCTAGCAGGAATTTCTTAACACATATTTTTTTTTTGTTTCCTATTTACAATGTTCGATCAAGGCTCCTTTAGCATTCTTCTTGCTATCATTAGAATCAACCCAACACTGTAAGCACTGTTTTTGGCTTCTGTACGGGTGGCCTTTAACATTCTTTCACATTAGAGTTTGAATGGACTTCGACCAGGACTTCCTTAACATTTTGTTTGGTTTCCTGTTCACCAACTTCAATCAGAAGTTTTTTCACATTAGAGTTCGAACGAACTTCGATCAGGCGTCATTTACCATTCTTTTTGGAAGTATTGAAATCGAAGGAACTTCGGCGAGGAATTCGTTAACACATATTTTTTTGGCTTCCTGTTTATCATGTTCAATCAAAGGTCCTTTAACATTGTTTTTGGTATCATTAGAAATCAAAGAGTTGCTTAACACTCTGTTTAAATTCCTGTTGACCAATTTTGATCAAGGCTCCTTTAGCCTTCTTTTTTGGCATCCTTAAAAAACGAACCACCTTCTACGAGGAATTCCTTAACACATATTTTTATTTTGTTTCTGGCTTACCATGTTCCTCCAGGATTATTTTTGGCGCTCTTAGAAATCGAACCAACACTGTTAATACTGTTTTTGGCTTCTGTATACCAACTTCAAACAGGAGTGCTATCACATTAGAGTTCGAACGAACTTCGACCAGGAGTTCCTTAACATGGTGTTTGGTTTCCTGCTTGCCAATTTCAATCAGGGCTGCTTTAGCTTTCTTTTTTTGCATCCTTAGAAATCGAACCACCTTCTACCAGGAATTCGATAACACTATTTTCTGCTCCTTGTTTAGCAGCAGTATTAGCAGTCTGCGAACTTCGAGCAAGAATTCGGTAAAATTCTTTCCCGTGCTTCTTTCAAAAGCCCTTGCGACTCCGAATTTTTATTTCCAATATTTCAAATTCTATAATTACAATTTTTGCAAATTCTATTTATTCGTAAGTTCTAATTTTCGAGTGCCTACTGTATTAGACACTTTGTAAAATATTGAATTGAACAAATGGAAATTATTATTAAATTATTTTTAAATTGCTGCTGTACATTTTAGTTTTAATAAATAAAAACTCTTTTAAACAATTTATTTAGTTGTTTCCAATAAAAAAAACTATACATCAATGAATTGTGAGCGAAAAGTTTTAAATGAAACATTTTACTCGGTTATTAAATTTAAAAATGTTCTTTGCTGGAAAAAAAAGGAAACGAAACGCTCGATGTGTATAATCAACAAAAATTCATTAATATTTTTCGACTAAATATTAAAATAATGTTGCTCGCTGCATTACATCTGGATATACAAGTAAATAGTTTTCATTTTCATTTTTATTATTTTTTTCCCTCTCCTTGCAAAATTTTGTTAAAAAATTTGCCAGCACAAACATCAACTTTTATGTGCAGTCATTTTGATTCAATTTGAGTTCGGTTTTTTTGTTTTTTCTTCCTCTTCCTCTTTTACTAACTATTATGAAATGGTCGTAATTTTATTGAGGATTTTTATGATATTGAAAATAAATCCTAAAATTTAAAAACCAGCTCAAATACTCGCACTATAAAAGAAACAAGCAAACCGGCAGTCAAACAGGCGAACAGCCGAACAGCCGAAAAACAATAAATATACAGCCACACACACACACACACACACACGCGCACGGCATTCAATGAAAAATTCTACAAATAGAAGAATTATTCCCAACTACTGCCAGTCGGTGCATTCAGAAATGAAAAAAAGTGGAAAAAGCGAGAAAAAAATATTGAGAACCAATTACGAGATTTCAAAAATTGAATTTCAGTTGTCATCACCAGAAAAATTTTAATGTTGTTGTTGTTGGTTTTCTTGTATCGCATACCAGGCTTGCGCTACACATGCACACACTAATGCCACCATGTGCAAATGTGCCTCTGTGTACGAGCAGCCACTATGAAAAGTCACAAATAAGAATGCTGCGAAAAAAAATAAAAATAAAAATAAAAATAAAATTCTGAGATAGAAAATCGTCTATAATGCAATAAATAAAAAAATGGCCTGAAGAATGTCGTTCAGTTAACAAAATTATTTTGATCTCTACCAGAATATGAAGAAGTGCAGATTTTATAAATGCTTTTGTAAATGTCCTGTTCCTTTGCTTGTAAAAATTGCATAGAAAAAATTAAAAAAGGTCCTTATCAAAATATAAACGTGATAAATTTGTGTAAACTATAACTGATCTGGAGACTTTAATCCGCGAGCGCTACAACTTAGTGGAGTGTATTTGTCAGCAATTAAATAATTTTTCAATCAAATCCTTGCCGTTTTATAAAAAAATTTTTTATGCTTTAAGTGATAATTTTTTCAAGGATATTATCAAATTTTTATTCAGAATCATTTGCATAATTATTTTATATATATAAATTTTTTTTAATACTGATCATATTTAGAACAAAGAAGCATTAGATTTTTAATTTCCTCCTCTCTTTATCTGTTCGTATCTTACTCAGAATACTGGACCTAACATTTTTCCAGGACTTACAATTCAAAATATTAATGTAAGGAAACCCAAATATTGGCAAAAAGTTATAACTCACATTATAATAACATTATCCTTAAAAAAATCTTTGATAACTTTTAAATTAACCGATCTAAAATCGTTAAATTAATCGTTCTTAACTTTGGTCTGACAAATATGAAAAATGTTTTACACTGAAAAAAATTTTATTCCATTTTTGTTTAATAGAATATTTTATACAATTTTTTTTTTGATGGGAATTGTAATGCATTTTTTAACTTCTGACGTTTCGGCAAGAGATTGGTGTAAACTACAGTGTTCATCGTTTACGTTAACGATTATGTAATCCCTTACGTTTTTCTTACAAATTATGGAATACGTAAACAACCTTTAAAAACAAAGGAAAAAAATACATTTTTATTTAATGTTACTTATATTTTTTTTAAAGTTGTTTGTTTATTTTTAATTTTTTGTGTTGGTTTAAAATAAAATTTTTTAATTTGGCTCGACTCATGTATGCGTTCATTAACTTATTTTATTTAATAATTTTTAATTCAGTTTTTTATTAAGGAAGATGAAAATATATTTTAAGCACGATGGGCTCATAATAAGTGTTTATTTCTCTTGTAGTTTTTTTCTAAAAAAAAAAAGTTATTTAAAAAAGAATAAAACGATCAATTTATAAATTCTCAAAATCATATAAAAAATTAATTTGAAAATTATTAATTATTATTTCAATTATTGTTAGTTCATAATGATTATTAAGTTATTATTATTAATTTCTAAAAAAATATAAAAAAATAAATACATTATCAAAAAAAAAAAAAATAAATATTAATATTAATATTTTTTTAAAAAAAAGTCATAAAACACCAAAAATTTATTTAAAAACTCAATTTTTTTTAGTATATTTTTCATATAAAGTTTATTATTTTTTTATAATGTATCTATTTTTTATATTTCGTTTTTTGTCTTGTGTGGCATCATAACGAAGAAAATAATAATAATTAATAAAAAATTTTTGTTATAAATAGTTTATTTATAAATTAAAATTCCTAAAATTTTTTCATATATTTAAATAATAATATTTATTATGTTTTTTTATAATGCATTTATTTTTTCAATTTCGCTGCTTTCTTGTGTGGTATCATAAGAAAAAAGATAGAAACAAAAAAAATTTTTAAAAAAATAAAAAAAAATTATTTTAAAATTATAAAAAATAATGGAAAAATTAAAAAAATATTTTCTAAAAAAACATTATCTGCCCTATAAACACTCAAGTTTAGTAGTCATGAAATCGAATCAAAACTATTTATTTTTAATGATTTCTGCACGACTTGTAAAATTTTTTAATTCTTCCAGGACATCTTCTTATACTTTGATATTCCCGATGTCCTAGTTTTTCATAAAATAGTTTGTTTTCTGTCGCAGTGAAATGTTTTTACAATTCCGATCACTTTATATGCCGCATACATAGCCAAATGCGAGAAGGAACTTCCTGCTGCTTAGCCTAAAAATGGGCAAGACTTGAATAATAGCATGACTATGTAAGATTTTTATGTTATTAAAATTTTTAATAAAAAAAAAAAAATTTTTTTGGGGAAAACTTTTTAGAGGAGTACTTTTACAAATGTAATCCAATACTTTGTAATGGCTTCCAAGAAAAAATGTAAGGTTTTTATTTTGAGATTTTTCTAAATATTTTTTAATGATACAAAGTCTTATAGGAAATGCTTGTCGGAAACAAGAAAATTAGTTGATCCACTTTGCCCTCCACTCATAGCTATTTTATGATTTCTTTTTTATCGACTAAAATGTTTTGGCAACTTTTTTTTTGAAAAAAATTGCCACAAATTTTATTTTATTATTTTGAAGAAAATTATGAAAATATTTATTAAGAATTTTGTAAGGAAAAAACTTACGAGAATTACTACGGCAATAGTTGCTCACAAATACAGAAATAGCAAAGGCGCAAACGGTTAAAGCGAGAAGGTTGGCGCACCATTGTTGGCATTTTTGTTGTTTTCATATGACTGATAATCAAATAAAAATATGTCCTTTCACTTACCTTAAAATCAAATTTAATTAAATAATTTAATTACATTAAAGCAGAATAATTAAACATTTCTTTCGTTTTACGAAAATGAAACTTTAATTCTCTTAAATTCAATGCATGATAAGGATCTATTTCCTGAGTGTTTGTCTGAAAAAAAACATAAATAAATAAAAATTAAAAAAAAAAAATTTAAAATCAATACAAATGTTTGAATATCTAAAGTGTTCAAGGCGTTATTGCAGCTGTTGGCATTTTTTATATGATCAAGAAATTTAAGACAAATTTTTTTTATTGTAAAATTCTAAAGGAAATAAATTTAATTTTATTATAATTTCTATTAAAAATCAATTAAGAGATTTTATACTGATTGCTAAAACAGATCCTTTTACAAATCGTGTTGCAAACGCTTTAATAATTTCCAGTGGAGATACTGTAGGGTGCAACTGAAACAAAAATCAACATGCAGGGAAAATGGCAATTTTTGGCAATCGAAGCAAATTTGAAATTATTTTTAGAAACCGTGATGCATTTAAAACTGCCAACCAAAGTGATCGTTGTAAAATGTCTAAAGAAAATAAATTTAACAATTTTAAACAACAAACACATACACAGACACACACACGCGCGCGCATATATATTTGTACATCATGATGGGAGAATGCATGTTTCATGTATTTTTATATCATCCTTTTGTCAAGATTTATGTGTAAATGTGTACAGGGTCCTATAAATATTATATGTGTGTGTGTGTGATTGTGTTTAAATGGCTGTTTGTATGTGTGTTTAGCAGTGTGTAGATGACAGCATGTGAAATAAGCCTAAACATGTCCTCTCAGCATATTTTCCAACTCTGCGGTTTTATTCAACTCGTTCTCTTTCATTTATTATTCTTTTTTTTGTCTTCTTTTCTTTTTTTTTTGTAGGAAATCATTTATAAGGCAATTTTACCTTTTTTACGTTCGCTTCTTTTTTTTTTGCATACTGGTAACGGTAACAGTCTAAATGCTTAATATCCTTCCGTTTCGTTGCAAAGTCTGTATGCATGTCTGTCTCAGAAATTTGTGAAGAAGCATTTATTGTCACAGAGTAACAACATTTTAAAATGCTTTACGAGGAGTTTTGGGTTGTTTAACTTATTCTTCTACAAAATTTATATTTCACTGACTTTTAACAAATACAAAACTTATTTACAATACAAAATTTATTTGCAGAAAACCGTATGAAAGGATTCTTGAAATTCGCCAACTCATCTAACAACTCAAGCCAAAAGTATGAACATTTTTACGAGAATGAAATAGTAAAAGAATAAAGAAACTAAAATTAAAATTTAAGGAAGAACAATATCACGTTGCCTTTACAAAGTTGACTAAATAGAGAATCCCCACATAAAGCTTAAAGAGAGAACAAAAAGTTGGAATAAAGCAGAAAGAAAAAATAGTACGGAGGGCCATTTGTAATGAATTTGCAACATCATGGGGTCTAACAAAACGTGGAATGTGCAAAATGTCAAGCTAAACAAAATCATAAATATTGCATTGGGGGTTCCGTTAAAAGTAACTGTGTGTGGGAGAGTGTGTGAGCGAGATCCAAAGGAAGAGGCCACTGAAGTTAATTTGTAAAATATACGAGTATTATGTGTAACAGATATACCATGTCGAAAGCAAACTAATTTATTTGGCCAATCGTTAAGGTTCTGCTAATAATCGTCTACTGTTGCAAAAGGACGAAACTTTTGCTCTTAAATTTTCTGGTAATTCCTTTAAACATTCTTCTATAAGGAGATTAAATAATTTAATTTTCAAGTTTTCCTATCAGTGAAATTTAATTTCATTTAAGTATATGCTTGATGGCTTACAAGCAGTGTGATAACTCTCTTAAGAACTTTCGTAATGACATTTTTTTCCAAGGCCAGCACTCAGGACAGAAGACCTCCTCATGCACAAAAAATTTATCTCTGCTTAAAAAATAGAATAGAGTAGTGTAAAAATGTGAAAAAAAACTGAGAAAACTTTTATTTTGCTGCGCCTCTGATATTGAACCAGCTACCCCTTAAATGTTTTTACTTCACCTATGCAATACTGCTGCCGAAGAGGTAAATTCTTTTCGGCAAACGCTGAACGATCCTTGACTTAAACATTTCAATAAAACATTAAACTATTAATGAAATAAATCTATTTTACTTTCCTTCTAGTAAGTACAGTCAAATAAAAAAGTATTCGTTAAACAAAAATTAAAAAGTAAAGTGCAAAAATGAACCATTTAATGAAATGTTTGAAAAACTTTTTGAAATCCCCCTTAGAATTCTCAATTGGTTTTTGAGAATTAACACAATCGGATTAGAATTTAGTTTAGCTGAAGGATCCTGGCTTCCAACAATAATAAATTGGAAGAATGCCGCCAATTGTAGTATTAAAGAAAAGTATTTGAGATAATTGTTTTTTTTTTTATGAATGCCGGTGTTAGCAATCAAACCCATATCTTCAGCTTTTTCTAACTATTTGAAAGCTAGTCCGGCCAACGAAATCTTGCTAGCCAGTTCAAGCCTTCATGCCGCCAGATTTTTTTTTTCTGAGTGAAAACCTGCAATGTATTTCATCAAAATTATGATAAAGATATAGTGCCAGGGAAAATAGATTAGTTTTACGGAGCTTCTGATATCATAGCCTTCTCATTGATAAGTGATGAATCACTATGCCTTCCTTCCATAAACATTCCAACCTGCAGCAAGTAGGAATCGGAACCAAATATATATATTTTTTTTGTATTCTTAATTGTTACAAGGTAATGGTTGCCTGATGCACTTCAGCAGCATGCAGTGAAGTGCGCATGACAGCCAACTGATATGCTATGACTTCTTAATGATAAATTAATATTCTACTGGAGGCTCTTCCGATCCCTGCTGTTCGCCGGTCGAAGGTACAGCATGGTGGCCTTCAAGCTTTAAGGGCGCTATCAACTCCCAACTGAAAAGCATGAAGGGCAAATATAGTGCCTTCTGCAGCTGCGCTCAACAGTGGAGAAGAATCAGCAACTCCAGCTCAAGGCCTTCATCACCTCCCAGCTGCCGGAAACACAGTCCCCGATGGGCGTGCCTCCAGGTGCGGCCCTGTCTCTCCGACATCTCGACCTGGCGGATGCGGAATAGCATCGTAACCGGCAGGTGACGATGGTACTCGGGGCCGATTTCTACCCCAGAATCATCCGCTCCGGCCTACAAAGGTCGGACACCACGCCATCACTCATCGCCCAAGACACCGTCTTTGGGTGGAGAGTGAGTGGAAGCCTAGAAGGCAACTACGGGTAGCGGTATCCCCGTGACCCGACGTCGATCCCAGCGGCGGACTTCGTCCGCGACTGGATCGCAAGTAGAAATATAGTGCGCTTAAAAATTAGAAATCTAATAAATAAATTAAAGTATTGAAAAAAGAATTCGAATACTTTTAAATCAGAGTTGTAATTTTCCCAGCTATGCTTTCTTGCAGCAACACTAAGCCAATACTAGTTAAATATTTTAATTTTATTTAAAAAAAAAGAAGCGATATATTTTTAAAAATTGGTTTATTCTAAATTAATTATTAATAATATGTATAAAATTCATATTATAGATTTTTATTTGAAAAATTGTGCAATATATTGCATCAGCTGGTAAAATATAGCATGCAATTGCAGAGTATGACCAGTCTGGAGGATATAATATAAATTTATGGAAGTAGCTTGTTGTGGCGAAAAAATTACTTATGCTCTTATCCAATTAGAACTTAATCTATAATGTCTAATTGCTAACGATTTTAGATTCGTTTAAAATAATTTAAATTGTTCTATTGAATATTTTTAAATTTGTTACAGCATTTCAGTACATTGGAATTTACTTTTACGTTACATAAGTCGTGTATTGAAATTAATACGAAAACTTCTGTTAATAATATTCAAAATATTTTTAACGATTTTTGGTGTCGTTTAAAAACGACTGTTTAACGTTTTTTAAGTATATTTCTTTCTTTGTTTATTAAGGCAACAAAAGCTTTAAGTTTTTTTTTACTGGTCAGTGAAACTTTTTTTTTTCCCCAAGAGTAATGATGGGACAAAATAATCCAAATATACAACAATAGCAAAAGCTTAAGTTAAAAAGTATAAAACAATTAATTAATTGATTGCTAAACAACAATCGACAACTGAAGGAGGTTTTAAAAATAAAAACCGAAAAGTAATTGATTTTTATCGGAATATTGTATTGTTTGTACGCCAGCAGAGTGAAAACTGTGGAAGCGAACAATTGCTGATAAACTGTCTGATACTGAAATCGTAGATTTTGAGATCTCCTCTATAAAGTTAACGATTTTGTTTGTGTATGCTTTAGAATTTATTGTCTAAATAAATAATTTAATTGAAAAATTAAACTGCACTCACTTAAAGCAAAATAATTGAACTTTTTCTGTAGATTAAAAACACTTCAGTTCAAATAAACTTTTAAATAACTTAATTATAAACAAAAGTTGTAGTTTAGCAATGCAATTCAATTATTATTTAATAAATAAGAAATATTGCAATAGATTCGCAAAATCGTTAGAAATTTAATTTTTATTATTAAAAATGTATTAATATTTAATATTGAAGGGTATCAGCTGGTTCAACTGCAATAATTGGCCACAAATAAATATTGAGGCGCATTAGATGGTTAAGTAACAATAATGAATGGAAACAAATAAATATTGAATGTAATCAGCTGATTAAAAATCAATGATTGTAATCAAATAAATATTGAAGCTTATCAGCTGGTTCAATAACAATAATCAAAGCATAATAACAAAATATTGAATGGTATCAGCTGATTAAACGTCAATGATTGTCATCAAATAAATATTGAAGCGTATCAGCTGGTTCAATTACAATAATAAATGGCTAATAGATAAATATTGAATGTAATCAGCCGATTAACAATCAATTATGGTCATCAAATAAATATTGAAGCGTATTAGCTGGTTCAATAACAATAATCAGAGCTTAATAACTAAATATTGAATGATATCAGCTGATTAAACAACAATGATAGCCATCGAATCAGCCGGTTTAACAATAACGCGCAGTAAATAAATATTAAACAAAATTAAAAGTGTTTTAGAGATATTTATCGAATATGACAAAATCGATGACAAATGACTTTGTTTGCAAATTAAAAGAATATGGCTGACTGTCCTACACACCAGTACGATTCATTCACACGAAAATCTGATATGATTCCATGCTATGATTAAAATTAGATATAAATTATGATGCTGGCGCCACACTATCATACAAATATAATGCCAAATAAGTTTTTCTTTGTTGATGGAAGTAAATGCACCTCTGATCGCATGAAAATGATCACATTATGAAAATTTTCAGAAACTTTTGCAAATCGTACGAATTATCTAGAAATCTATCCTAAGATCCATTTTTAGACAACACTATCTTAGCATATATGCCATAGTGAATCAGGGACTTTAATTGATAGCTGTCGGTGGCTTTTCCAGCTTTATAATTGTCATATGTAGGTATCACTATAAGAAGGTTCACACGTAGATTGCCACTTTTTTAAAAACGTCTTCTTACAGTACAACAAGAGAAAAAGATTGTAAAAAAAAAAATTTTATATAATTTTGTAAATGCAATTGAGCCGTACGATTAACATTAACAATGTTCTTATCGTTCTTTTTTTATTATTAATTTTTCGTAATACAAATTTATTTGTAGTAAATTGGTGTACCAGAATGGCAGGTAAATTAAAATGTCAGAAACAGCATATTTGTATATGTTAATTAGGTACAAGCTTAATTGGGTATATGTTGCATGAAAACTTGATGCCCGGATAGACTACCCCAACTTAGTCGTACGATTCATTCACAGGAAAGTCTGATGTGATTCCGTGCTATAATATAAAAATCGCATAGTGGTTTGTGTGTTAGTATCATACAACAATGATGCAAACAGTTTTTTCTTTACTGATTGAAGATAAATCAACTCTGGCCGTATGATTATTGCAATTTTATAAAAAATTTTCATAAACTTTTGCTTGTCATAAAAATCTAACGATTTTACGCCACTCTATCTAATTTTTCCAGCCGAGATGCCATATGTGACAAATCGTATGACTGTGTAGGATAGTGTATCAGTACCTTGAGCAACTTCGATTAAATTTCAATTGATATCGTGGCTTACAGCCATTAGAGCTAGCATTCATTATATATATGAAAAGTTCATATATTCTATGAAAATATGAAAAATTCCTTCTTGAATTATTTTTAGTGCATTTGCAAGGCAACGTATTGTTGTGCGCTGTTTATCATACTAAAATGAATCAATTATCTTTTACTGACTACTTTCTAATTCGGCCCCGCGGGAATAAAAGTTTCACCATCTGGCTGCTTCTCAATTCAAATAATTTGCATAATACTTGCTTGTCACTTCCTTACAACAAATTAACATTAATTTTGCAATATGTTATCTATCCTTCAGTCTTTAATTTGTAATTTTTATGTAAAAATTCATAGATTTTTTCTTTAACTATCTTTTGTAAGAAAAAAAAAAACCGGAAAAAATATTTACGAGTATATTTTTGCAGGTGTCCGAGAGACAAACATTTCATTTATCTTTTTACACTCATTCTAGAAAATAAACTGCAAAGAATAACAAACACATTGATAGAAAAGTATCATTACTTGCAGATTGTATCTCTCTCAATATAATTGATGATGGTCATAATAATCATCTGTAAGTACGAGCATGTGAACAAAAGTTTACAGCAAGTCGTAGATACACAAGCATGCTTTCACACTAGAACAAGACCAGCATGTGCATTTTATTTTATAGTAGTTGTTTACACTGCGAAAACACTTTTATGTATTATGCACTCTCTCCTTTCGCTTTTAAATGGCAAAAGATACTTTTTTCCATTGGTAAAAATTGGTACCAAAAAAACGCAAAAACGCTAAAAGCATTTTATTAAAAATTATGACATATTTCTGTAAAAATGTGTGCATTTTTATGTATTATGCACTCTGTCATTTCGCTTTTAAATGGCAAAAATACTTTTTTCCGTTGGTAAAAATTGGTACCAAAAAAACGCAAAATCGCAAAAACGCTAAAAGCATTTTATTAAAAATTATGACATATTTCTGTAAAAATGTGTGCATTTTTATGTATTATGCACTCTGTCATTTCGCTTTTAAATGGCAAAAGATACTTTTTTCCATTGGTAAAAATTGGTACCAAAATATTGCAAAATCCCAAAAAGGTAAAAAATTATTACACGTTTCTGTAAAATCGTGCGTTTTTTAACTCACACAGTGTTTAAATGACTTGTGATGCAGTTTGGAAATTTGAACATTAAACAAGAACCGATTCTATAGAAAAGTTTTTCTGAAAAGGTACTGTATATAAATATAGCTAGATTAGCTATATTTTGACTTTAGAAATCTATTACATAATTTAGTGTATATAACATTATTAGTAATCTATTGCATTTGATATAGTAAAGTTTAGTATTATTAACGAGGCAGCTGCTAAACAGCTATAGAGGAGCTAAAAAATTCTCCAGAACTTAATTTTTGGGTGGCCATACCAAAAAGAATTTTAAAATGTTTTTTAATAAATTGTATTAGAAGTGAAATTCTAATCCTTGCATTATTCAAAATAAAGTGGAAGCCATTAGAGAGTGACTTACCTCTATCGAAAAGTCCCTTTTTTAAAAAATAGTTATTCTCCTGCAAAAATACTAATTTGTAAAAATTTAGTTTTTGTAGCAGCAATTTTTTGAAACCGCTGGGCCCAAATTACTCATACTTGCATACGTTTACTAATTTGGTATCGGCCACTATCACGAAGTAATTAAAAATTGAAACATCCTTTTGGAAAAATCCTTGCACCATTTGCAAGCACATATTCAGATCTACATAGTTGACAAGTTGCTGTTTGTAAATATAATTTTTTTTCTTCTCTGAGTAAAGAGTAAAGAAGAAGCAAACCTGATTGCTTTTGTACTACGCACCACTCTTACGAGTAAATGTTGCCCTCACATGAAACACTGTGCAACCCTTAACACTCTGTATTTGTTTTCCACTCAAACTAAATAAAGAATTTATTTTCTTATTTACTTACTTCTCTAGTAATTCTCGTTTGTTTCAAAAATTTAATAACATTAGTAGGCAAGTTTGACCAGCATTAAGCATACTTACCTGGCGTAGGGGTTACTGTGATCATAAAGGCAGTTCCCCCAGAGTGAGGCTCGATCATTGCACTTGCGATTGAGTTGACCTCTGCGATTATTCCTAATGTGAATAACTCGTTCGTGTAATTTTTGTTAGCCGGGAATGGCGTACGCGCCGTCCCGACATTATTTAATCAATTTCAATTAAATTATTTGTGGTCGTGGTAAATGTTTTACACACAAATTGCAACGTCCTCGAATTCTCTCTGTCTTAAGAGAACGATTGCAGCCAGTGTGACCATTCAGAAGTTTGAAAAGAGTTTTTTTTTTATAATTTTATATAGATAATTATAAAAGGTGTTATTAAAAATTGGCGAAATAATTGAAATCAAAAGTAAAAAAATTATTATTTATTTTTAATTGTAAATAATATTAATTATTTATTTATTTGTTTGCAGGCATTTAATTTCCAGTCAACTTTATTATTACAATAACAATAAAATTTTTTGGTAAAGTTTCAAAACTCTATACGAAAAAGGAGGACGAAAAGCTCTGTTGAATTAAGGAAACTATTTTTTTTTAGATTCGGCGTATCACCTATAAAGGTTTTCACTTTTAGACAATACTTTGGGTTGATCATGTTACAACGTTCCTCTTCACTAAGCTTAATCTATTATATTATCTGAACCAATTCAGATCTGGTCTTAAAGATTTTATCTTGTAAAATTTTATCAATTTTCGTCAGATTAAATGATTGGTTACTACTGTAAACTAATATTATGTTGAGTATAATATTTTAATTCCATATTTTACAAATAAACAAATTAAGTAAATAAATTAAATGAAATATTAAATATATATGATACTTAATATATTAATCAATTTTATAGTTATATAGTTTTATACTTATTTTGCTAAAAATTTAAGCAATCGGTACCTTCTTTTTTGTTTTTAAATATTTCACCAATTTTTTAATGATTTCTTTTAGGGAATTATTTTTAATTAAAAAAAAATATAATTTTTTTTAATAATTAATTTTTTTTATATTTCCAATTTCCAATATTTTGCCAAACTATAATGAGCTTTTCATGGAATTATTATTATTATTGGTTTTGAGTTATAAATAATTTTCCAACGAAGCTCACCAAAATTTCGCAAAATATGGAGAAATTAAAAAAAAAAATCTCAAATTAAAAAGAAGATAATAATATTTTGCAATAATTATAATTTTATAATTTAATATTTTATTAAATAATATTTTAATTTTCTTAGAAAAATTTTTACGTTAAAAACTAGTTGAAAATGTTAAGCCAACTAAAATAATAATTTCAGTTTAATTAGTAGTATCGTGTTCCAATGATAATGAGCCGGTAGCAGGAGAGAGGAGTTGTAGTTGAGTGGACTGAAGAGCCAATAGCAGTTTATTATTAATTTTCTTACTTCTCCAATGAAGCACGCCAGACAAGAACAGCAAAGAGGGTGTCTCTTCTCACATGTTGGTTATCACTTCTAATCTACATTTTTTACTCCTAAAAGCTTAATTTACCAGTGACTACGCCTTCGCCACTGAAACACTTCAACAGCAATTAACACCCGACATTTTGAAGCAAAAGTTTTAATAATATATTATTATTTATTTATGATGAAAGTTAACATAATAAATGTTATTTTTCATTCAAACGCAAATCTGTCATTTCTGTTGTCTCTGTTTACTATATGAAATTAACCTTTTTTTATGTGGAATGCCTTACAAAGTTGCCGATTTTCATTATATCTCAAAGAAAAATCAAAAAATTTTTTATTACACAAAATCCTCGATTCACGCATAATTTTCATACGTGGCAAAATGTCTCAGTATTCCAAGTGCCATTACTATCCCTACAGTAAGCAATTTCTAATAACAAAAAACCCACTACAGCATGTTACCAAGCAGTGCTAACAGCGGCTGTAAGCATGTCAACATCTATTAAGGTTTTTTCGCGCTCATACTCCTCTAAGTGCACATCACTATTATACGTCACTGTTAAAGAGTATTTAGTTTTTTTAATTTTGCAAATTAACAGAGGAATGTTAGCATTTATATTACTTGTAGACAAAAGGTACAGTCAGGCACACCACTTTCATTAACGTTTCTCTTCCCTGGCATTGATCTTAATATTCTTTTCGAAATCTCAGTATCAAAAAAGAAGAAAACATTTCTAACATCATTCCTTAACTTTTTTAAACTAACAGGAAAATGTTATAATCTATTTTAGTTACGTCTGTGTTTGAAAGTTAACAGAGTAATGTTAGCATGCTAACAGCTGGCTGGTTTTGAAAATTGTAATACATTTTATTATTTATAAATATTAATAAATATATAGGAAAATGGTGATCACATTATTCTTAAATTGAATACAACCAACCCTATTTTTACACGATTATGAAATAACACGAATAACAAAAAAAAATCGTTTCCTGTTTTTCTAAAAACAATACTTTAAGAAAATATGTGATTTAGTTCTTCATCATAAAATTGAATAACAGCAACACTGTATAGAGGAATAAAAATTTTTTTGTTTCATAGATATATTAATACTTTCAAAATAGAATAATATAAATATATGTAAATGTATGTGTATAACGTTATGAATATGTATGGGGTTTTTTCATGATTTTTTTTTTACACTGTGTTGTCTGGAACATATGTGCAGTGTATAAAGAGGGTTGGGTGCATAAGAACTATCAGTACAAAACTGACTTTAATCCGTTATTGTTGTGCGCGGCATTTTTGTGCAAGCACAGATTGCTGGCAACATTTAAAATAATAAATAATTTTTATTTTTAATTTTAGTTAATTAAAAATTAAATTCGTATTAAATAATAATAATAATAATAATAATAATAATAATAATAATAATAATATTAATAATAATAATAATAATAATAATAATAATAATAATAATAATAATAATAATAATAATAATAATAATAATAGTAATAGTAATAATAATAATAATAATAATAATAATAATATTAATAATAATAATAATAATAATAATAATAATAGTAATAATAATAATAAAAATTATATTATGATGTAATATAAATTATTTAAATTATTAATAATTTACATAAAATTGTTAATATTGAATTAATTAAAATTAAATAATTTTTTGGACTGCCTCTTTATCTTTTTTTTTATTAATTTTTTCTTTTTTTTAATAAACATTAACAATTTTGTTAAGTGTAGTATTATTTATCGGAGGATAAGCACAATATTTCATATTTAAGAGTAGTAAATACGATTTTGTAAACTTGTGTGTTAAGTTTATTTTTGATATGGCACTGCAGCTCTAATAAATCATAAATGATTTGTGTTACAAGAAGACAAAACGGAAAAAAAAAATATTTAAATAACAAATAAAAATTAAAATAAAAATAAAGATAAAAAGGAAAAGGAAAGAATTTTCCCACACAAGAAAAACACTTGTGTAACGTTTATTAAAGAAATTATGTGAAGAAATTGCTAAATAAATCGTTTTGTTTTCAAATATAATTTCCGCTATTAAATTTTAATGCTAGAAGAGTGGCCAACTGTTGTTTAAGTTAAAGCTGCTGCTAAACGAAAAAGCTTTGCAACATTATTTAAATCTGCCTCTTCGTATGTGCCTGTATGTGCCATCCTGTAACGTGCTTAGCCAATTTATCCTTGTCAATAACAATTGACTTTAAAACCCGACAAATTGTTAATGTGACAAAGGAAAGGATAGAAAAGTAGGGGAATTTTCATTTAAATCTTTTTGTAAAATGAAAATTCTTTTGCACAACAGCAATAAATAATTTTTCGCACTGCTCGTACAAGTTCAAATGAGGTTTAAGTGTTGTTGGCTGCTGCTTGTTTTGCATTTTGCTGATTTTCCTTTTTTTGCCATTTTGTTTTTTAGTTACTCTGTGCTGTCTATTAGTTGGCTTGGCATATTTCAATGATTTTTATTCTTATACCCCGTACTCTGGCAAAAGTAGGTTAAAAACAATGAGGCGAAATGCAGATGGTCGTGCGATATAAACACTCGTATGCGAATTCCGGTTGCTATTTTCAATTTTGTGAAAGAATGTTTCTATTATTTGTTTCATTTAAACAAATGTTGGCATCAATCAGCTTCCGTATTCTTTTGTTTTTGTTTTTGGTCGTATTCTCTCTGTCAGTCCATCAGTCAGCCAGCCAGTTGTTGTTTTCAAAAATGTATCAAAATGGTCAAAAGTAAAAGTAATTTTTAAACACGACATTCACTTGCATTGAAACAAAATTGCTTTGTATTTCTAATCCTGTTTTTACATGGTGTTTTACGGGAGGTTTTGGACACAACACAGTTTAAAAATCTTGTATTTTTAAGGGCAAGAGGATATCCTAAAAATTGTTAAACAAAATTAAAACCAAAATATTTGGAATACAAAGCCGTTCTATGAGCAGCTCTCTACTCATCATACTTCAAGTCATCACTTGGAATAACAAGCAACAACGTGTTTAGATGTCTCGCAGGATTTTCATTTTTTTTTTTTGCCTCCTCTTCCCAAACCTGAACACACCTATGAAAGGAAAGATTTTTGCCACGATTGAGGAGAAAAAATTGAAAGAAAAGCTGTTGGCGGGAATTCGAAAAATAGCTGGCCGAAGTGTGTTATATCTGAGGCGGATTTCTTTGTAGGCCCCATAATAGTTATTATTGAATAAATAAATCCTTTTTGCAAGAAATTGAATACAGGGTGGCTGATGAATTTTGCCTCATTAAGAAACTCAAATAATTTTTTTTTCAGTGCATGGAATTCATTTTTCTTTTATTCATGTTAAAGCTCATTCAATTTTATTAAATATAGCTTAATTAGTTTTAAAAATAAAGAAATTTAAATACCCACCCTCCTCGTTGATGCATGTGCGGAATCTTACCAAAAAGTTGTTTATTACTGCTTGGAGAGTTGAGACAGGAATAGCCGCAATTGTTTCTCGAATGGATTGCCTTAGTTCATTCAAATTTGTTGGTTTTGCTTCGTAGACTTCCTGCTTGCAATAATCCCATAAGAAAAAGTCAGGTGCCGTAAGGTCAAGGGACCTGGGTGTCCTACGGAATGTGGAGTTTCTGCTTATCAGCTTATTGGGAAATTTTCGTCGCAATTCTGTCATAACAGGTTGAGCTATGTGAGAAGCTACACCATCTTGCTGAAACCACACAGAGTTGAAAGAAATTCTCATTCGGCGTAATTCTGGATAGAAAAACTCTCTCAACATGCTCAAGTAACGATCTCCAGTAACCGTAACGCTGTGACCGTTTTCTTCGAAGAAGTAGGGCCCGACAATGCAGCGTGATGAAACTGCTCACCACACTGTGACACGAAGTGGATGCAATTCCGTCTCATGGAGTATCTGTGAGTTGAAAGCACTGCATATTCTACAATTTTGTTTATTTATGTTGCCATTTAAATCGAAATGGGCCTCGTCAGACATGAAAAGGCAGTTCAACATGCTTCCATCCTCTTCCACAATTTCAAGCCTCTTCTGGCAAAATTCCAAGCGAATCGGCAAGTCTGCAGCGTTCAGTTTGTTGGCCAATTGAATATTATATGGCAATAAGTCCAAATCTTTGTGAATAATTGACTGTAATAACTGTCTGCTTATACCCATTTGAGCAGATAAGCTTCTTGTCGAAACACGTGGATTGTTTTGTATGGCAGCAGCGATTACTTCCTCCGTTCGAACTGAAGGATTTCGATGGTAATGTCTCGGCAAAATTGTTTACAAGTCTCATTATGATCCATCTGCTCGGAGGATTGCCGCCAAACGTCCGCCTATACTCTCTTTGAACCGAAACTACGGACTCCAGTGCGTGATAGCGGCGGACAATCCAAATTCTTGTTTCAGTGTCTCAGTTATCCATTTTTGTTAAATGTAAAAGTCAATCTGCAAAATAAAAAAAAAAATTAACCAGATTCATTAAATAGAAAAAAAGTTATTAAATTTTTTTTTGCTACTGGCTTTCATCAGCCATCCTGTATATCGGTAATTTTTTGATCACACCTCGTATGTCTAGTTAATATCTAAAATTACTTATAAAGGCTACTTTTGTTTAAAGGCGATACCAATTAAAATTCTAATATAATATATTGTATTGTTTCTCTTTTTCCACTTCTTAAACAAAAAGCTTTTCATTTTGTCTCACTCTAATAATAATTGGAGTGTTGCAGTACGTACAGTCTGCGCAATACCTCTACGCAACGTGTTTCTTATTCATAATATGTGTTTCATGTGCAGACTGCAATCAATACTGAAATCATAAACGCCATATACACTGAAATTTATCAGGTTACTACAGCGCATTTCATGGTGTGCACGTACATCAAGAAATGCAACCCTGCAACAAGAAAAGTTTTAGCAAAAGTTTGGTTAAATAGATAATCATCATGTGCTGATATAATCTGATCTATTGGAATTGCCTTGTGCGGTGTCTATTGGAATCGGAATGTATGCAACCTGTCTGAATATTTTTGGGTGTATTTTGATAAAACTTTTAGTTTTAATAGTGGATCAAGTGTATATTGCCATATTTTCCACCTTAATGAGACCTTTAAGTTCATACAAAAACATTCTTAGCAATTCAATTGGTCAAAATGTATACTGATTTCGAACAAATACTAATCTGTTTTGAAATCCTCGAAATCACTTCTTTCCGCTGAAGTATGTCTTATAGCAGCTACAAGTAATTTTGGATCAACATTTTTATTACTCAAAGAGGTCATATGTTCATATAAGCCAGTGTTAGGCTGCGTATTCATCAAAATTCATTTGCTTAAAATGTATACTGATTCGGAATAAAAGCTTTCCAATGATGTAAGCCGTACTGAGATATACATATATCATATTATTCCCCCAAAGGAAGAATATTCTAGAAATGCTGACAAATACTATCCAGATATTCGATAAATGCAGTTCAATAGCGAAATTTGTAGCCTTCCTGGTCCCACAAGTTTCATCCTTTGAAGGACAACGACTTAGATACAGTGAAGCAATTTGTGGAAGAAGCAAGAAATTCTTCGGACTTACACATAGAAAAAAAGGATCGCAAGGAGTATTTTAAAAATGTATTTAGCTCAAGTGTTGCCATCGCACATATCGTCAGTAGCGGCGATATTCACGTTGCTAACGTTTCAATTTTATTTAAAAATTTTTAACCATAGAATTCCATATTCTTCTGTGAAAATTTCAAGTGAAGATGTTCTCCTGATGACTCTCAATAATGAATAGATCAATATTACTTTTAAGTATAAAAAAGCGGAATGTATTTAGAAGCGAAACACGTCATGTGATATATTTCATTCTTTAGCCGTTTCTAGTTAACAAATTAACTATAGTCCTGGGCATGCATTTAAATCTTCTTGTCATGTAAGTCTGATTAGCTTTAAATACGAATGCTAGGCAGTGATAGAAAGCCCTTGCACTTTAAAATATCCTTTTCATTTTATCCAATCTAAATGTAGAAAAAAAGTATAAAAGATATTCCGGCAAAACATTTAAAATGCTTTCACTATTAACTTTGTGTGTGTGTGTGACTTGCTTCCCAGGAAGAACTACAGATTCAATTACACATTCTCATAAGCGCTAACAAAAAGTCCTTTTGCTTTAAAATGTCAATTTCATTTTTTTCACATTTAAGTTTAGAGAAAAAAAAGGTTCACTATCAATATGTTTTGTGTGTGTAACTGGATACCCTACAACTCTTATACCGTAATAAATTCTGCGTTTGTTTTTAAATAAAACAAACATGTTAAATACGTGACACATAAAAGTTGTTATAGTTCCCGACACATACCAATACACGTGCACACATACATACGAGTACATTGCAAACATCAATCGAATAGTGGCAAGTTTGCAGTATAAAATAAATGAATACACTGAGGAACAAAGAAAATCCTTGAGCTTATCCCACAAAAGTTTTTAGTATCCTTTGATTGATAAATTACTTCATGTTCACATGTCATTTTGATGAAACAAAACGAAAGAATAAGCAAACAACAACGAACTTCCATATAAATCCTTTTTTATGTCCTTACTGATGATGTTGCTCGACAACAACCAGCAAGTAGAATATGATACAGAAAAAAAAAAGATTAAATAAAAACTACAATAACAGAATTACGAAAAGAAGATGGGAAGAAATGAACAAGCATGAACTAGAGAAAGTTATTTGTTCATTTATCCTTAAAGTTGGGATAAAATCAATATACTTGCGGACTATATACATATAAATAGTTATGCCTACAGAGGAACATGTCATATGTCATACAGTAATAGAGAAAGTTTTCGTTGGCCACCAAGTTGAAGCAATATGTCTTTTCTGGGATTAAGTAATTCTAAAACTGCATGCGGAATTCCCTGCTTACAGTGGAACATGCCACATGTAATACAGAAATAGAGAAAGTAATCAGAGAAAACCAAGCTGGAGAAGTTGTGTCAACACAACATTCAATGCAAGTAGTATTTTTCATAATTAATGATTTTTCCTGAGTAAGAATTAAAGTGTACTTTGCTTGTTCTTGAAGGCCGTTTTCTAAAGTCCTTAAATAATACGAGTATATTTTTATTAAATTGTTTTCTCATAGTGGTTTTTTTTTTTTTAGAAACATATCTTGTAATTTCTTTGGCTAGTCTGCAAGAAATATTGGCAGTTACGTAGGAATTGAACTTGCCATCTTCTAGACTAGATCTAGATCACTATCCTTTCATCTAACGAGCTAACTGTCAACGCACTTAATTTCCACAAATTTACAATCAGTACAACATATAAAAGTAGACACATTAGGCTTGTTCACAATTGACTAAAGCAGAGAAATGTGTATTTGTTGTTATTGTAGTCGCGTCTTGGGCTTGTTCACAATTGTTTATATATATATATATATATATATATATACATATATATTTTTTTTTTGCATTTTTATTTCATCTTATTATGGCAAAAATTATTTATTTAATCTAATTTTATTTTACTTTTATTTTATGTGATTATAGAATTATTTAAAATATATTTATGTTTTTGTAAATATCATTATTTCTGTTTCGCAAAAAAGTTATACAAATTGAAAAACAATTTTTGGGGGAAAAAATTAAATAGTTCTTAATAAAAGATTTAAATCTTTATATTTATGTATATTTGGCTTTTTCACAACTGTTTCAGGACAGAGGTATTTTGTAATAACATATTGCATTACTTAAGTGCAGCTGATATCGTATTTACATATATAAAACCACCCAACGACCTTCATCAGAATATAGATTTCTCGCTTCAAAACAAAATAATCATTGTGTAAACAAGGACTGCGTAGGTAAAAAATAACTATCTTTTATTACGATATAGTTTTCTTATAACAAGTAGCAGATCACGTTTTTAAATAACATCCGTTTACGACACTCAGCAGAGTACAAAATTTTCTTCAATCAAACTTCATGGTGTAAATAAGGACTGTGTATGTACAAAATAAGTATCTTTTATTACAATATAGTTTTCCTAAGTATATAGTTTATATTATGCTTTTTCCAATAGCTGTCACTGGAGTGTACGGTATCTACTAAATTAGATTTTGTCTTCGTACGCATGCGCATGCCAACAAAAAGGGTAGAGAACTCTTTGCTTACGATTCACATACTGAATATTCTCCTATTTTCTATAATTAATGCCAACCAAAAGTATATAGAAGATTGAAATGTTTAATGAAAATAAAAAAAGTCAAAAATAAATTATTATATTTCAAGTCTGGAATATGTGATTGGATTTTTGGCGAATCAAAATTACTTTGAAAAGGCCTCTTTGAACTTGGGGAAAATATCTAGAAAATCTACAGTTGCATTAAAACCAATACACTTGCACACTTGAAATTCAATGAGCCTTTATGAGTTATTTGAATAAACTGTTAAACTATCAAATGACAGTACAAACTATCAAGTTGTTCAAAAATTTTCTGTCACTCTGTTAATATTGTAAACGCCGACGGATGTTCAATGATATTGATTATAATAAAATATTCGTATTTCTGCCAAGAAGTGTCTGTACGTTGTAATAAACAATGAAATCATATCAAATTTCAAATGTCAAAAATGTTTTTTTTATTATTCTCAATTTATGACTGTCGGTAGAAGTAATTCTGTGCGAGTTTGAATGTGTCCTTCAGTGGCAGTAACTTTTGATAGGCGTAGGAGTGTATATCCCAGTTAACATTTTTCCTGGCAAGCCCTCAACTTGACAACTTTCTGAAGGTGAAGAATTTCATTTAATTGTGTGAGTAAAAAGTAATATAATTTTCATTTCATGGAATTCTATATAAATTGTATACCGATTTTTTATGGGAAATTCGAAAAACAATTTCACATTGCGTAAACGAAATTAAAGAAACTTATGATCAGATATCAGTTTCCATTTTCTTTATGCACTTTTTTTTAATACTAAAAAAGAAACTTTTTATTTAGAATTGGCAAATTTATTACAAATATCTCTTGGAATATTAGACGTCAGCTTGAGTTATCGATTTTCTTCTTCATTTCTATTATCGGATGAAATATTTGAAGGTTGGAAGAGTTTATTTCAATTATATCAAAACTTTTTACGTTACAGAGGAATAACCTAACGGAAGTGGTAAGTATGTAAATTAGCAAAAATAATAAAACACGTATCGCAGGTATCGTTGGCTGAACTACAAAATGCATAAATTGCAAATGGCTACAGTCATGGTTTCGACGATGCAACAATACCAAGAATCCATTTTCCTCTTAGATATTATATGTGTGATAACACACGCCCTTCTTCGCCATTCTTTTGTAGCCTAATTTCATTGGCGAATAGAGCAACTAATTAAATGGCTACTGACATAGTGCTAATCAGAAGATGCAATGCCAGGATATTGGTCTTCCCTACCAATATTCTAGTACAATTCATTCTTCTATCCCCTCGTTTATGAGATATATGATTATTAATACTGTAGTGTACCATGTCATCATGCAGTATGCATGACAAACACATACCAACTTCAACCAAGTAGCTCAACCAACATACGACTTGAGCTATATCATGTTACAAACATTGAATTGGGTCATTATGCATTATTGTATGACACACATGCAAATGTACACACTTGACACTATACTTTTACCAATAATTACAAAATAAGCAAAACATTGAGTGACTCGAGAATCACTCAATACTAGACTAATTGCATTATTTTCATAAGTAGTATATAAGCCACGAATTTTGTAAATAAAGATTAGATTATTCTAAGACATTAATTCGGCGCTTGTTGCCTTTGTGTTTTTATAATCTCAAATTCTTTTGGCAGTTCTTTTGAACGCCTACCAAATAGGCTGATCTCTTCGACAGCCGTATAAATATTAAACGAGGACCATAGGTAATCCTTCACTCTGCGACCCTTTTTAATGTTAAACCATTACATGGCGATCCTGCCAACTCCTCACATACCTGAATTGTGAGAACACATCGACCCCACAAGACAAAAAAAAAAAAAAAAAACTCTTCCACACACACAAAAATACAAAACCCATGTCACAGGAAGAAGTAGATGAAGTAATATCACGCTGGGAAAAGTACCTAGAAGAAACAGAAGGTTACGTACCCACTGGCAATCCTACAGAACCAACCCCGGAATACACGCCAACTCCACTAACAGCAGGTCCAAAACCAATAACGATAGCAGAATACAGGAGAAGACTGGCGAAAAACAATACAGAACCCCGGTGCAAGGATTCTATTCAACCTATTCAACGCAAGAAGAAAAGAGCTGGCAAAAATTTCCAGAAGAGGAAAGAAATTGCCATACTCTACAGAGAGCTGACCTTAGCAGCAACAACTGAAACAAAAATAGAAATAAAAAAGCAAATTAAGGCAATAAAAAAAAAAAAAAATAAAATAAAATAAATTATTATATTATACTTATATAACTATATTTTTAATTTTTCAATTTTATAAAATTAAGATAAATATGGGAAAACACCAAAGCAAAGTTGAAGTTCAAGAGAACATTATCAATAATGGAAATCAAGAAAATAACAAATTTGTACTACCAGAATACATTATTACTCTAAGTATAGTAGCAATAATATTATTTATAGCATACAAACTAGATAAATACTTTAAGACCTATGTTCACAAACATAGAAATACTGTTAACAACAAAAATGCAATAACAGATATATAAAAAAAAAAAAAAAAAAAAAAAAAAAAAAAAAAAAAAAAAAAATTTTTATTTTTACAGAAACAACAATTCAAAGAGAACACATAGAAAAACTTAAACACTTTAACAAAAATATAAATGGAATGGCAGAATATAATCGCAAAAGTTAGACTAATTAAAGAAGATTTTGACCGTTCATTTAAATGCATAAACATCGATAGACCCATTAAGGAAGAAACATTAGAACAGCACATACAAAACTTACTGAAACGTCTAGAAGAAATAAGAGTTATCTTTAATGTTAACTATAACAAACTTACCACAGCTCACAAAACTGCAGCTGATGCTTTCTTTACAGACATAAAAACTAGAATATATAAAATAGCAATAAAGAAAAATTTAGAAATAGAACTACCAAATTCATTACACGAGCAAGTCCCCCCTTACAAAATAAAAAAAAAACTCATCAAAATGTCAGTTTTTAATTTAGAAACTGCCTCAAGAGCAATACAACTATTTACTGGCAATTATATTGAATTAGAAAGCTTCCTAATAACCTCAGAACTCATAAACAAAAGTTTAATAGCAGAAGCAAAACTAGATTTCTTACAATACATTTACTACGCAAAACTAACATCCAGTGTTAGAACAGCACTAGGAACATGTAAAGAACCCGAAAATTTCGAAGCATTAAAACAATTGCTTCAACAAAGATATAAAACCAACAAAACCATACCAGAATTACAAAATAAATTAGGCAATCTCTGCCAAAGAAAAATGTCTGTCAATGTATTTAAAGACAAAATAACAGCAATTATAGACGATTTAAACAAACTAGGAATAAGTGAACTAGGAAATGAAGCTTCAGAACCTGAAAAAAACGTTATAATCAAACTGAATAACAAACTAGCTTTAGACACTTTTAAGAAAGGACTGAATGACGACTTTAAATCGACCATATACGCGTCGCGACCATCGACATTGCAGGAAGCATCGGATCTAGCCATCGAATTAGAAAATGAAAGAAAAACAATTAACAATGAAGTTTTATACATAAAAAAAGAAAAACCACGGTATCAACCACGGAATCACTACAAAAATAACACATTTCCCAACTACAACAATAGGGCATATAAAAACCAAAACTTTAATAAAAGCGATTATACTAGAGATAACAATTACATAAATAATAACAATTCAACAAGAAACACTTATCTCCCTAGAAACAACGGTTTTAATAATAACAAACCTAGAAACAATTATCATAACACAAATAGGAACAACAATAGGCAGATACATGCTATTCAGCGTTCGGGAAACCTAACAGGCTCGGGATACATCAATATTCCGGACAGCCAAAACTAAGAATATGGAAAATTACGGATAATAACACAAATTTCATTACCATAAATTACAAAAATAAAAAGCTAACTTTTCTCGTCGACACAGGAGCCGACATATCATTATGTCGCATGCAATCAGACTTTGAAGGCGAATTATATAAACCAGAAGAAAAATGCAAATTAACAGGAATTACTTCAGAAGAAATCAATTCCTTAGGCACAATAAAATTAGAACTGATACTTACTGACGAAAAATGCAATCATACCTTCCAACTAGTAGAATCAGACTTTCCAATTGAAACTGACGGTATAATAGGTAGAGACTTTTTAAGAAAATATCTCAGCAGAATAGACTACGAGACATTCACAGTATCTTTCTTTGTCAATGAGAAAACCATAACTCTGCCAATGCATACAAATACAGTGACGTCACTAAAAATAAAAATACCTCCAAGAGCTGAAATATTAAAAGCAATAAAATTATATTTAACTGAAGATAGCGTAATTTTCAACAATGAATTGAAACCAGGTGTATTTTTAAGTAATTCAATAGCACCCAAAAGCGGCATAACACATTTAAAAATTTTAAATACAACAAACGAAGAAGTAACTTTACATGGCATTAAACTACAAACTGAACCACTAAAAAACTATGACATATTAAGTTACAGTAGTAAAACAAGCAATGACCGTTTTAATAAAATTCTGAGTGAAATACAGTTAAACCATAAAGACGAAAATGCAAAAACAAAATTGAAAGAAATATTAAAAAAATATCAAGACGTTTTTCATTTAGAAGACGAAAAATTAAGCGTCAACAATTTTTATAAACAAAACATTGCGACATCGGACAACATACCTGTTTACATAAAAAACTATAGACTGCCCCACTCACATACTGACATAATAAATGAACAAGTACAAAAAATGATCGATAACGAAATAATAGAATCATCAATCAGCCCATATAATGCTCCACTGCTCTTAGTACCAAAGAAAAACATTGATGACAAAAAGAAATGGAGACTTGTTGTAGATTTTAGAAAACTCAATGACAAAATTATCAATGACAAATTTCCTCTAACGAGACTAGAAGATATTTTAGACAAACTAGGAAGAGCAAAATGGTTTTCTACACTCGACATGACTAGTTCATTTCATCAAATTGAATTAAACAAGAATTCTAGACCACTAACAGCTTTTTCCACACCAAACGGACATTTTCAATTCAAAAGATTACCATTCGGACTAAAAATTTCCTCAAATAGCTTTCAAAGAATGCTCACAATAGCACTATCTGGACTGGAATCAGAAGCGTTCCTATACGTAGACGACATAATCGTATACGGATGTAGTTTAAACCACCACAACGACAATTTAATAAAAGTTCTAGACCGATTACAAAAATACAACTTAAAACTAAATGCTAAAAAATGTAATTTTCTAAGGCCGGAAGTAGTTTACTTAGGACACTTAATAACAAAACATGGAGTAAAAACAGACCCATCTAAATATGATGTTATAAAAAACTATCCAATACCAAAGAACGCAGACGAAGTGCGACGGTTCGTAGCATTTTGTAATTATTACAGAAAGTTCATACCTAATTTTGCAGACATAGCCAAAGACCTAAATGCACTATTAAAGAAATCAACAAAATTCATATGGACAGAAAAATGCCAATTTGCTTTTGAAGAATTGAAAGAAAAATTAATTAATCCTCCGGTATTACAATACCCAAATTTTGATAAACCTTTTATTTTAACTACCGACGCATCTAATTACGCGTTAGGAGCAGTTTTATCACAAGGCGAAATAGGACAAGACTTACCTATTTCATACGCCAGTAAATCATTACAAAAACATGATATTAACAAACCAGTAATTGAAAAGGAACTATTAGCCATCCATTGGAGTATAAATTTCTTTAAACCCTATTTGTACGGTAGAAAATTTATAGTCGTGACAGATCATAGACCATTAATCTCCCTTTTTTCACATAAAAACCCTTCATCTAAAATGACTAGAATAAGACTAGACTTATGCGACTATGACTTCACAATAGTATATAAAAAGGGAAGGATGAATACTAATGCCGATGCACTTTCAAGAATAGAAATTAACTCTGAATTATTAAAAGAGATGATACCCACAGAAAATGACGAAAAAAAAAAAAAGGTATTAATAACAACAAGGGCCACATATAATAAAAATAAAGAATATAATGAGGCAAATAGCAAAGAAAATAAAGAGATAAATAATAAAGAAAATAATAAGAAAAATGTAGAAAACATTATGGAAAAATGTGCTTCTCAGAAGCCTGATCAACTTCAAATATGGGAATGCACATCCTTAAGCGATGTAAAGAATACTAAGAAATTGCAATTCAATAAGTTAGAAAATATAAAAGAAATCGATATATATATTGAAAACAATATTGTGCACATAGGACATGACGATAATTCATCGAAACCAGTTTCGACTAAGAAGAAATCATGTACCCAATATAAAAATGATACAAATAAAGGATGTAACGACAATTCATCGAAACAAGATTCGATTATGAAGAAGTTGCATACCCAAAATATAAAAAATAATAATATGCATGCAAGATTCAGAGATGACTCAGCGAAACTAGATTCAATTCTGAGAAAACTGATATCTAAAATGAATAAAGAGAATATAAAAGAATTAGCGCTGGACAGTAATGATAAAATATTTAAAGTATATACAAAACAAGAAATAAAAGAAGCATATGCGAATATAAAAATAAATAAGAAAAGTCCTCAACTAAAAATATTAATATACAATGCCCCTAAAAGAATAACAGATGACATTTTAAAATACAAACTAATTGACGAATTCCATAATACCACACACTCAGGTCACTTAGGAATAAGAAAAACAATCATTAAGCTGAAACAACGATACATTTGGAAAAACATTAACAAGATGGTAAAAAAATTCGTATCATATTGTGACAAGTGCAATAAAAACAAACAAACAAAACACATAAAAGAACCACTAACCATAACAAACACACCAAACAATAGCTTTGAAGTGATTTCAATTGACACCGTAGGTCCTCTTCAGATATCAAATGACCACCGATACATCCTAACTATGCAATGTGAACTGACCAAATTTGTTATTGCACACCCAATGCCGACAAAGGATGCTATAACAACAGCAAAAACTTTAGTCGAACAATTCATCTTGAAGTATGGTCAATTTAAGGTACTTAAGTCCGACAAAGGGACGGAATTTACAAACGAACTTATGCGAAACATATGTTCATTTTTACATATTAAGCAAGTATTCTCAACCCCTTATCATCACGAGACGTTAGGAGCAATCGAAAGAAACCACAGAGTTCTAAACGAATTTCTGCTTACAACAGCAAATGATCTTGAATGGGATAAATGGATCCCATATTTCACTTTTGCTTATAATACAGCACCACACATAGATACAGGGTACACACCATTTGAATTAGTGTACGGAAAATTACCTTACTTACCATCAGACAGTCTAGACACCGAAAGAAAATTCTACAATTATGAAGATTATGTGACTGAACTAAAAACCAAACTAAAATACTCCCTTAATAAAGCTAAAAATATGCTAACACAAGCAAAAGAAAATAGAATCAATAACAAAAGAAATACAAACAAATTGAATTTAAAAATAGGAGACCAGGTACTGATTAAAGTAGAGAATAGAAAGAAAAACCAGAGTCCGTATAAAGGTCCATATAATATAATAAGAAGAAACAATGTAAACACAGTAATTAATTATAACGGGATAGAAAAAGAAATACATAACAATAATCTAAAACCTTATTACCCACTATAAGCAAGAAATAATATTAAATTATATAAAAATACCTATAGTACATTATATATCAAACGCTATAATAACGTTGTAGAATAAGAACTCCTTATAAGAATATAAATGTTTAATTTAATTATAACCTCATAGAATAAGAAAAATTTCTCCCATAAATTTTCTCTTAAGGGTAAGGGTGTAGTGTACCATGTCATCATGCAGTATGCATGACAAACACATACCAACTTCAACCAAGTAGCTCAACCAACATACGACTTGAGCTATATCATGTTACAAACATTGAATTGGGTCATTATGCATTATTGTATGACACACATGCAAATGTACACACTTGACACTATACTTTTACCAATAATTACAAAATAAGCAAAACATTGAGTGACTCGAGAATCACTCAATACTAGACTAATTGCATTATTTTCATAAGTAGTATATAAGCCACGAATTTTGTAAATAAAGATTAGATTATTCTAAGACATTAATTCGGCGCTTGTTGCCTTTGTGTTTTTATAATCTCAAATTCTTTTGGCAGTTCTTTTGAACGCCTACCAAATAGGCTGATCTCTTCGACAGCCGTATAAATATTAAACGAGGACCATAGGTAATCCTTCACTCTGCGACCCTTTTTAATGTTAAACCATTACAATACTATAATCAAGAGAACTATCCTACATAGTAATACCATTCATAAAAACCACAAAAAGGCTGACGTAACTCTGACGTAATACTACTCTATTAAGAAAAATGTTTATCAGGTGTCACAATGCCAACATAATGCAAACAAATTTTTTCGTAAATCCCTCTGATCGCATAGAAATGATCATATTTTGAAAGCTTTTAAAAAGTTTTATAAATCGTACAACTTGTCATAAAATCTGCCTCACAGATGTAGTTTTTGGATACACTAACGGACAAGTCATTTGATAAGTCGTACTTGACAATATCCGTCACACAGTTGTATTTTTAGTACATGCTGCCATATTTACACAGTTGACACGCTCATTTAACAAATCTCGCTACTGAGCAGGACAGTGAGTACTGTCCTTTAAGAAGCTTGTTCAGTAAAAAAAAGAAGACTAGTCTAGTAGGTCTGCTTGGGAACTAAAGCAGAGGATTTCACATGAAGAAATAAACAGTTGTGTGTTATTCCTTGACATTGAACGAAGATTTATGCAATATTACATCCGTACGTGAAAATGATCTTCTGCTCTTCGTCTATTTTGTTGTTGTTGTTTTTTTTTTTTTTAAAGCCAACAATGAAATAGTTGAGAAATCAACTAAATTTTTTTTTAATTAAAATTTCTTTCATTTCGATATAAAGAAATGCTCGCTGGGTATAATAATTTGAATTATTTACTCACACTGTTATCCATTTTACATCTGGCCCAGCATAACTGTGCACATTAAATAAATACGAGTTAAAATAAAAAATTTGTTCTTTTTGAATTTAAATTTTTTTTTTTTTTTTTTTGGTTTTTTTATGTCGCGTTTTTTTATTTACTTCATTTTTCCAGCTTTTTTATAAAAAGAAAAGAAAAATAAAAAATATATTTTTATTCGTTTTGTCCAAAAATATTTTCTCAATGACTACAAACAGTACTTGGAATTGGTACCACATTTTATTGCTCTTTGAAAGGCAGTAGATGGCTGTGAAAGTTGTTCAAATAGTTTTTGATTCGCATCATTAAGCGTACTAGCTGCGAATGGAATATGTCCTTTACTAAATTGTGTCCTGTGTCCACACCGCTTTAAATGCTTTTGTATTAAGCCACCACATGGGATTCACGCTCTGAATTATTTTGTAACATCGTAAGCAATTTTTTTTTTTGTGGGACGTAACAAAGTATAAAGTTCTGTAAACGCACTAAATTCGTTTTATGTTTGGCTGTGATGATCTGCAGTACGACGCGTTTACACGCCTGTAAAAACTAACTGATACGCCAAAAACAACTAATCAATTTCAATGTAATTTTAAATAAAAAAAAATGTAAAAATTTATACCTTTTTAGTAACGGTTTACACCATGATTTTTCATTTAAAAAAATGTATTCTGTTGAGGATCGCATACAGATGTTATTAAAAAACACGATCTGCTCCTTGGAAAAGGCATAATATAAACTATATACTTAGGAAAACTATATTGTAATAAAAGATAGTTATTTTGTACATGCACAGTCCTTATTTACACCATGAAGTTTGATTGAAGAAAATTTTGTACTCTGCTGAGTGTCGTAAACGGATGTTATTTAAAAACGCGATCTGCTACTTGTTATAAGAAAACTATATCGTAATAAAAGATAGTTATTTTTTACCTACGCAGTCCTTGTTTACACAATGATTATTTTGTTTTGAAGCGAGAAATCTATATTCTGATGAAGGTCGTTGGGTGGTTTTATATATGTAAATACGATATCAGCTGCTGCTTATAAAATATACTGCTTTAAAACATACTTATTTTGTACATAGTCTGTCCCCGTTTACAACATGATTTTTACTTTTTAAATAAAAAATTTATATTATGCTGAGTGTCGTAAACGGATGTTATTTAAAAACGAAGCAGCTGCATGATATTGACATTTTGTAGATGTAGTTTGATTATTTCTTTATGTAACAATTTACTGATGAGGAAAAAAAATATAATTATTAATTTTTTTATATATCTATATAGTATAAAAATTATATATGACTTCCAATCATATGATCTAGAAAGATATTTTGTATTAAAAGATACTTATTTTGTACATATCCAGTCCTTGTTTACACTAAGATTACTTTCTTTTAAAAAAAGAAATTTATATTCTGCTATGTGGCGTTGACATCTAATATGTAAATATATAATCTTTTACTTGCCAAAGGAAAGATGTTCTATATTAGCATATATTTTTTTTTCAAACTCTGTCCCGATTTACACCATGATTTTGTTTTTCTTTTTGAATAAGAAATTTACATTCCCCTTATTGGGCCTAACTGCTGATATTTAATAGGGAAACAGGTATTTTCTTATAAGAAAAATAATTGCAATAACAGTATACTTCCTTCCTTAGTCTCGCTTTAGTATATGAAATTTGTATTCTAATTTATATTTTTATATATTAGCTCGCGATTAAAAAAAAAAGGAAATTGCGACTTGTTATATGAAAACTATTTTATATTAATATGTAATTATTAATTATTTTGTATATAGGAAGTCATTGTTTACACTATAATTGTTTTCTTTTTAAACAAGAACGTGGAAGCTGCTGATTGTCCTTAGCTACTGATATATAAATACGCGAACTTTTATTGGTTATAGGAAAGATGTTTTGGATTAAAATTATATATATTTGTATATACTTTATATAATATATATATTATATATATTCTGTATACTATTTGTATATATTTGTATATAAATTATATATATAGTAAATACCGCTTTACACTATGATTTTTTTCTTTCTTGAACGCTGAGTATTGTCCACTATATGCTACATGTTATGGGAAAGGTGTTTTACTTTAAAGCGATACTTATTTTATACATAGTCAGTCCCTGTTTACAATATTTTTTTTTTCTTATACATTTTTTTATTTATTAAATGTTCCGCACGGAACTAACAATAAGTTATAAGTTGCACTGATGTTAATTATACGTCTCGTACGTTCCGCAGAGGGCAAGAGTGTCTCTCCTTTTCAGCCTAGTTTGACTTCGGTGATTTAAAATGTTGCGTGCTAGAGGATTTGGGTGTGACACAAGCTTTTTAATATATTTTGTTGCATATTTCAAGAATTTCGTCTTTACCATCGGTACGTTTAAATCACTATGAATTCGCGAATTCTTTACATACCAGGGAGCAGCAGTGATCATGCGGAGGTTTTAGTTTTGACTTCTTTGTATTTTTTCTATATTGGAAGCAGAGGCAGTACCCCATAGTTGAAGCCCATAGCACCATATTGGTTTCAGAAAAGAGTTATAAATTAGTAATTTACAATCTAAACTCAGAACTGAATTTCTACCTATAAGCCAATATAGCTGTGCTGAATTTAGTTTGATCTGTGTTGATTTTGATTCTATATGAGATTTCCAAGTTAATCGTCGATCTAGATGGATACCAAGGTATTTAACGTTTGGGTGTTGAGGTATTTTCTGATGATTAATTTTAACTACTGGACAGGATTCCTTACGCAACGTAAATGTTAAATGTGTGCAACTTTGTTCGTTCACCTTCATTTTCCACGTTTGCAACCATTTTTCTATTTCAACAATGTGTTGTTGTACGTAACGAGAAGCTTCTTGAGGGTTTTCATGCGAGCATAAGAAAGCGGTATCATTGGCAAAACTAGAAGTAACGGTGTGTGTACATGTAGGCATATCGGAAGTATAGATTTAATATAAAGTAGGTCCCAAGATACTACCCTGGGGAACACCAGCTTGAATTAAATGGGGTTTGCTTAAAAATTCACCCTCTTTTACCGCAAATTTTCGGCCATATATGTAACTTTCCAGTAGTTTATATGTGTTGACAGGTAAACTCTGCTTAAGCTTGAAAATTAGTCCCTCATGCCATACTTTGTCGAAAGCCTGAGAAACATCAATGAATAGGGCAGAACAGTATTTTTTTTCCTCAAAGGTCTTTCTAATGATATTTACAATACTATGTGTCTGTTCAATAGTATTGTGTTGTGTTCTGAACCCAAACTGATGATCTGGAATGCTGCCATTGTTGTATAGTATTGGTATTAGCTTAGCTGACAGTAATTTCTCGAATATCTTTGACATTGTTGGCAACAGGCTTATAGGCCTATATGCATCTACTTTTGTGGCATCTCTTCCTGGTTTTGGAATCATGGCGAGCATTGAAATGTTCCACTCTGTAGGATGGTATTCAAGACGCAAAATGGCATTAAATATGAACAACATTACTTTTACCGCTAATGCTGGTAGCTCCAAAATCATTTTATTGCTAACTTTGTCTATACCAGGGGCTTTCCTGGGGCTTAAAACTGCGACAGTATTCTCCAACTCGCGAATTTTAAATTTTAAAGGTACCGCGGGACGAGGTGCAATCGGTAGTTTACAATATGCATATAAATTTTTTTTCTTCTGCAAAGAAATTTATAATCTGTCACGTAGCGATATTTATTTCAAGGGATACTTCTTTGATACAGACTTAGTTCCGGTTTACCATATAAAAATTTTTTACAAGAAATACCAGTATATTTTTTTTATATTTTTTATATATACATATTTTATATGTTTATATAATTTTATTAAATTTCGTTAAAGGGAATAATTTTTATTTGGTGTTGGGGAAAAAAATTTTGAAAAATGTTTAGTTTTGGGCCCATTTTTTGTAGAGCCTTTTGAAGTATGAAAATAAATTCATTTGAAATTAAAAAGAATATTTTTAAATATGTTTGTCGTTTTTAAATAAGTTCGTGTTAAAGGCTAAAAACATTATAAGTACCAGACATGCTGGTACTTGCATATGCATGCACTATACATAAAATTATTTATTAGTTATAATTGGTTAAGAAAATAGGAATGGGAAAAGGCCAAAGGAGTCATTTGAGCAGTATGCTGTCAGTCACCATATTTTTTTTGGCTATTTCTCGCCAGTTAAAACGTTTATTGTCATGGCCGTAGTGCACTTTGACTGGCTTTAGCCTGCGGGTTCATGTGAAAGTCACGCTTTTGTGTTTGACGTTTTAAACATGATTGGAAAAAATGAGAAACATTTAAAAATTTCCATCGTTTTTAGTAAATTGTATGTTTAATGTTGAACTTTTTGCCAATAAAGTTCATTTTTTTCTTCATTTTATTGTCTTTTAAGATAATTTTGATTTATAGTTAAAAGCTATAAGAGGACTTAAATATGATGTTGGAAAGTTTTCTGGCCAAAGTAATCACAACCAACTTTGGGAATTATAATAATTTAAAAAGGAGGGTAAAAAACTTGTAGAAAAATATTAAACCAACAATTTTTTTCTTTGTGTTATTTCAGGTCGCATTTGTGCAACGTAATTTTGTCATTTTTACGAAATACGACTCGTAAGTGAAGAGCTGGCATACTGTTTCACAGGGTAAGTGGCCATTCCATTTGATGATTGTTAATGAATATGCGATGGCAATTAATGAAAGTGAGAGAGGCAATGAAGTGTATGCCTGTACATTATCAATGCACACGCGTGTGCATTTAAGAGCAGAAGGCTGTAATGAATCAGTTGATTAATGAATGTGTTTGAAATGGAAATTTAGTTCAATTAAATATTTGCGTTGGCTCTAATTATAGTACAATCGGTGACAGAATTTTGTTTAGCAGAAAGGAAGTTAGTTTTGGTTCTTCTCCTCCTTTTTCTGGCAAGGAGTTTTACAATGTGTAATTTAAAATAATTACCAGTTTTTAACACTTGAAAGCAGATGTAGAAAAATACCACTCTGGTTCGCCTACACAAAATACATATTTAAAAATGTGTGATCAAAATTATAAATATTTTAATTTTTTCTAAAAGTATTTAACTAACTATCTAGCGCTTTGAAAGCAATACCCCTCAGATATAATACACTTATGACAGAGTTTTTTCCAATCCTCGAAGCACTTTGTAAACACGTTTTTTGCTCTCGTCAACAGGTCCAATGTCGATTTTTTATCTCCTCAATAGTAGCACAACGCTCTCCTTTCATAACTGTCTTCAGTTTTGGAGGGAGAAAACCTCAGCATAGGCTAATCACAGTGAATAAATTTGACAAAACTCGACGTGCTTTTTTCGGCCTTGGCTATTTTGGGAGCTTTGTTTGGCATAATTGGGCTTTGGTTTCAATGTCATAGTCATATAACCAGGATTCGTCACCAGTTCTTTCACCTTTTTGAGCAAAGCTGGGTCGTTGGTGACGATGTTCCACACCTACTAAGCGATGCCCATACGATATTATTTTTGCTCAAAATTTAGCAATTTAGGAACAATATTTGCTGCCGCCAGTTTCATGTCTAAAACATCCTTAAAAATTGCTTGGCATGAGCCGAACCATATGACAACATCATCAGCAACTTCTTTAATAGTGATTCGCCGATTATCCAAAATCATTTTCTTCACTGCTTTAATATATTCATCGAGCTCGGACAACCAGGACGAGCAAGTATCGTCATTGACGTTTCAACCTTGCTTAAACGAGTTAGTCATAGTAGACTCGCCAAACGCCACAGTCAACATTTTAAATATCCTTCCGGATTTAATCTCCTTTTTTACACAAAACTTAATACAGTTTCTTTGGTCCAGTTTTTCGAAAAGTAAAAATTCAAAGAGCACACCAAAATACGACTTAACTTTTTATCTGTCAAAAACAAACTGACAATTCAAAATGGCTGTTATTGCCAACATGTATAACAGACATGTGCACCAACATAGCAGAAAGAAAACATGTCAAAATTGAACGAACGAAATTGATCACACCTCGTACCCCTGATATTTTGTATTGTTTTGATCTGTAGTCAAAAGTGAGCCGCACACATGCGCATATCATAGAAAACATAAGTGATTTGTAAAGTGGCATTTATAAACTTTTTTAAACGCCACTGTTATTGCTGGCCTCCGCATTGAACTTAGTGGGATTTATTATTAGTTATTAGCCCATACCAGCAATGGCCAGGGATTTCAAGAGTTTTACCAAGACTTTAAAGAAAGTGTGCGAAGAGAGCCCTGCCAGTTAGCCAAGCTAATTTTTTTATCTGAATGAAGCAAAACTGTCTACAACTAAATTATAAGGATTACGAGGGTGAGGTAAAAGGTTTTTATCTCTAATTTAAACCAAAAACTTTTCACACCACCTTCGTATAATAAAAAGTTCCTAATTGTATAATATACTTTCTTAATTTTAAGAAACTTTTCATAACCTGTAAGTACAAATTTTAATTAGTATTATGAACGGTTAAAACTTCACTACATTTAAGAAAGATTTATTTTAACTTAAGTAAATTTCCAAATTATTTTTAAGAGAATTTTTTTCACTAATCTGGTTTTTTCTATATTTTAATTTTATCTTTATTTTCTTTAATTGAGTTTAAAAAATTTTTATAATATTTCTCTTTTTAACATTTCGACAATTTTATTATTCCTTAAGAAGTTATCCAAAGTCCTCATGAAATATTGAACGAAAAGCAATTTTTATAAAAAAAACCTCTTAAAGTCAATTAAGGAAAATAATAATGAAATATTTCTTTTACTAAAATTTATTTCATAGTCTTTTTTGAATGCGTTTTGCCCGTGTTATCCTGAAATACAAATGCATGTAGTTTGTGTAGAGCATTTTTTCAGTTTTCCTTTTAAACTAAATACGCTTTTAATCAGCAAATATTGTGGGGGATTATTTGCGAAATAGTATGCTGCAGACCTTTTTATACTTTTGCTTTCATTTCCAAAACCTTGACTCGCTTTCCAACCATGTCCTTCGCAATCTTATTACCAATAATCCATGATAAGAGCTGCCTACTCATTCGTTCGCTGCTATTTTTGCATGAGACCAAGCCAGCTATTGAAATTTTCTAATAAAGGAATAACCGAGAAATATTAATTTTTGATCTCATTTGACCTAAATTAGGTATTGTGTGTACACACGAAGGCGAAAAAACCACAATCAATACTGGTAAACTTGTAGGCGAGTAAATAGAAAATGTATTTAAATAATAATCTTCTCGTCCTTTTTTATATGCTTCTATTGTATACAAAAAGGAAATCCAATATTCTCCTACAACAAATACTTTTTGTTTGTCTTTCATTTAAAATGTAATTAAATGTATTTGTATGTGTGTGTAAATGTGGGGTATATATGTGTGTAAAGCCCACATTGATTGTATAAGGATAAATCAGGATTAAATTTACATTTCTTGTGTTTATTTTATGAATGCATTTTTGTGTCCTTTCAATCTTAATACATTTTATAGAAATTCATATTCAAATGTTTACTTGCCTCGCACCATGATAATGTAATCTTGCTATTTAAGCTACTTTAAGCTGAAATGAGTAGAATTGTGGTTGCAATATGGACATCGGGATGTGTGTGGTGCATGAAATGTGTGAAGGATTTGTATACAATACAACAGGTATGCATATCAACAAACTCATATATTAGGATGTCACCTTTTTGAGCTCAGAAAATAATTTTAATATTTTCAGCTCTCTCTGCCTAAAAAAATGCCTGACAATTTTCCTCTCCCGACACTGTCATATGTTTTAAAACACTAGGCAACAAAATTAAATTTCTTGTCATGAGATCTAAGGACCTCTTTTCATGTTATGGCAAGACGTATTGAAAAAATAATTTTAATATTAATGTGCATATGTTGGCTGCTTTCTGTGTCATTTCGCTAATTATTTTTACGAAATTTGCACATCGAATAAAATGAAGCATAAAACTCTTTGACGTTTCCCGGTTTCTAAATAATATATAAACGTCAACGTTCTATACATTATTATTCGAATATTTTTGTGTATAAACTTAGAACACAATTGGAATGTGCACTAAACTCTGTCCTAAGCCATGAATCCTGCGCCAAAAGTTCGAAAATATAACAGCTGTTTTAACTGATAAACGTTTTTACTAACAGGCTGACCATTTTTTAAAAGAAACATAACTTAACAATTTAAAGCTTAACTGAAACACCTTTTATATTTGAAATTTTAATTTATTTATTTTAAATTTGCAGAGGCGGCAAACCAAAAAGGAGTAGCAAGAGATTGAGAACTTGGTATGGTGCAATCTATGCTCTGTGAAATACTCTTGTAGGAACCAGGCATTTTAGAGATAAAAATTGGCAGGAAGGGAGTAGAGTTACATAAAAAATTTGGAGTACCTAATGTGAATCAATAAAAGGGAAATGGTTCTACTAAAACTCCTAGAATAATGGGGTTTTAGTTTTAAATTGGGTGCGAAAGGTTTTTAATAATTATTTCTCGATGTTTTCAGTTACATATTCATCATTTATTAAACACATATCCCAAAGCAAACTACCGACTGCAATAAGCTTAAAACAAAATACACATTTAAAAAAAAAAACCTTTTTATTACGACGACATCACGGATATACGACGTTCGATAAAATTTTGGCCAATTTAAATCTAGTCCAATTTTTATGAGCGACAATATATTAAAAAAGGAGTAGTAATGGCAAGTATGGGATTTAAAAATGTATATAAAATAATGCCATAAAATTAAATAAATAAATAATGAATTAACTCAAGAGTTTCCTTGTAAATAGCGAAGATTTATTAAGCTTTATTTACTCTCTGATCCAGAATAAAGCCGGTCTAAAAGTCATTTGCAACTTAGTTGAAGTTAAAACAGCTGTTATATTTTCGAACCTTTGCTGCAGAATTCATAGCTTAGGGCGGAGTTTGGTGTACATTCCAATTGTATTCTAAGTTTGTTGCTTAGTTTCTTCTTCTTCTAGTGAACTTAATATGCCATTATTGAAAAAAGAAAGTTTTCATTTAAAATTTGGAATTTTTTTAATTTTTCCTTTTAAAATTAAAAATTGTATTGTACTAAAAGCTGTTTAAAAGTCTCCAAAGAATATCATGATGCCAATTACCCCTTTGAGGGAAATTAAAATTATAATGGCCACAAACATTTTCAATTTTTTCCCCCAAAAAGGGTGAATGTCATAGCAAAGGTGTAATCTGACATTGAAACGCCCACACTTGATACAACCCACTTGCCGGCGAAATTTGTAACAAAAAAGACGATCTGCATTTTCTACAGCTTCCCTAATGCTTTCCTAAATACGCGCGTGTGTATGTTGTATGTAATTTTGAATAAATCGCAAAAAGTATGTTCTAAGTCCTTGTGATTACAGCTACCATAAATCACAATTATAATGCATAATCCAGTAATATGAATATTTTACTCTTAAATCCCTTTGAATAATAAAGATGCAGAAAATAGAAAAAAATGGAAAAATTACTTTTAGAAAAAAAAAACGTAAACGACCGCACACAAGTTGTTTAAAGCGATGGAGAGAGAAGAGAAGAGAAAAACACAATTCCTTTATGCTTTCCAAAACAAAGTTATTACGTAGCAGACAAACACACACATAGACACACACACTCATTTACCAACGCACACAAAACGAACATAATTGGCTTTCACCTATTTTCTACAAAAATTGTTGATTATTTTTCAGTTTTCAATTCTACAGTTTCGAGGACAAAATATAAGGACGTGTTCAAGGAATTGTTTAATTCCATACCAGAGAGCAAAGGCGGTCAGCTGCAAGACGGCTAACAGCTGTTGCCGATAAATAAATAATTTTAAAAGCAGCCAACGATGTATGAAATGGTACTCCAAGTGGATCAGACGGTGGGTCTGATCCACTTGGAGTAGCATTTCATTAGCTCCTCATATGAGTACATGTTTTATAAATTTAATAATTATTTTATTACTTTCTATTTTTCATAACGTGTGAATCCCCTTTTTCTTTTTATATTTTTACAACTTCAGATTATTTAACAAAAATTTGAAAGGATTGCTGAGCTAGCAAGTTCATTTATGCTTCATCTTCAGTTTAAACAAAATTTAATCAGCTAGATATATAAATTGGTAAACATATAAACCACTATTGAGCATAAAAAATTGACAGAAAACCATTAGATTTTGGCAACTCTGAATTTTAAAAATACAGTAGTCGGTGGGCACCCGATGTCTTCAGCATTGGATTCTGAGGACTCATATTCAGCTTCAAATTTTTAAATTTTCCCCTCTAAAGGGGAAATTGCCATCGTGATGTTCTCGGAAAACTTTTTAAAAGCTTCCAGTTTAAGAGAGTTTTAATTTTTTAAAGGAAGAATTAAAAAATCCCAAATATTAACTGAAAAATTAAATTTTTTAAACGGCATATATTCATATAATTGTAACATTAAGTAAATAGGTAATGAATTATTAAAAAATAAATAATGAATTAATAACCAATAAATAATAAATAAATAATAAATAAAAAATTAATTATAAATATTAGATAATAATACACAAATAATAAATAAATTATAAATATATAAATATTAAATAATAATACATAAATAATAAATTTATAATAATTAATAATAAATTTAATTCAATTAATAATAATTTAATAATCAAAAAAAAAAAATAAACAAATAATGTATTAATAATAAATAAAGAATAAATAATTAATAAATAAATATTAATAAATAATAATTTTATAATAATTAATAATAATTCAATTAATAATAATTTAATAATCAAAAATAAGTAATAAACAAATAATGTATTAATAATAAAAAAACAATAAATAATTAATAAATAAATATTAAATAAATATTAATAAATAATAATTTTATAATAAATTAATAATAAACAAATAATAAATAAATAGTAAATAAATAATAAGTAAATATTATATAAACAATAAATCAATAATAAATAAAAAATTATTAAATAATAAATGTATAATAATTAATAATAGGTAAATAATAAATAAATAATATATAAAAATTAGTAAAAAAAAAATAAAAAAAATTATAAATAAATAAATAATAAATTGTAAATAAATAATTAATAACTTTTTTATAAATAAAAAATGAATAAGTAATAATTTAATAGTAATTAAATAATAAATAAATATTGAATACATAAATAATAATTTAATAATAAGTAAATAATAAAAAAATATTAATACATAAATAATAATTGAAAAATTAATAAGTTATAATTTAATAATAAATAAATGATCAATTAATAATAAATAAATAGTAAATAAATGATAAACATATATTAAATTATAAATAACTAAATAATAAATTATAAATAAATAATAAATTAATAATAAATACATAGTAAATAAAAAAAATTAATAATAAATGAATAGTAAATGAAAAATAAATAAATAATAAATTTATAAAGTTAATAATAAATAAATATTATATAAACAACAAATCAATAATAAACTAATAATAAATAAAAAAGGAATAAGTAACAAATTTATAATAGTTAATAATAAAAAAAAAAATTTATAACAATTAATAATAAATAAATATTATATAAACAATAATTCAATAATAAATTAATAATAAATAAATAATAAATTAATAAAAAATAAATAATAATTTAATAATAAAGCAAAAAAAAAATAAATAATAAATAAATAATAAACTAATAATAAATAAAAAATGAATAAATAAGAAATTTATTACAATTATTAATAATAATAAAAAATAAATTTATATTAATTAGTAATAAATAAATATTATATAAACAATTAATCAATAATAAATTAATAATAAATTAATAAAAAATAAATAATAATTTAATAATAAAGCAAAAAAAATAAATAATAAATACATAGTAAATAAAAAAAAAAATAATAATAAATGAAAAAAATAAATAAATAACAAAATTTATAAAATTAATAATAAATAAATATTATATAAACAACAAATCAATAATAAACTAATAATAAATAAAAAAGGAATAAATAACAAATTTATAATAGTTAATAATAAAAAAAAAATAAATTTATAATAATTAATAATAAATAAGTATTATATAAACAATAAATCAATAATAAATTAATAATAAATAAATAATAAATTAATAAAAAATAAATAATAAACTAATAATAAAAAAAATGAATAAATAAGAAATTTATTACAATTAATAATAAAAAAAAAATAAGTTTATAGTAATTAGTAATAAATAAATATTATATAAACAATTAATCAATAATAAACTAATAATAAATAAATAATAAATTAATAAAAAATAAATAATAATTTAATAATAAAGCAAAAAAAAAATAAATAATAAATAAATAATAAACTAATAATAAATAAAAAATGAATAAATAAGAAATTTATTACAATTAATAATAAAAAAAAATAAATTTATAGTAATTAGTAATAAATAAATATTATATAGACAATTAATCAATAATAAATATAAAATTAATAAATATTAAATCTATAATAATTAATAATAAATAAAAAATGAATAAATAACGAATTTATAATAATTAATAATAATAAAAAATAAACTTATAATAATAAATAAATATTATATAAACAATAAATCAATAATAAATTAATAATAAATAAATAAATAAATAAATAATAAATAAGTAAATATTTAATAATAAATCAAAAATAAATAAATAATAAATAAATAATAAGTAAAAATAAAATTTTTTTAAGGTTTATAATGATCGTTAAGTCATGAGAGCAGTGTCAAAGCTTGAGAGAGCATTGTATGATGGCCGCTTTGCAATAATTCTATTCTCCTCTGGCTATAATATTTTTGCCGCTCACATTACTTAACTGTTTTACTGCTCTACTGTGTCAGTGCTGCTGTTGTGCCAGTTAATGTTTGTGACCAACATGTCCTTTATTCAATTTTTCACTTTCGTTTTTGCGCCCCTGCAGTTTCATCCTCTTAATGCTGCTCTGCACAAGGACCAAGGAACGGTTCAAAAGAAGTTAAAAAAGACCAAAAAAGAAGAAAAAAAAATTGAAAACTAACAAAGCAAACAAAAAAGAAAGTTAGTTGTTTTTATTGTTTGCTTTCTCCTGACACCATGAATATAAATATTTTGGTATTGTCAGTTGGTATTTTGCTCTTGTTAACAACTGCCCGAGGAGCTGAAACAGCAAGCAGGAATGGAAAACCCAGATACAATGCTTCAGCTAAAGAACAGTAAGAAAGCATAAGGATCAGCATGTATGCATGTGTGTGTGTGTGTATGTTTCCTGATAAATGTATGTGTTATTCATTCTAATGGCACATGCTCTGTATTTGATTTGCGATAAATGCTGACCTCATTGTCTTGTATTAGAAAAAAAATTTATACACACATTTAAAGAGAAAATGTATGAATAAAAAATTGTGTAGTACAAAGTTCAGCAATAGAAAATATATTTTTTAAAATAACAACCATACTCGTACATATAAAAATGGTAAAGGAAAAAAATTTAAAAATATCTGCTTGCTGCATACGAGCAAATTTAAATTGTTAAAAAATGTTTAACAGGCGACAGGATGTGTGGTTAGCTTTTCGCCAACAAAATCTTGCAAATGTTGTTTATTTTTTTTTTTTTTTATAGTCGTATTAAATTTTCGCCACTTTAGAGCGAATAGGATTTTTTTGCAGGCAAGGGGTAGAAAACAATTTCAAGTTTTTATATGTTGCGGCAATTTAGCGAACCAAAAGGTTTAAGGATAAATTGTAAATAAATTCCGCTCAAAACAGTAAACCATAATAAATTAAAATGCTTTAAGGTCTTAAAGTAGAGCAGAGTGGAAAGAAAAATGTTAAATTATGTATTGTTTACGGGTTAAAGGAAACGAGCGAAATATGTTTGTTGTACGAGTACATACATTCTCGCCAGCACTTTATGTGACCTCAATTTGTAGTTGGGAAATATAAAGACATCAAGTGTAGACAGACTTTTCCATATGAATATATTTTCCTTTTCGTTAATATATTCAGAAGCAGTTTAATGTTTTCACAACACTATCTGGAAGCTCCAACCTTGGCCTCGCGCTTTTTTCCTTGAGAGGTTTATACTCAGTCGAAATAACTAAAATTGAATTTCCTTTTTCAATTCAAACAGAAGTAGATTTTTCAATCTGAATTTCAAAAAATATATAATTTTTTTTATGAAGATATCAAAGCAGCAGTTTTAATTCACTTAAAACACTTAATTCCTGCGCGTAGTGTCTTTCTCTTTGAAGCCAGAATTGCTTCTAAAGTTAAGTATGTAAATGTTAAACGGCTGAAGTAGATCCCCCATAAGTGAATTTGTATGGAAGCTAGTCTGCTAGTAAGAAGATCGCTGTTTTGATTTCCGCCAAATACCTGTGTGCTTTCATCCTGACAGACCTAAAGTTTCGCAGGACCTTTTCTCCTGAAATAAAATTAAATATACATGAAAGAGTTGTTCTAAAATGTGCTACGCAACTGCTCGCCCATGAGTGCAGCCGCCGTACCTTTAAATGTATTCCTATGGTTATGAGTAGCATTTCATAACCATAGAATACAGTGTTGCATAGAAAACAGTGTTGCCATCCTAAAAAAAAATAATGTAATGTAAAGTAATGTTAAATAAGTCTTGCTAATTTTTAATTTATAAATTTTTTTTATATATATATTTTTTTATAATAATAAATTTTTTTCTGCTGATACTAAAAAAACGAATTAAAAAAATATAAATATAAAAAAAAATTAATTGAGCTGAAATCAATTAAACGAATACATTATGTTAATTAATTTATTTTGTTAATTAAGAGCTACTTAACAGCCAATAAAATCTCAAAATTAAGATTATAAATGAATTACAAAATCCAAGATTTTGTTTTTAAATTTTTATACGTTGTAACACTGTAAGAAATTCGGAGTTTTGTATGGTCTTACAAATGCTATCGATAACAGTCCATAAATTTTAATAATAATTTAATATTTCCAAAGAACTTTTTTTTAATTTTCCCACAAATCAAAAGGTGGTACATCCCTCTAGGAAACGCGTTAAAGCAATAAATATTTAATTAACTGGCTCGATAGAGCAGAACCCCTATTTGTTTATATTATCTCGCTTGCCAAACATAAAACCAAAACTAATCAAAACTCATTTTATATGGGTGCCTTTTCCAAGACATCTATTTAAGCACACAAGCGCGTACATTAAATGCCATAAATTGTCTGCTTTTTCCGCGAATTTGTTTTTTCAATGACGGAATGTTTGTGGCGTTCGGATGAAAATGTTTTAAATATTGTAGCACGCATGCAGGATGTTTTAAACAATAGTTAAAAGTATGGTTAAAAGGATATTAAAAGAGGATGCTGGCATGCTTTACGATATGCGGATGTGTGTCTAAGTTTGTAAGTATATCACGCTACACACATGTAAAGTGTTGTCTATGATAGCTCAGAGTAGTCCAAATGTCTGTGCAAAAGACGATCTTTTCAGGGTTGTGTTATCTTGTTATCTTTGGCTGATTAAATTCAAATTCTCCTCCATAGGCAAATGAATAATGAATAGCTTAATAAGCCGGAAGGGGCGGGTTCGGGGCATTGTATGATGGAGCTTAAACCCTTAGGGCAGTTATACATAAAACCGGACTATCTATCTTTTCTCTAACGTCTCGAGTAATACATACAGGTTGGATCATAACAAAATGCTAAGAAATTTTTTTTGAATTTAAACTTGTATTGTCATTTCCATTCTTATACCCTGGCTGTTTTTCTGCGGACAAGCCGAAAGCTTTGCAGGTTAAATTAGTTTAAAAAAAAAAAAAAACTTCTAAAGGACGACTATTTCAAGTTCTTAATTTTTATTCAAGCTTGTTAAATCAAATATGTAAAAGGAAGCAACCGTTTTGCGCTTTCTGGCGTTTTTTTTTAACTTTAAAGCGGAACTGCTTAATTGCTTTATATGCAGTCAAGAAACTCCTCCATTGAATTTTACGTCCTTTGAATTAAAGTTTAAAGTTTAATGTTTGTTTACAGGACCCTTTTGTTTTACTAACAAAAAAAGTTATTTTTGAAACTAATAATTGTTTGTGTAGCGCTTTTGAAAGGTCAAAGAATTCCAGCCTAATACAATATGAACGAATACATTTACTGTTGTACTCTGTCAACAATGGCCCAGACAAAGGCTGCCAGCCAGCTAATTATTTAGATTTGTATTTTGTTGACAAAGATGCTCAGCATGAATTAGAAAATAAAAAAAAATATGATGATGGAGCGCTAATGGAGGCGCCCTTTTAGTTTATTATGCAGCAAATGCTTACTTGCTAAGCTGTCACAGCAGTAACGCAAAGTAGGTAAGCCTTTGAAAGCTCCCTGTTTGTATGTGCGAGAGCTCGTAAAAGCATGCCATTTTTAATTTGAGTGCAAAATTGTGCAACAAAAGAAAAAGCTGTCTAAAAAGAAATATTCGCTTTTGCATTCTAAGCAATATTATTTAGTTGCACTGTCTTGTTTAGAGGTTTTCTTTTGACGCGTTTGTGCTTTTAAAATTTCTTTGTTCACATGCTAAAATGTTTTGCCTTTGTTACATTTGGTGCTTCTGTGTTAGTCAGCTCCTTTGACAATATTATAATAATAATGATTAAAGTGGTGTTACTGCTCCCGCCGATGATGATGCATTTCTTTTCGTTTTTATTTCACTCTTTTCCTCTGCAATTTTGAGGTAATTTTTTTTTTACTAAAATGTAACTCATGCTCGCACTCGCAGACCTCTCAATTGCATGTCTCCACTTGACGAAAAGTAAAAAGTATACGTTTGCAGTGTTTCTCATATTTGCCCAATAAACAGAAGCTGTAGGGCTTGAGTAGTACCAGTACAAAATGAAACTAGTCTCTATTCGGGAACATACAGAAGGGACATCCTAGTAGTCCTACCAAAATTGATATTATTTAAAGATATTTTTAAGACTTTAAACCCTGGTCCTCAATGTCGTTCCTTTGGGGAACATACAGGAACAACATCCTAGTAGTCCAACAAAAATTGATATTATTCAAAAACACCCTGGTCCACGATGTCGCTCCTTTGGGGAACATGCAGAAAGAACATCCTAGTAGTCCAACAAAAATTTATATTATTCAAAAACACCCTGGTCCACGATGTCGTTCCTTTGGGGAACATACGGAAAGAATATCCTAGTAGTCCAACTAAAAGTGATATTATTCGAAGGTATTGGTGTAAAACTTTAATAGCCTGGTCCACGATGTCGTTCCTTTGGGGAACATGCAGAAAGAACATCCTAGTAGTCCAACAAAAATTTATATTATTCAAAAACACCCTGGTCCACGATGTCGTTCCTTTGGGGACCATACAGGAAGAACATCCTAGTAGTTCAACCAAAATTGATATTATTCGAAGGTATTGGTGTAAAACTTTTACAGCCTGGTCCACTATGTCGTTCCTTTGGGGAACAGACAGGAAGAACATCCTAGTAGTCAAACAAAAATTGATATTATTCAAAAACACCCTGGTCCACGATGTCGCTCCTTTGGGGAACATACGGAAAGAATATCCTAGTAGTCCAACTAAAAGTGATATTATTCGAAGGTATTGGTGTAAAACTTTAATAGCCTGGTCCACGATGTCGTTCCTTTGGGGACCATACAGGAAGAACATCCTAGTAGTCCAACAAAAATTGATATTATTCAAAAACACCCTGGTCCACGATATTGCTCCTTTGGGGAATATGCAGAAAGAACATCATAGTAGTCCTACCAAAATTGATATTATTCAAAGATGTTGGTGTAAAACTATAACAACCTGGTCCACGATGTCGTTCGGCATTTTAAGCCCTTATTCGCCATGCTCCTTTTCTTACCATTTCATTGGCGTAGTAAGTGAAGAATAACAGTCTACTAAACCGGACGTTGTAGGTTATAGGCTTCTATGTATGAAGTTAATTTTCGAAATTTATAAGCCAGCATGCAAAACAGCTGTCTTAAGGCAGTCCTCATGCCATGGATGAATAATTCGGTTAGACTTGGCAGCGAGTAACTATTTCACCTGAAATTATGAATAGAATCGATTTCATATCATATTTTATAAAATAAAATTTAAGAAAAAATTGTATTATTACTAGAGGTGTGCACATGAAGTTTATAGCACTGCTAATGGCAAACAGCTGATAGGTAATCATTTCCATATACAATTGAGCCTCACCAAAAAATATCGTGTGATTACAAATCCAAAGTGACTCAACTCAAATTTCCCCTCTTTGTTGTGTCTAAATGCTTAAATTATGCACGCTACATATCTAATTTATAAATATTTAAAAAGGATATATATTTAGATAATAATTTGTAAGGATTTTTTACTGAATGATAAAAAGTTTTGGCTTTCTATTATTTTTATTTAAGTGGAAAACAATTTTTTTTTCGATTACCGAAGTGTTATAAATTTTAGTTGTCACTTATCAGCTGGCAATGCAAAATGTCAATACCAGTGTTGTAATTGTGTTGTAGTTGGCGACATGCTTAAATAGTGTCGCAAAAAAAAAAATTAAATTTAAAATTAAAAAAAGTGAATCGGACATAAGACAAATAAATGTTAATCGTTTGGCATTTTCTTTACACTAAAAAAATCAATTATGTTTAGTTAACACAGAGATGTATTTCATATATATTTTATTTTTCCTCAATATTGCGGTACTGCTTTGGTGTACCCTCGTTTAATGTTAAAATAACATTATTTGAACTAATAGAGAACATTTTTAATTAATATTTATTATAAATAAATGGATGAAAACACAACTGCATTTACTTATCCGATGGTCAAAGGCAGTATTCGGATTGAATAAAACTGTGTTGCTGCACTCCGAGCGACAACAGTGTCAGCTCAAATAACATAGTGGTTTTGAGGTGGCACCTACATACATGCTACGTAGCATATTGCTACGAGTATGAATCCATACTATTAACCGCAAAGTTTATAATTTGCAATTAATTGAGGCATGACCCAAATCAAAAATTAAAATCAGGGGGATATGAAGTAGATATAATTTTATGCAATATTTCTGTGGCCTTATTTTTAATTTGAATAGACATCAATAAGTGCAAACAGAATATTGACTGCTGCAATTCTGCAAAAGAATTATATTAAAATAAAATTATAAAAAAATAGTAGCACGAATTCAGTAAAAAATTAAAATCAAATTCTATTTAAAATGTGCTTTTGAAATGAACTGGTTGCATTATGAAGTGTACAGTATTATTTTATTTAGTGTACAGTAGGCAGATCTGCCTAGTCAATCTATTGTACAATACTTGTTAGTTTGTTCTCTATATAAATTACAGTTGGAATACCTGCTTGAAAACTATGCAATACTGGACACTGTTTAGGGTTCTGCGCAACTCTATACTTGTTGCACATATGCTTTGGAAATTTTCTGCTATTCATTTTATAAATCTTCCTTTAATTTGAGGCAATATTTTCCTGATGCATAAATTACTTTCAAAACATTGAGCAATATTTATAGTGTATCATCAAACTTGATATGTATGTACATAAATTGCAAGCCTACATGTTTGCTGGGCTTTAACACGCCCTCATCATCAGTGCAATGCTGGTTATTTATATTTTGCACTTTGTGCTAGCTGGTGATGATGCTCGTGTCATTGTGCATCTTTTTGGCCTCTTCAGGCTCACATGTAAAACAAAATAAGAATTGAAAAAGTAAAATAACCAACAACTTGGCGTACTCGTAGATACATTAAAAACCGTGTTTCTTGCAGAAAATGACAAAAAGATGCCGGCACTTTTAAATGCTTTGACATGCAAAACTCATTCCTTTTAGAATTTGACGAACTGCATCATGCACGCAGTCATCAAAATGTCATCGTTCCAATTTAAACAAATAACAACGTATAACACCGAAAAGCAAAAAAATCAAAAAGGACGAACAAGTAAAACAAGTGTTAAATCCCTTGATTTTTTGTGCCATTTTTATTAATTTTCTTTCTGAGTTTGGGAATGTTGTGTTAAGTATGGATGCATGCGTGCATGCCTACATACAGAGCCGCCAAGCAGGGAATTCAAAATCTGGCAATTATAATAAAACTCTTTGTTATTTATTTACTGGATTGGATATTCGACTAAACAGTTTTTAAAATCCTGTCAAGCTTTATTACTTTACGAGCTTGTTCTCATAAATCAAATGAGAATTGTAACAACATTATAATATGTAGCCTTAAGAAATTTTCTCAAATCTACACAGCAAACAAATTGTATTCGTTGTAAATCTATTTGAATCACTTTTTTAGGGACAAGGCCTTCTTATAGTGAAGCTGTCAATACAGCAACAACATTAACACCAAGGTAACAACCATACTGCTCTTATGGGCATGGTCAAAAGCTCTTACTGCCTCTCGCTTCACATAATGCCTTCTCACGTCTTTTGTGCTTTCTCATTCTTCTTTGAGCTTTTCCTAATTTTTTGTTAAGGTTGCCACATGATTTCAAATGACATTGAACGCCTTACACAGGTGGCAGCTCAGAATTACTGCAAACTAATACCAGTGTGGTTAACTTTAACACCTTTCAAAGACATAAAAGACTTGTGCTTTACACTGCAAGACAAAATGACTGAATTCCTTCACATCCTGTTCGTGTATGAGCAGTGGTATTTGTAAATGTCATGCAGAGACAAAGCAGCAAAGAACCTTTAGAATGTTAGTAAGTGCCCAAGTAAAATAAAGTGTGCTGCAATAACGGCGAAAAAAGTAAAAACAAAAAAACAAAAACAAAAACAGAAACAACACAAAAACAATCTTAAGTGTAAGAAAATTCTGGAAAAAATAAAGAACTTTTTACATAAAAATAGAGGTGTTTACTGGGGGTGTCATCATCTGTGCTTTTACTGCAACAGTGGCGGTAACAGATATTATCGTCAACACTAACAACCAACACCATCACCAAAGCCATCACCATCACCATCACCTTTACAAAGCACTGTAATTTTATCCACGACGACAAAACACTGAATGAAGTGAGACACCGTACAAAAGAAAAATCTGAGAGTCTAAAGCTAAAAGAAGGCAAGCAAAAGAATAATTTAAAGAAAACAAACTCTTATGCCTCTCTATCTGTCGTTCTGTCTGTCTGTCTGTCTGTCTGTCTGTCTGTCTGTCTGTCTGTCTGTATGTCTGTCTGTCTGTCTGTCTGTCTCCCTTGTATGATGAGGATGTCGTGTCTACTTAGACAGAAGGAGTATGAAAACTAAAGGAAAAAAAACATTTTGACTTGTTCCAAACATCCTCAAAATGCTCGAACTCCTTTAAGTGCCAATATTTAATAATAATACATATTTTTTTCAAATTTCCTCTTTTCCTGAAGTGAGACGAGGATTTTTTGTCGTTACTACTTCCGTTCAACTCAAGTTTTTTTCGGTTTGTAACGGAAATTGTTTCGGTTTTTTTTTATTATTTTATTTTATACTTTAAGCTCTTTACTGATGGCGGAATGCAGATTTATAAAATTTGTTATCACCCAAATAGGCTTTAATTTAATTTAATTGTGGGCTTATAAAACGATTAGCAATGCAAAATTATGAGCTTTCATTAAATTATAAAAAAAATTAACAGGATGAGCTGAAAGTTTAAAAAGTTTATATTTGTATGGTTTATATTCATTTCTAACGGGTACTGCCATGTACAGGTTCCATTAAACGAATATTTTGAAGCAAAATCGTCGGCTGTTTATATCATTTAAAGAATACTATATCAGCCGTATGGTCGCCACTCTTGAACTTAAAGCTCCATATAATTTTCAGTACGTCAAGATAAATACCATTTTAAAAAATATCGCATGCTATACTTTTTTGGCTTGTCAATTATAATAACTTGTAATAGAGTTTCTTTGTTATTCTTCCTATGCTGATCAAACCTATAGGGCTACGAAACCAAATTATAGAAGAAAGATATCACATACAACGTACATATAAAAATTGAAATACAAGAGTCTGATTTTTTATCCATTGACAATATAATATTAATCAGGAGATATTGTATTCTGCGAAATAAAACAACATAATTTGCAATTCTCATACACTTTACATTTCTCACTATATTGATCATCTCACTGTAACTCACCTATTCGCTAGTGCTTGAATATAGAGATATTACCATAGTCGGTAGACTTTACACAAAATTTTAAGAATTGCCCAAAATTAAGACACTATGCTTTCTGCAGTCTTTTTTATTAACTATTGAGCTGATTTCAGCTACTGGTTCTAAACCAACTTTTTCTCCAGTTTCCTCTCTTAGTCCTTCTCTCTCTCTCTCTCTCTCTCTCTCTCCTTAAAAGATAAATTTAATTAAACATTTCCATCTAAAGTAGGTTCACAGAATTTCCATTTTTGACAACTAAAATAAGACAACACCAGAAAGTGTGTCAACACTGTTATTTAATATGACGTCTGTAACAACCAGCTGTTTCTTTGGTTAGGAAAATAACAAAAAGCGCAGCAAATATTTATTAAATCCTGCTTGTTAAAAAAGTAAATTGTATTTAAGTGTCCTGCAAATAAGTGCAGATTGATGAAATTAAAAAAATTTTTTAAATATGCCAATTTGTGACCGCACACATGGTTGCAAATTAAAATGCCGCAAGGATTTCTTGCTATCCTTTAATGACGTTTACAGTTTTTTTCTCTTTTGTAAGAGCCGTCTTATTCTTCGCAATTTAGTAAATAAATTTGAAACATTTGCAACCTTTTTTTATCATATATTTTTTTTTATTTCGTACCCCTTTCCTACACCCAAAAAATAGAAAAATAGAAATTAGAAAATTACTGTTTGGTGCCATTTATGAGCTGGCGAAGTCTATATATGTTCCAAAATGATAACGATCGGAATGTTATGGCCCACAGAGAGAGCGGCAAGGGAACATGACTAGAATTAAAACATCAACTAACTGGTATTAATCTTCTTAAGATATAGTGTGGTCAACGGATCGTGTTATAGTTGATTTACTCAAACATACTCTTGATGAAATAGTATCCATTACAGACCTAATTAATGGCTGACCAAGATCATGCAATTTAAAGCCATTGAATTATTTCCTCTGCGGTTATCTGAAGTCACTGGCCTACTGGAACCTATCCGAAAACTTATTGGTGAAATATGGTTGCAAATTCTGGGAATATTTTTTGAAAATTATTGTTAACAACTGGGTCTGGTACATGGCATCTATGGTACGTGAAGCCACAACCATTAAAGCCAGTTTCAATAATATTTATAATATATTAATTTGTTTTATTTCTAGTTAAACATGTTTAAATTCACCCTGCAAGTTAAATAAAAGTTTATATGAAGCACATCTAAAAAGGGGGTATGCCAGTTTCCAGGATATTGATTTCTTCCATTTAGTTCTCTCCCAGTTCTGACAAAAGCTGTCTAAAATTATTGTACACAATTTTTGTTTTATTAAAAATTTGCTACTTCATTTTATGACAGTTGATTTATTAAATAAATTATAAGGAATATTTTTAAAATGAAATTTGCTTTCCCAGCAAACAATTGTATGTTGCTGGGTAATGCCTTAATTTTTTTATATATTTTTTTATATATAAAAAAATTATTTTCAAAGTGTTAAAATAAATAAAATTTTGTTTTCAAAACTTTAAATTAAAAAAAAATTCATCTAAAATTTAGAGATTTGAGCCGTTTTTTGTAAAAGTGGCGTAAGTGTAATTTATTTTATTATTGTATACAGAGCTATTTAGGATATGCTTTTATATACTTTGAGAAATAACGTTATATCAACATTATTTTTTTTTTTTTTGAATTTATAATGACATAATTATATTGGTGGGCCTAATTATATTGGTGGGCCTTTAAAGGACTTTCAGCATTTACAAAGGTAGCAAAAAGTAAGAGTGTTTAAATTTACAATAAAATAAATACATGTTTTCAAGTGAAACAAAACCATTTTTTACAATTTATAGCTTTTTGACATATTACCATGTTTCAGATAATGGCTTTAGATTATATGATAAACGGGGAAATCCCGAAATTTTGGACAACTATAAAAATGTTTATGGGCTTTCCAATTTTTTCACACATATAAAAAGGCACTAAAAAAGTTATGGGGCTGAATTTTGTATTAAATAGTTGTATGTATTTGAGGAAAGTTGGCTTACACCATTTCCATTTATTATAATTAAAAAAAAATTTTAATTTTGGAAAACTATAAAATGTTTATGGTTGTTCCAATCTTTTCACACATATAAAAAATTCCCAACGAAATTATATGGCTGAATTTAGTATTAAATAGTGAAATGTTTTTTTTTTTTTTGGGGGGGGAAGTTAACTTACACTATTTCCATTTATTATAATTACAAATTTTAAAACAAGATTTAAATTTTTTTTTTTTTCTTGAAAAGGGATATATAAAAGTTTGTTATTAATTTTTGCGTCTAATTTATTTTAGCTAATTCAAGATATCTTTTTTTTTTTATTTACGAAAAAAAATTTATATTCGATATTGCGATATTTATTAAATAATTAATAAACATTTTTTATAAATGAAAAAAAAATCTTAAAGTCGATGAAATAAAATAAGAAAAATATAAAAGATTTGTATCATAAACTTATTTCCTCTATTTCTAAAAAGGGACTTACTACACTTACAAAGAAAATGGCTAATTTTTCTTACGGCAAGTTTAAAAGAATTTTAAAATTTCTTTAAATAGAAAAGTTTTTAAGTTTCAATAATTCTTTCATCGTTGCATTTAACTGTTGAAAACTATAAAAATAATTTTTATTTTACATGTGGGAAACGTGAGAGAATTTAGAAAAAGAACAATAAAATTAATTTTCTTTTACAAAATAATTCATTAAATTTATGTAAATGTGAATTTGACTTTGGGATACATTTTGTGTTAACTGCCATATATTTGTAGGGAGGAATGAAAAAAAACATAAATAAATTAAAATAGAAATAAATTTAATAAACGGATTTGATGAAATTTGTTCTGGAGCGGACGAGACGCACAGAAATATTTCATTTAAATTCTGAAATTTTATTTCAAATGGGAGTGAGAAATTCCATTCGATTATATTTCTGCTACACTTGATGTACGAGTGCTTAAGAAAATAATCACTACAAATGTGTGGAAATATGTGGTGAGTCAGCAGCCGCAAACTTAACAAATCGCATTGTGTATCATGTCCATGTAATAAATGCAAGATGAAAAGAAGCTTTTGTATCTGTGTGCATACATGCTGGCAGATTGGTGCGTAGGAAAGTCGCTGCATGTATGTGTACGTATGTGTGAGGATATGTTGATTCGTACATGGAGTCAGATATGGCATGCACCCACATACTCGATGGTACTCCTAAGCAGATGTAGATATTGTTGCTGTAACTGCTTGTAAATATTCTCTTAAATACTTCAACATTCACAGATACGAGGCAAATCTCTATCGGTGTTTGTGTTTGTTGTGTTACTGGCGTTTGAAAAATGTGAAGATCCTTTAACCATGTGCACAGTGTTTAACTCTGGTGTTTTATGCACACAGTCATTCACAAAACGTATGGGAGGACCCTTATCATCATACTCATCACCATCGCCATTATTATTACGCTGTCTTACGGCTTCTACTCCTTTCTTCTCCTAGTTCCGCTACCTCAGTACTTACAATAACGTTTTTGAGAAAATGACCATGTTGGAAATGTGACAAATTTCGTTAGCAACTTTAGTGCTTTTCAGTAGTGCGATTTGGTAACTTCTAACGCTTTTGTAAAGGGCATAAGTAAGCTACAGTTATAGTGGCTTGCAGTAAGGCTAAGCTAACGCCTCTCTACAGCGTTTAACTCTACTAGGAATCATTGAAAATCATATAAATAGTACTATTAAATTATTTTTTTTTTTTATTATTTTTTAATAATTCTCCATTAAGATGTAAAAACAATCTGTGCTTTGCTGGACAAACCTCTTCCTAAAGCTCCTCTTCCTAAAATAAACACCATCCCCATCTTTGCCCTTAAACGAAAATTGTAAGATTGTTACTTTTACAGTGGCTCATACAAAGTAGGATTCCACTATTATTGGGTATATCCCATTTTCATCGTGATAAATCGAACGCACACTTAGTTGTTGTGCGTTGCCTTTATCGGCTTATATATCCGTGATTAACTTAAACTCTTGTCAAAAATGTTAAAAATAACTGAATGTTTACAATTTATTTTAAACAGTGAAGAGACGTCTCAATAGCCAGTTAGTGAATAATCATATCGTTACTGTAAACGACTAAAACTTCGCGTATAGGTTTAGCGAGAAACCTTATTTTGTTTAGTTGGATGAGATTTTTAGTGAAATTATACACCAAATAGAGGGGCCAGTTGTAACTTAACAGTTAACAAAAGCATATGTTTTTAAGCGATGCTAAAAAATGCAACCCTATTCCGCTTTTCTTTTCTTCACAAATTTAGATTAACAGATACTTTAAAAAAAAAGAATGAAAAGTAATTCATCTGTGACATTTTTTTGGTTTAGAAATAGACCGCTATAAAATAGACCGCCGATATAAATAACTATACTGATTACTACAACCGCTGGTATAAAATTCCTATTTAAAGTTCAAATCACACGATTGCAGCCATGCATTAATTATTGCACTATCTTGTAAGCCATTAGAGAGATTTTAAATTATTTGCTCCCTACAACAATTGCTAATATTATTTGCAGCAATTAAATGCAACTCTGCAGTAGTAGTGGTGTGCACGTTCGATAGACAACCATGTGCCATTATGAAGGTTTGTTCTGCGCACATATTTATTGAGGTCTTGGGGGACAACCAAATTAATTACTACGCAGCCATTTCTTAAATTATATTATTTTTTGTTCGCGCTGACTAATTAGAAATGTGTAATTTTATTAGAAATAATACAGTTGAAATGAAGAAAGAAGAAAGTATTTGTTATAAAATGTTGCTGTCTCCTTCCCCACATTAGGCGCTGGGTTGGCACTGAATCTTCCTATCAAGAATTGCCACCTGTGCTTGCACAGGGGGCTTAGTAAATGCATTAATTTACTCAGTGCTAAGTGCACCGTGAAGTGAAGCTACATTAGCAGTTATTCACGTAAACTGTAGGACACTTGTCTCCTTCTCCACATATCTGCAATATCTTTTCATATGCTCCAAAAATGGGCGTAACTGAAGCATGAATTTCGGTTTTTAATTTTTATTGAAAATAGTCTTCATATTTTACGTATGTGTAAATGTATGGGAGGTCTACTGGTCTACTGGTGGACATTTTATGAAAACCTTTAATTTACCTTACCATATCAAAAATTTTTTTTTGGGAAATCTCAGCTCGCCTAATTTTTTGAATATCCCACTCCATATCCCATGCCAATATCATGGCCTTTAATGACATCATTTACTTAAATCTCTTGTGATCTGCCAGCTTCCACATTCTCTGTACTTTGTTCAACGGAATGGTCTTCTCTGATCCATGAGCCAAATAAATAAAAATTTAAAGAAAAAAATGAAAAATATAATATTTAGTATACAGAATTAACTTAAACTACAGTTGACAGGACAATGACGTTTACATATAATCCAAATAATTAAAAATAAGAAATACGATCTTTTGATAAAGTAGGCAAAACATGTGCGAAGCATCGGGATAGGAATAAAAAAAAGCATGGAGCTTGAATTATAAAGAACGAGAAGCCAAATTAGCTAAATGATTAATAAATATGCTTAAAAAATTTATTTATAAAATTGTAAAGACCATTTTTACGTAATTAAATTGAAGAAACTTGAAAAAAATATAAAAAAATAATCTGAAGCTTTAATTGGGAGGTTGCACTAATCGTTAGTTACACAAATCGAAGTCGCATTGTAATATTCTATTGTGGCAAATAAGAATACGAGAATATTCGGTTACTTTTTATGAAATTCCACATCACTACTTGCTAGTTGTTCTGCCGTCTTCTTTTATTATATTTTCTCTCGCTCACACAAATTGTAATTTTGCGCTCCTTGAAAAATTAGAAACGAATAAATTTTATTCGAATTAAATATATCTTGTAAAGGGATTTAAAAACAGTTTCGCGAATGGCTCTGAAAGCTACTCCACTTAAATAGTAATTAAGAAAATTTGTTTTTCATATTCGTACGACGCTTAATTATAACAAGCCGCTTTCTTAGTAGCGGAAGGACCACCTACCACTGCACTTAAATGTGAAGGGACAATTTCCTGTTGGCCTATTTAAATATAAAAACAGTGTTTTCCAAAAAAAGAAAACAATAGATTTGCAAGTGTATGTGCTAACAAATACATGCGTATTATACTATTATTCTTTATGGTCATAAAAACGTTGGTGATGAAGAAGATGGAGGAGAAAACACTTAATTTCTTGGGTCAATGTTAAAAACTTAATTGATTGACGTCGGTGTAAATGAAGATAATGTAATAAAGAAATGCTATAAAAACTTCTTGGTCTCCGCATACGCCAACCTCAAGAATACAAATATTATCACACATAGATTAGGATTTCTGCATGAGTGTGTATGGCTGTGGGTATTTGGGAAGGAGCCAGCCGCACATACACACACACACACACACATCCATCTGTTTGCGAGTAGTTTGTAAAAATATTGACAAAGCAATTTCCTTAGACCGACAATTAAGCACATAATGGCCTGAATGGTTGGCTGGGCGAGCGATTGGGTGAATGAGATGAAATTTCAGTCCTTTTCGTCTTTTTTTTTTTTTTTAATATTTATTTTGTAGTTTTTGCTGTTTTCATTTTTTTTTTGTCTTTGTTTGTGTTTTTCTGTAGGAAATCGCAATTTCATTTGGCACTCAAGTGTAAATAGCAAAACAAACCATAAATGAAATCAACATATAATACATGCACTTAAAAATATCTGCTAGTTGTATTAACAACTACGAGGGTGGATTACGAGCGAAAATAAAAACTTTACTTTAAACTAATCAAACGTATAATCTCTTTAAGTGCAGCATATCTACACATTTTCACGTATTCAGAACCACCCTCGTACACGACTTTTAGCCTTATGTATACATATATATGTATTTTAATGTTCAGTTTTGTGTATAAATATTGTATATTCTTTATTTATTTTAATTGCGTTGTTGGTGCGAGCAGAAGAAAGGAAAACATGAATCTTGGGACAGGATTTTTAAGTCAGCAACAAAAGAAAATTGCAGACAAGAAAGATTGCTGTGGGAGTGGAAAGAGCGATAACAACTATTGCTCTAATCACAGGCTCTGCAAAAGAAAATTAAAGACTTTATTTCCTTTTTGTTAGAGCAAAAGGTTTAAATGTCAATAAAGGGTTTTCCAACCGTAATGCTCGATGTTAATTGTGAATCACTTTCACCTCAGTGAATTCTTTAACATGCAAAATTTCCGCTTTTGGGTAAATAAGAAATCGAAAATGATTGTTGAACACCTGATGGATTTATAAAAAGTGACTTATGGGCTGGTAACGTCATTATGATTTCATAGTCAGTCAGATCCTGTGAATAATGACGACAAACTTTTTAAACCCAGAAGTCAAGGATATGGCTCTGCACATATTGTGATTTCAACAGGATAATGCCACTTACCACACAGCCAACGAAATAAGGTCTCTTTTCCACGAGAAATTCAATTGGTGTATTATATCATGTCGTAACAATGTTAATTGGTCGCTACGATTTTGAGACTTGGCGCCGTTAGACTTATTTCCTTGTGAATATTCAAAAGGAAAAGTTGTAAGTTAATAAGCAAAGAACAATTCAAAATTTAAAGGATGACACAATTCGGTATATGAACAACATTAAACCTCAATTATGTCTCAGAGCTATTGGAAATATGGGCCATCGAAAAGAGGTAGCTCTACGAAGACGTCTTGATCATGTGCCCTCTATATTTTATTTAACTCATAATTGTCATGGATTCTTCTATCATAATAAAAAGCATAAAAATAAGCTTTTGAAAACAAGAGGAGTTTTGGTTGAACCACCCTGTAAAATGTATGCACCCATTTTACAGGGAACGCAAGTTTTAATTTAAAGTGTTATATTTTCTGAAATTTTTCTTCTGATTTCTGAATGATTTAATTTGTTTTTAACGTTTTTAAGTGTAAAATAATTTCTTAACATTTTCTATTTTCTGAAGTTGGTTCACTGCTACTGATTTGAGACTTAAGATCCTTTACATTTTTTAAAAAAAATTTGACTTATTTTTTAATTTCCTTTAAAAATTAGCAAAGGGCATCTATTCTCTATGTATATTTTAAGTAGTGTTTAGCTTAAGATCCGTTTAGCACTAGATCTGTCTAACACATAAATGGAAAATGCACAGTCCTTCAGAAAATACTTGTACATTTAATATTATTATGCATGAATTGCTCGTCATAACCAGAAATCGCATTACAGGATATTTCAGTAGTATAACTTGCCACATGCTGGCCTAAGTTCAGTATTTTTAGTTTAACAGTTCTCACTATCATAGAATAGAGTTTAAGCTACAGCTATTTCCATTGCAAATCCTTTCAACGGCTCTCACAATCTCCTGTATTATTAGAATGTCTGTGGGCCAGCAATCGAAGAATGTTCATGAAATAGAGGAAAAAGTTCATTGCTATAATGAATTTTTTATTCATCTTGAGCATGCATTTGTACAGCATACTTCAATTGGTCGTTTACAAAACCATGAAGGATATCATGGATCTATCTATTATCCTTCATATACCCAAAATTTACTCAGCCCTACCTTTTTGCATGCCATCGGTACAAATTCTTTCTATTTCAATGACATGTTTGAGTACAAGGTGACCCAAAAGTGATTGAGCATATTAAAAATTTCTTGGGTGTGACTGAAAATGATCTGCGGAATATCGTAGTAACGATAAAATGGCATGCAATCCACGGTGTTTGCTTAAAAATAGTTATGGAAGATCATATACAAAATATAGGCCACACAACAGCTAACAGCTGGAACTTATGCACAGGGGAAAACTTTTATACCATCTTCTTCATAGCTGGAAATTACCTTGTACAGTGCATTATAAATAATTGCATTATCGTTTAAATAAATGACGGAACAAATAAACTATAAGTACATCTTAATCTGGTTTTAGTTATACTTGAAGGCGGTGAAGTGAGGCCGTAATTCATGGATGCTTCTTAGGGTACTTCTTGAGGAAACTTGTGTAGTTTAGGCAACTCATTTAGTTTAAGCAACACTCAGTGTAATGTTGCAACGATAAAAGCTGTGTAGTACAATTGATTAACCCCTCGCCTAGGAACCTGAACGCTTAATTATCATTTTGTAGCCTCGATTCATCCCTCAACTGCTTTCTGCTTGCCAGCTGAAATAGCTTTTCAAATTTAAAACTTTTTAAGTGTTAAATTTCATTTGTGTTTAAAACTTGCAAGACTTAATGGCCTAAAGATAAAATGTATTCAATTTATTTGAAGACAAAAAGGATTCAGACAAGAGCTGCAACATCCTTTGTAATTTAGCAATACACGTAATTGAGATAAGAGGTCAACAAAACGGCAATGCAATCACATTTATAATTGAGACCTCACACATCAAAATATTCCGATAATTTGTTATTGAACAATAAAAGCAAATTTTCTGTTGCAATTGAAAGCAATTGATAAAAAAGTTGCTGATCTAAGAATTTTCAAACACAAACACACGCATACATGCACATATGCTTCCGCCCATATATTTACGCACAATGGCTCAGACATAATCTCTTTCTTTGCTTTCACATCTAATTCTCTATTGTTTTTCGTATTCAAAGGATAACAAGTATTGTTTTCCATGTTCGATTAGCGTAAGTGTGTGGGGGCAGATGAGTGTGAGTTTTCAATAGATTAGATTTAAATGGGAAATATTGTATTACAAATATAAAACTGTCTGGGCTTAACTAAAGCAATGCTAGTTAAGCATATGAAGCACTAAATTCTAAAGTATACAATGAAAGTAATTAAAGTATTAATTGTATACTTATTGGTAAACACTTTTCAAAATAACAAATATTTAACAAATAGTGAGACAAGTAAGTCGTTTGCCAATTCAATATCGAAGCCATTCACTAAAAAATGTTAGCCTGGCAAGTAAATGTAAACAGTGAAGGAGCCACAAATAAAAACACGTTAAAGGATCACTAATTGAAAATAATTTGCCTGGCGTGCCCCCAATATTGCACATGTGTTGGCATTTCCACTTAACTCGAGTAGTACAGTGTACCATAATGTTTACCTCACAATTGCTAGTGAATAGTGACTTCACTGTTAAACCAGCCAGGTGTGGATTCTACTCGGCTTGGATCCTACCCCAGACTAGCCGACAGGTTTTCTTATGATAAAGAAATATATATAAATTATTTCTCTCATAAGGCCTTCTATAAACACTCATGACTTATTTTTTATTTCGTGTAACTGCGGCAATTCTGACTTGCTTTCTGCGTAATTCGAACAGGAGTAAAACTCTCCAAGGAATGAAATTGGACTAAAAGTGATGTTGGATACAAGTCAAAGTATGTCTCCGTCTATGCAAAGTTTTGGCAAATTTTCACTTTTGATAGCAGATGTAACATAGTTTCTTAATTTCCCTTTATATAAGGTCTAGTCACATAGAACTCTTCATACTCTTAACTCTCTCAACTGCCATATAGGTTATCACAATCTTTACCTTGTTACGTAAATCAGCTGTTTTTAAAGATGATAAATAAAAATGTAAGAAAAATACAAATGACCCGTCTCAAAGTACTAAAGGTAAACAAGAAGTTGAAAGGTGGCCAACTTTCATACTTGAGTTTGTCACAATCTTTACTTTGTTAAATAAATCAGCTGCTTTTAAAGATAATGAATAAAAATCCAAGAAAAATTCAAATTACCCTTTTCAAGTACCAAATGTATGCAAGAAGTTGACTTTCATACTTAAAGTTTGCACAATCTTTACTTCGTTACGTAGATCAGCTGTTTTTAAAAATAAGTAAATAAATTTAAGAAAAATCCAAATGACCATTTTCAAAGTGCTAAATGCATACAAGAAATTGAAAGTTCCCCAACGTTCATACTTGAGGTTTTCACAATCTTTACTTTGTTAAATAAATCAGCTGTTTTTAAAAATGATAAATAAAAATGTAAGAAAAATCCAAATTACTACTCTCAAAGTACTAAACGTAAACAAGAAGTTAAAAGTTGGCCAACTTTCATACTTGAGTTTGTCCCAATCTTTACCTTGTTACGTAAATCAGCTGTTTTTAATTGATGATGAATAAAAATGCAAGAAAAATCCAAATTACTATTCTCAAAGTACTAAACGTAAACAAGAAGTTAAAAGTTGGCCAACTTTCATAATTGAGTTTGTCACAATCCTTACTTTGTTAAATAAATCAGCTGTTTTTAAGGATGATAAATAAAAATGTAAGAAAAATCCAAATTACTATTCTCAAAGTACTAAATGTAAACAAGAAGTTAAAAGTTGGCCAACTTTCATACTTGAGTTTGTCCCAATCCTTACCTTGTTACGTAAATCAGCTGTTTTTAAAGATGATAAATAAAAATGTAAGAGAAATCCAAATTACTATTCTCAAAGTACTAAACGTAAACAAGAAGTTGAAAGTTGGCCAACTTTCATAATTGAGTTTGTCACAATCCTTACTTTGTTAAATAAATCAGCTGTTTTTAAAGATGATAAATAAAAATGTAAGAAAAATCCACATTACTATTCTCAAAGTACTAAACGTAAACAAGAAGTTGAAAGTTGGCCAACTTTCATACTCGGGGTTAACGTACACGTTTGTTTTGCAAACAGTCTGATATGAATGTAGGGAGTTTAATTTAATGGTCATTTGAAGAAGTGTAAAAAGTATAGGTGTGAAGTATTCTATTCGCTGAGGCAACAGTTGCCATCACAGATGTATGACTAATTTCGTGTAACGCGGAGTTTAAACAGGTTTGAAAGAATGTGTAGTTTAAAGATAGGGGAGCTATAAGTCCATGCAAGTTGGGAACGGAACTTTGCTTTTCTACATCGCACGAAATAATTCGAGTGTATGCAGCAGTCTATAAATCTATTGCTAATATCCTTCTCAATCATTTTTTTTTTCAAATTGTAAATTAAAGAAGAAAACAACTTGGGATTGAACTAGCATTGCTATTTTGAAATCGAAACCGCATACAACAATTTAAATGTCTCTGCCATTAAATAAACTTGCAATTTGTTTTGTTGGCTCTTTTTCTTGCTCTCGTTTTTCCTTTTACTTTTGACATTCATAAAGTGGAGTGGAGATTAAAGTCAGTTGAAATTGCCAGCTGATGGTTGAGTTTGTGCAATTGTTAACTGGTTGTTGTTCGGCGTTTTCGCCATTCAATGTTTGGCCAGTGAAATCTGAAACTTTATTGTCTGAGCTCCGTCTAACAACGTAGATAAAGTATTGCGAGTAAATAATCTGTAGAAAAACTGAAATGAAATTAAGAAAACACAACAAAACAACATACAACTAGGAATTATTAACTGCGAGCATTGTGTGTTGGTTGCTGAAAAAGGAACATGATGTCGTCTAATCATGTACGATGGTAAAGCAATCATGTTCGCCTTCATGGCTTGACAACTCACTAAATAAATTTGTGCGAGTATATGTTTTGTCTGGCAATTGGATTTTGTGATTAATTGTATTAAATCTTAAAAGAACGGATAACAGAAAGAACTTACTCGTTTTACATGCTCATAGACAATCAAATGGAATTTAACTACCTGCCCTCCTTTGTTCCTTCTTGCTCCTCTTTATATATATTTTTTGTTCTATCTCTATTTATTGACATTGAATATTTTGCGTATTGGTTTCGTTTCCTTTTCATTTTCTATTCAAGATCAAATCGTTGTAATTTAATGCTTTAAATTCTTCTATTTCGTTCGATTACTTGTGGCAGTTGGTAATATCCGCATAAAAAATGGCAGTTGCTGAGAATTTTGCTCGGTTTTTGTATTGAGTTTTAAGAAAACAATTCAACCATTAAATTACTTATTTCCTAAAGAAATAAATAGTTTTAGTTTCTAAAATATCAATTACAAAGCTGATTGTATAGAATTTTAGGAATTAGAAGAATTTCGTAAAGTCCTTTTCTATAATTTACAATAATTGTTTTGTATATTGTTTGTAGAACCTGAGATATTTATTTTATTTTTTTAGTTTGTAGTTCTTCAATTATTTATTAATTTTTTTTTTAAATTTAAGTTGAATTAAAACTGACAGTATTATTATTTAATTAATGACGTCTCTAAACAATGGCGGCCAGCGGTTTTTAGCTGTCAAAAGTTCTCATTCACATATATTTTATACGAAGCATATCCAAATAACTCGGAGGCAATGCGCGTGTAATGCTTTGCAACAGCTTAATTTAGTCAAGTTGAATGAAAAAGAAAATAAAGAAGAAGAACCAATTATAGCAGTAGTTCATCAGAATCCATGTTTGTACGATAAAAAGCTGAGGAAATTCTAAAGCACTACTGTTGCTGAAAAAAAAATATATATTTGCTTCCTTTTCTCTTAATATAACAGTACTAAATAAACAGTTTTTAAATAATCAGGATCGTTATATTAATTTCTTTGGTAATCCTGTTTTTATCCTTTTGAAATAACGGTGACGCTTTTGGTATGGCATTTCGGCGGTAAAGCTCAGCGGAAAGAAACGTTCCGCTTTTGTGTAGGGATGTCATTTATTCCAAAAAAAAAAAATCAGTATGTATAGATATGAGTTTGAATGGAATGCCAGACTATCAGCTGAGTGCAAAAGGCAATTTACTCCTTTAAGTGATGGCAACTTCTTAAAAAATATAACCATTCTATTATGAGCAGATACAGCCTCTATTGCCAGTCTTCAGTGACATTGTTTTGCTCGACCAAATAAAACAAGGAATAACTTAAAATGACAGTCAGCTGTTTAAGGTCTCAAGTTTGCCATTATTGTCGCAGGACGAGTTCCTTGGCTGATCTCAGTTGTATTTTTCTCACATTTTTTTTTCCAAAGTATTCCTAGTGTCAACATTTTTCCATGTCAGAGAGAGCCAAAGGAAATTTACTCTCTTAAGTGATGGCAACTCCTTGAAGAAAATTGTCATTTTGTTATGAGCAGATACGGCCCCTTTTACTAGACTTCAATGGCACGGTTTTTCTCGACCAAGTAAAACAGGGAATAAATTAAAATTAAAGTCTAAAGTTTACTACCTTTTGACGTAGGATAAGTTCTTTGGTGAGTTACCTTATTGACATAGCCCGAAGCCCATACCATAGGATTAATAGTATATAGTTATTTTATGGAATAGGCTGTATTCACACACGCATAATTTTTAGAAGACTACACTGCACTGGATCCACTTCTACTAATGCAATGAACTATGCGGTATTTAGGTCAAACGGGTAGTGCCAGAGAACACAATTGGTGAGGAGATAGATAGAAGGAGAAGACCTTATTAAAGGGTTTGTTGACAGCAATTGCATTTTATACATTCTTTCACTTTACTCCGATAGATTACTCTCACTGAACTTCGTGTTCTGATATTAGTGGTTTGCTGGGATGTGTTTCCTAAGTGATCAGTGAACTATTAAAGAAAATGAAAAAAATTATTGAAAAATGTTGTCCGTCTGCCGTTGAGATAACGCTCGAATCCACGAACAATGACGCCTGCAATGTCTCTTAATAAGGTTTGCTTACTGGAGTATATCTAGTTAACCAAATTTGATTCGAAATGTCGGGGCACTTATGGTCCACTTGTCTGTTTGAAAATTCGCCTTTTTCTTAATTCTATTTTTTTTTTGCTCGATTTATACGCTTTTAAATGTTCTTCATTTGGCGGAGAGGTTTTTAAATTTTTGATTAAAAATTGTAGTTATTGTTAAAAAAATAAAAGAAAAAAAAATTTTTTTTTTATTGTCCTGTCTGTGTTATTTTATATTGCATTTGGTTGAAGTGTTACCAATCAAATTGTTTGCTGTGTTTATTTTCATTTGTGTGTGGGGTGTGGGTGTTGCGTCGAATTATAATTTATGACCCTACTTGCTGTTGCCGATTTTGTATAAAAATTCATTAAAATGTTGTTATTATGTTTTATTAACTCCATTTCCAGAATTGTTGTTGTATTGTTGGCCTTTTCCACTGCGAATTGTAATTTGTTGTGGTTGGATGTTTTAATTATTGCGAACAGATCATCAACACTGTTTATAATAAATTTAATTTTAAAGTTTTTTTTCATTTTACTTGCGCTTTCACATCATATAAAAAGTTGTAGATATTGTTAAAATCGGCAGGAGTTGATGAAAGGGGATTCCCCTTAACATTCAATGTGGTTATGCATGAATGCAAGCTTACCGATTTTACGCTTTTTAATGTACAGGCTTTGCAACATAAGTGAAAAAAAAATATAAAGTTTCTTATTTGAAGGACAATTCAAAAGTAATCAGCTTTATTTATTTGCTCTTCACGTAGTTCAGCCGGGGAAATAAAGCGAAAAATATTTCGCCCCAAAAAAAAATTTCACTTATTTTTTAACTAACTTAATCTGCAAAGCTTTCGGTCTTAACGTGAGAAAACACCCAGGATCTGTGCAGGAATGGAACCCACAATATGCGGCTTAGTAGCCAGTGCATTATTCAATCGCCTAAGGAGGCACCCAAAAGAAAAAATCTTTTTAGCTCAATTTTTCCACTTTTTGCTGCATTTTGTTCATTTTACCTGCAATTAATAATGCTAAAAGGCCTTTAAATATGCGGCCAGCTTTTGTGGCCGCAAATTGTACTTAAAATGTCTTTGCCACTGAGCCTAAAATATTTCAAAACTAAATTTTGAATTAAATTTGGATACTAAAGACTTGAATTGGTTTCTTATTAAAATTAAATTTTTGTGCTATTTAAATCTTGTTTTATATTTACTGGAAGGAAAGAAATTTCATGGTAGAATTGATCCTTCCAAAGGACAGGAATAAATATTTCAGTCAAAGGACTTTACTTTCTACGCGTTGGGAGTGAATAAAAACACTTAGCTTAGTTACCGTGTTAGAGCCCTTTGAAAATAAAATACAGAGTAGGAAATATCTTGGTGGAGGGAATGCCTCTGCTGGTCTGAATTCTGTTGCCGTTTCAGAAAATTCTTAAGTAGGAAGGACTCAAATTTTTCATTTGTTTTCGGTTCATGCTCACTTGAAAAATAATTGCTCCAAGCGCGCCATGATAAATTAGTCAGTCAGTCATCTATAAAAATCATAAACTTTACATATATTACCAGCACTCTTTTAAATTATTCTGCAACGATTTAATTCAATGTGAAATCATTTATTTGCCAACGGATTCAACTTTGTGTGTGTAAAATTAAGTTGTACAAATATTTGAGAATTTTCCCATTATTAAGCAAATACTGCAATTGAGATTTTCACTATTGTAATTTAATTAAAATTATGCTTTATTATTTATATGCACATACAACTCGATTGCAAGGATATCGTTACTAGATGTTAAAGCACGAGGATACACGTACAAAGGAGTTTCTTGTTGGTGCTGCCACTGCTATTTGCTCCTACGGCTGCTCTGCTGCTGCTGCTTCTGCTGCTGCTGCTGCTGCTGATGAACAATGTGAGATTTGAAAATGTTCATTTAAGAAATAATTAAAATATCTGTGCATTAATTAAAATGTGTAAATATGTGGGGATCTTGTTAAGCAAAATGAATGCAAACGAATGTGTGCTTGGTGGATAACTGGGTTGGTTGTTTGGATGGTTGGTTGGTTGGTGGCTTCACATCATTTGCAACATGACAACTGCTACACACGAATATGACGAAAATTCTTTTTTACAAATATTTTCTGTTCAAATACACTTTTGTGTCGTGCATGATTATTTCTTTAAAATCTTTTATTTATTTTACGTTTTCATTGTTATTTATAATTTACAAGCAAATTGTCACACAAAATATATACGACTACGTTCTTTAACCATATCGGCTCAAATGTTATTTCAAATTGTCTTCTACATAAGAACTTAAATTCTGAGCGCAAAAAAAAAACAAGAAGAAAATTAAATAAATTTAAAACAAAAATAATCAAGAAACTACGCAGAGACACAAACATAAATTCTTAAAATGTCTTTTGACGCATTCAATGTTTAAAGTGGTTGGTTGCAGCAATGCCAACAACGGGGAAACATTAAAAGTGCCAGACGAAATTCCTCTAGTTTTATTTCATTTATTGTCAAACTAAATGGGTGGCCTTTAAAAACCAAAAAGGAAGAAAACAACAAAACAACAAGTTTTTTTGGGGGAACACTCAGAACGAAGCTTATCTTGGCGGGGGGAAGGAGGCAAATTAAATAAATATGTGCGGCATTCTTACTTACTCGACTCTAAATCAAACGAGCGAATGGACCCTAATGATGATGCGACAATGATGGCATCATTATCCATCCTAACAACGTACCAATGTCGCATGTGAATGTGAAGGATGACAATGAAATTAAATAAAATACTTTTTCTTCTGCGCCGCAGGAAGGCCAGTAAATAAAACCACTAAAGAGAATGAGTGAATATCTGCTTGGTATGCATGAGGCGAATGAGGTGTTTATAATCATGTACTTTAAAAGGTTATTTAAGATATGAAGCAAATGTTTTCGTGTAGGCTTCTTGTTTAATTGACAAAAGGCTTAATTTAGCAATCTTTCATCTTATCACAAATCGTTATCATAAATTTTTCTCCATAAATTTCGACATACACAGTAATTTTCATTTCAAATCTCTCTTTTTTTTTAACTAACTTAACTTGCAAAGCTTCTGGCTTGACCGCAAGAAAACACCAAAGGTCTAGGCAGGAATGGAACCCGCTACCACTGATTAAGTAGGCTGCGCTTTATTCATTCGCCTACGCAGGCAAATAAACCGTTATGGTTACTCCAAAATAATTCTTGCACTCACTTCTTCATACACATCCATTAAAAAGCCAAGCTAACACCACATACATATAAACATATGTACTTACATTTATGTCCGCGGATGTGTGTATGTATGGATATGCCTCTGGAATCCAGCTAAGAGCCAAAAGGTCAACTAACAACAATGACGATTATATGTTCATACATATGCACATATTTGTCTGAAATAATATACTTCTCTTCCTAAATTTAGATAAGATTTTGCATAGATAATATTTCACTATATACAGGCCGGTTCTAATATCACGATGACTTTAAATCACGAACGTTTTTAAAAGCACAGAGGTGATTTCTTGTCGTTCTGAAAATCATGAATTTTTTAACTTTTCGCCGTAGATTTCTTCTTTGAAAACACGGACAAACAGCTGAATAGGTTTGGTAATACGTTATGAGAATGCAACCAAAGGAAACCAGACAATGTTGCCACGGCCATAAACCAGTTGTTGCCATTTGCTCACACATTAAAATAAAATATTAAAATAAATAATTATTTTTAACTTTACAAAAATTATTATAAATTTAATTAAATTTTGTTTCAAATCATTGACTTAATTCAATAAATTAACAATATTTTCTCATATCTTATATTTTGTGAATCTGGTAACTGCAAATGTATTTTGGAACAAAAGGAAACAGCTGACTCACTAAAAGCAGGGGCTGTCTTAATTTAATTAATTAATTGTTAATTTTTTAATTTATTTTGTTAAAAGTTGTTAAAAAGTTATAAAGTACTCAATCAGTTGCTTATTAACTTAAAAAGCAAAATAATTATAAAATATTTGGAAGTGATTTCAAATCGCTAGTCGTTTAATTTTTGTGTACAGAACACCATTTCCGTGGTTTCAGATCACTTACATGAAAAGTGATTTGCAAAACACCTCTGATATTTTCAAAAGCGAAACTGACTGCGAGCAAAGTGATGTGGCTGCCACACGATTGCTCTGGGATTGATACCCATTGATACCGATTTTTTCTTTTTATATGAAATAATTTTTGCATATATATATTTTGTTTATCAGCCGATTTTGCTGATTTTTACATATATAAAATCTGAAAAAAAATAAAGTAGATGGATTTTATATTTTTTGAATTTAGATAAAATTTAAGGCCGATTGGCTGCGCAACAAAAATGGAGTGGATAGACAGACAAACATACGAACAAAGTTCAATTAACCCTCCTTCTTAGAACGATGCAGAATATATATACTTTATTAGGTTGCAAATCCAAATTAAGTTATTAATACTCTTCTCTCCTTTTTAGAAGAGGGTACTCATTTAACTTGAGTACCAAATTATTTCTCAAAATTTAATTAACTAATTTTACAATATTTATGTTATAAAAATGAAATTTAAAAGAAAACGGAAATTAAATGATTACTGGCAACTTGAGCTAAATTATTATTTAAACTGTTTCTTGAAGTAATACAGAAAGCAATTCTGCGAAGGGGAACAGAGTTGGAAGTGTTTTAGTGGAAACGCCAGTTGGGAGAGTAATGTCAATCACTGTGCGGAAGTACGAAGTTATTTTACACTATACCTCTTGGTCGAAAAAAAATATTTAAATTGTTGCGAAATATTGGGTGGGGGGTTAGTATGTATTTCGATTCTAAATTTTCGATTGTTAAATTTTACGAATTCGGATTTTTCTTACCATCTAAATCGCATTCGTAAATACATGTGCTACTTTCGAGTTGCCTTATCCGATTATCGAGTACTTGTATTCCACTTACGGATTTGCCTTACTATGTATTGCGAATGTATATGTGAAAGTCGCTCTAAAGTCGGTATTTGAACTCGTTTGATTTTGAGCTAACGGATGAGCCAAATAATTCAAAACATCGACACCAAAAGCTAAAAATGTAAGTACGAAAAATACTAATACGAAACAAAGGCAGTTTGAAATTTTGCTCAACTTTATGACAGAGCATCTGCAGTTATATATATAAGTTATATCTACCCTTGTTGTCGTTGTATGGTATATAAGTATGTTATATTGCAATTTAAGCTTTTTTTTCATTCCTAAAACCGCTAGAAATGAATTCAGTGGAATATAAATAGTTTTTTATTTGATTTCTTAAAGCTTTGGGCTTAGCCTTAGAACCGATTTCTGTCTTCAGAATCAAAAGCATTTGTTGAGACCAATGAAATTTCTTCTTCATTATTCACTATTTCTGGAGGTAGTTCGACATTATGCTGTTTGCAAATATTGTGTAATGCACAGCATACATTCATACATACATTGCCATATTGCGTAATAAATGCTGCCAATGTTGAATACTACATTCGAAAGTAATGCCAAAAATTATTTCATTTAGTGGCAACACTTTTCACTCGAACCGAAAATGTTACATGTTAATAGTTTAAATTCGGAAAACCACTTTCGATCTATTCATACTTTCGAATCGAGTTACATAGTAACACTCCTAGTTCTGTGCTTGCGACCAAAAATCTTAAAATAATTTTTAAGATTTAAAAAGTTTGAAAATTTTTCAATGACTCCTCGTATCTCTCACATGCAATGCTTTCAAACAGTTTTCTAAAATACATTCTAACACACATGCGACCTTTCATGCGTGGCCTAAATAATTTATGTCAATTCTCGTAATTTTCCTCATTTAATTAATTTTCCAATAATTTTTTAATTTCCTACAATCATTTAATGCATAAAATTCTTAAAGCATAATACCGCAGCGAATTCATTTAAAACAATATTCTTTGGCATTTATAGCAATAAAATCTCCATTAACTGGCTCATAATTATGCCGACACCCACAGTAATTATTGCTTCCCCCTTTTTGCTTCTGCTGCCATGTAGGAAAACTAGAAACTGAAATTAAAAGAAAAAAAAAAAAATTGTCGCCATCATGACAAATTGCAAGTAGAAGGCGACCCCCACTTTATGATACTCAATCACAGGCAGCCAACTCAAGTGGCACTTTCTCTGTTGCTTTCTTTGTTGTTGTTGTTGTTGTTGTTGTTGTTGTTGTTGTTAAAATGGAATTATATATTTGTTTATGGAGGAGGCCATGACTGTGTGTATCTGTGTGTAAACTAATACAAATGCACTGATAATTTTAAACTCTTCACTTTCACGCAATTACAATGTCATGCATTCACAACTGGGAAATAATCATTTCCAGCGCTCATATTTTAGAAATTAATTACAGGAACTACACGGCTGTATAGAAAAAAAACAGTTTGAAAAATGTTTTCCTATAAAACGTTTTAATACGAGATGCTTAAAGCTCTGTGGTGCATGCATTTCATATTGCCAGTGCACTTGATTAAAATATCCAGAATTCATATTATGGAATTATAATAAACCTTCCAAAGATAATTAAACATTTTGACATGTTTCGATATGACATACATTTTATTATATTTTATCTGTGAAATAGTGAAATCGTTTTGATAGCTCCGACTGTCAATGCCAATGAGGTCATCAATTTTAATGGCACATTAATGTACAGTGAAAGGCATGCATTTGAGTAATGAATAATAAAAGAGTTGAATGCATTCAAAAGGCTCGGGCAATTAATTTTTGGATTTCCCGTGGTCTATTGCTGATGCAAATTTATTTATTGCGAGTTGATACGGATTGTAAAATAACGGGTGGGGGGAAAATATTGAATTAAAAAAGTAATAGAATGGCCTAAATATTAAAAACTAATGGCGTGTTGCTTTCCAAAAAAAAACGGCAATTTTGTGTTCTCTTCTCAAAAAAAAAAAAATGCCCTCTTAAAGCGTTGCGTCTTCTTTGGCAAAAATGATGCCCCTTCGCAGGGCGGAAGGCATTGCACTTTTTCCCCGAATGAATTTTCTGCCCTGCTGATTAGCTTCGGGTTTTTTGATTAGCAACAGAGTTCCTTTATTCTAACACAGCGTTACCAGACAACATTAAAAAAAAAGACCTTTGAGTCGAAAGAGTTATAAAATTAGATTTTAATTATCAGTTTTAATTTTTATTTTATTTTAATTTTTTAATTTTTATTTTATTTTTGTGACGTATAAAACAAACTAAAAACAACAATACGGCTATTTAATTGTATAAGATATTAAAATAAAAATTTTTGATTTCTCTAGCAGATGAATTAGTAATCTGGCAACTCCACATTTTTGTGTACATATTTCATAAAATATATATATTTTAAATATTTATAATAGTGGAAGCATGTTAATCGTTTTTTTTTTACTTTTTACACTAGTTTAGCAAACTTTTGTAAATTTCTGTTGCTAGTTGCATATGTTTTGGCCACCACTGTATATATAATTTTTCCGCTAAAAAAAACTGCAATTTTCACAGGGCGGGCAAACTATTTTAAAAATTCACCTTTTCATACGGCAACATTTTTATTGTACCAAATAAAACGCCATAAGTCTGCACAGTGGGCTTGATAATCACAATTCATGCCACAATTCATTGCTAAAAATTGCAACACTCTTATGCGATTCATTATAACGATTTTAAAATATCAAAATTTATCGACAATTATATTCGTTTGTTTTAACAATTTTGTTATTCGATAACTTCATTATAATTCTTCTTCGTATACCTGCACTGTCAAAACATACGAAAAAAACAAAAAGAAAAAGCAAAAAAAATAAAAATATTGAATTTATTTATAACAAAAATTTAATTCTTAACTTTTCTACATATTAAACTTATTTAAAAATATAAGATTGCTTTTTTACCGTTAAACCCCCCAGCAAAGGGGGTTTGTCAACACTTTAGAAATATGTATATTATTATTATATATTACATATTATACATTATATGTTATACATTATATATTATAAATTATATATTATATATCATATATATAAATATATATAATTGGTTTAAATTCACTTATATAATATAATTCTAAACATATAAACATATTTTATTAAGGAAAAAATGTGTAATTAATATTTCCCGGTAATGTTTTCGCATAACTTTGTATACTATATATACGAAAACAATCACAATGCTATATAAAAAGTTTTCTAGCGTTGAAATTAAGCTCGTAGAAATTATTGTTTTCTGCCGACATAATAAAAAGAAAACTATCGACAGCGAATATCGTTAAAATGTAGTGTTATATATTATTTTACGGAAACCATAAACTGATACTTGGTTATTATCTTTAATTATACTAATGATTGCAAATATTAATATATCACAGAATATATAAAATGCTTTACAATTTAATACTCGTTAAAATTATTTTATTTATTTTAGCGATACGATTATCGTTACAAAGTTACTGAATCGGATTACTGATTTTTGAATTCTTGAATTGTAAAATAAGTAAAGTAAATATCTATATCGACAAATATCGGCCAAAAAAAGTTATTGCTACAATGCAGCTTTATTATGGTTCTTGTTGGGTAATGCTTGCATTCTATGTTATGCACTGTACACGTTGAAGGCATCTGTCAAAACATTACAATATTGCATTTGTTTTTCTTGCTTATCTACATTTGCTGCTATTTTAAAGACTAAAATGAACAGAAATCGAGTTTTCATAATAAAAAAAAATACTTTATAATTTTAAAATATAATTGTCGATAACTTTTGCTGTTTCAAAATCGTTGAAATAATAAACAATAATTGTCGATAACTTTAACTATTTCAAAATCGTTATAATAATAAACAATAATTGTCGATTGCTTTTCCTATTTCAAAATCGTTATAACTTAATGAATTACAGTAAAGTTTCGCCATTTCAAGCCGAAATACAATATATAATTTTTTTTAAACTTAATATTGCAAAAAAAATTATTTTTTTTAAATTAAATTATTGTAAAAATTTAATTTAATTTATTAAGGAGCATTTTGTCTTCCTTAAATAAAAACTTCTGCCAAATATTTGGTTAAAAAAAATTTGAATATTTCTTGGGGTAGAGACTATAAAACATGATTGACAGTTTTAATTTCGGTAGCAAACCATGGAAAGTTTTGCGCTGGAGTGCAAGCCAGAAAGTTTTGGACTGATAGTCGTACGTACCAAGAACTGTCAATCAAGCCTTCAAGCCTTTTTTTATTTATATAAAATTGAAATTAATTTTGAAAGAGTATGTTACAGCCGTGGACTCAGAAAATTTTATCCTCTGGATACTTTTCAGTTAACTTTTATATACTTTTGCATTCAACGTTTATATTTCTCAGCTTACTTAAAGTTTGTTTTGACATCCAACATATAATAATATAATAAATATGACAATAAAAATAAAATTATTCAAATTAATAGTGATATTATTTTACGATTTAGAATATATTTGATGTATATTTGCTAGTAATAGACAAAAAAAAAGAGGTTTTTTTACCCCTATAAACTGTTACCAGTGTTCAGATATCATGGATATCACCGTCAAATCTTTGAAAAGCCTATTTATATATTTTTCAATACAAAACTTGCCTTTTTATCACTCGTTCATGTTTATTTTACAATTAAGAACATATTTGATATATATTTGGTAATAGTAACCTTGTAAGTGATAACAGTCCAACTAGTCATTCAAAACTCTTAAATATTTAACTGTCATTCTTGCTTGATCGTACCCTACATTCCAAAACGTTTTATTTCATTCAATTGATGTTTCACTTTAAATATATAAAACATATGGAAAGAGGAAGACCAGCTGTTTTTGTGATTCAGCGATTACTCGTTAAAGAGGGGTACTTAAGTAAACACTGTACGTAAAATCAGACAAATATTTTGCTTGAAATAACTACATTTTTTAATTAAACCATTTCGATAATAAAGATGATTTTTTTTTGTCATTCTATCTGATAGCATGCACAGGGTGTTCGCCAGGAAGGTAAACTTTTTTGTTTCTTTATCATTTTTGATTAAATGAAAGATAATAGATCTTATATTGATAAATGTTTGGTTTAATGTCGGCAATTATGTATGGGATACAATATCAGATAATTGTTCGCCTCTGTTAGCCTTAGAAATTTCACGTAACTCCTTAATCGTTACTAATCTTGTAACGATTGAAACACATTGGCTTACCGAATATTTTTCCATAATAAATTTGCCACGTCTCTACTTCACGACTGCCAACTTTGGAGTGTCAAGACTAATGTTTATCGAAATGGAGTCTAAATGAAGTAGTATACCTTCTTGGCGGGCACCTGCTACAATGCCGAATATTTTTCCATAATAAATTTGCCACGTCTCTACTTCACGACTGCCAACTTTGGAGTGTTAAGACTAATGTTTATCGAAATGGAGTCTAAATGAAATAGTATACCTTCTTGGCGGGCACCTGCTACAATGCCGAATATTTTTCCATAATAAATTTGCCACGTCTCTACTTCACGACTGCCAACTTTGGAGTGTCAAGACTAATGTTTATCGAAATGGAGTCTAAATGAAGTAGTATACCTTCTTGGCGGGCACCCTGTTCAATGCTTAGCAATTGGCGGGGCTTTTAATTTAAATTACTTATACAATTTGTCTAGCGTTACGATTTACCAATAAAGTATAAAAATTGCCGCAACAATTTTGGTTTATTAAAAATTGATTGCTTGAATTAATAACGAGAAATCGCTGCGATGAACAATTGAAGAGCTCCAGAAATCACTTACAAACTCATTAATATATAATTCGTGGCAAATTATTTCAAGTGATTTCATGTTGCCCAACACAAAAATCTTTACAAAAAGGGGAACGAATCAATTCAATTTTAAAACAATAACGACTTTTACTTACAAACACTTTACGTAATTGCAAAACATTCTTTTTATTGATTATGAAATATTTTTTTTTTCTCACAAGAAATCGATTTGTTACGATTTTGACATTAAATTGACATTTATTGGCCACACGAGTGTTTTATTTGCTACCCAACATACACACTCGCTCATGCTCAATGCTACACTTGACTGCTGAGTTTTATCTTTGCGTCTGCTGCAATTGTACGTGTTGTCTTCAATTAAGGATAAGGAAAATTTAATCCATCATATTAAATGTTTTACATAAAAGATTTTTTCCAAATGATTGATTTGCTGGAAATTATTGCCGCATCGATATTGGAAGGACTGCTTAAATAATTGCCAGCATATGAGACAATTTGCAGGAATTTGTCAATAACTAAATTGTTCTTGATCTTGAAGTGATGGATTACAACAAAATAACCGGTTAAATTTTGAAGGATTTTAACTAGTTTGAATAAATATTATCTGAAATAATGTTTGCGTGATTTATTACGAAATTTATAAAGCAAAGAGAGCCTCATAAATGAAATTAATATTTTTAATTAAAAGATTAATTGTTTTATGAAGCCTCAAACTTGCTGCGGCAATATCGTTTGTTATTCCAATAGAATAAATTACGATCTCAAGTCGAAAAAAAATCTTACAGTTACGTTAATTTTGTAACCCCTTTTAGTTGGAGAAAATTGACAAATAATAGTTTTCTATTCAATTAAAATTTTGCGTCAATTATGTGACATTTATATTAATGGAGCATTTATTAAAAAATAATTCTGTGTTTGTCTAAAATATTGAGTTAATTTTATATAACTCTTAATTAAGTGAAGATAAATAAAAATTTGTTCAGTCCTTGATTAAAAAATGACGTTAATTCTATGTAATCCTTTATTAAGTAAAGATAGATAAAAATACTTATCAGTTTGATTAAAAAATTACATTAATTTATGTGATCCTTTATTAAGTAAAGACAAATAAAAAATAGTTCTGTATTTGATTAAAATATTCCGTTAATTTTATGTAAAACTTTATTAAATGGAAATAGAAAACAAACTTTGATTAAAATATTACTTTAAGTTTATGTAATATTTTATTAAGTGGAGACAAATAAAAAATAGATATCTGTTTTATTAAAAAATTACATTAATTTTATGTAGTCCTTTATGGAACGAAAATAAAAAAATTATTATGTGTTTGATTAAAATATTAATTAATTAACTTCATTTATTAGGGCAAACAGGTATAAAATAGTTATTTGTTTGATTAAAATACTATGAATTAAAATTTCATTTAATTAATTAAAGTTTTACATTAATATTACAAGATATTGTTTTTAAAAATTCGGATAAAAAATAAATTTTTTCATTTCTATAAAAATCTGGCATTGATTTCGTAAAACCTCTTATTTGCTTAAAATCGACTAAAAATTAGTTCTATATTTAATTAACATTTTTTATTAATTTTATGAAATCTTTTACTTGGAGGAAAAGAATAAAAATAAGCCGCTATTTATTAAGATCTCTTCAATAATTTTATTTAGGGCGGTTAATTAAAAGAAGTAGAGAAAGCTATTTTTATTAAAACGAAAGATGAAATTTTAATTAAAGCAGACGAAAATGAATCTTTAAGGGGCATCCCATATAGAGTTGTTAAAATGCTAAACGACTTCGTTTGGAGAATTCAGCAGCACCTGATCTCTATATAAACTGAATGAATAACAGTTTTGTATTTAATTAAAATCTTACATTAATTTTAATTTTAATGCTGGAGATGGAGATGGAGATGGAAAGCAGCCCTGCGAAAATTGCCCTCTTAGTAAAGACAATGTATTTTAATAATTCTGTTGAGGTTTTAAAACAAGTTGTCCTGTTTCATATCCTTATCACACATATTAGTCGTATCCAATACACAAACATTTACATGCAAAGCATTCATTTTACTTTATTACCATCAACAAAAAAAAAAAGGATAAAAGGATAAAAACAACTACGATAATAAAACTATTACTCTTTATCTTAATACGTGTGTGGCTCCTTATAAAAAGCTGCAGAACGAGCATACACATATTTTGTAGCATAATTTGCCTTTATAAATATTTTTGTAATAAATATTTACTACGTACTCGTATATTTACTTATTCCTGATAGATCAAATATATTATCAAAAACCATTTGTTAAAACAAAAGCAATTTTGATCCCTGTTATAAATTTATCATGTATTTATATTGTAATGAAGCTCATGCTGAAATTCTCACATGTGCATACATACATATATTTGTGTGGTTATTCCTGAATATACGAGTATTTGGGGTGGCAGTGAAACATAAACAGTGATAGATAAAAGTTAATAGCATTATTCTAGGAGTGTAATATGATGTGCACACGCCTGAGTATGCTTCTCGGCAAGAGCATTTAATAGCATTCCGTTGGCTTATAAATTTATATTTCAGAGTTTATGACATTTAGGTGCTAAAGGGTAGGCTTAATTTGACTGCGGGTATTCTTTAAGTCTTTCTGCATTTGGATTTGTAGTTTTGGATTTCACAGAGAAAATATTTTAAAGCAGGTCAAGTTCTTACATACGGCTTCGATACGACAGGCTAGAATTATTGAAACCGCCAAGTGGGAAATACTTTGAGATATAAAGCTTTCTTGGTTTAGTTCTCACATAATTTCGCACGATGATGATAATATTGTTGAGCACATCACTAGATACAAAAGCAGGTAATTTGGACCCTTTTTTCATGAGTTCTGCAGTGGGGTAATGTGAATGATGGTCTTAAAGGAGCATTCCGAAGTCGTATAAAATTCTTTTGCTTATACTAAAGTTTAATTTGATCTTATAAGATTTATAATTTGATTTCGATGATCACATGCATTGTAAAGGCCTTTCATCTTATTTAATATATGTTTCAGATAGTATGAGATTCAATTCCTTCGAAATGCTATAAAATCTTTTAACTTCTACTGAAGTGTACTTCTATCTTATAAAATCACATAAAATGTATAATATTCTCTATAAGGGAATTGATAGTATAGCAACAGTATCGTCTGATACTGTTTGATAGCGTTCGTGCTAAACACCTCTGATCTTCTCAAATATACATGTTATTTTTAACAGGATTCAATTCTTTCGAAGTGCTATAAAATACTTTTAACTTCTACTGAAGTGTACTGCTATCTTATAAAATCAGATAAAATATATAATGTTCTCTATATGGGAATTGATAGTATCGTAACTGTATCGTCTGATACTGTTTGATAGCGTTCGTTGTAAAGATTCCTATCTTATAAAATCACATAAAATGTATAATATTCTCTATAAGGGAATTGATAGTATAGTAACAGTATCGTCTGATACTGTTTGATAGCGTTCGTGCTAAACACCCCTGATCTTCTCAAATATACATGTTATTTTTAACAGGATTCAATTCTTTCGAAGTGCTATAAAATACTTTTAACTTCTACTGAAGTGTACTGCTATTTTATAAAATCAGATAAAATATGTAATGTTCTCTATATGGGAATTGATAGTATCGTAACTGTATCGTCTGATACTGTTTGATAGCGTTCGTTGTAAAGACCTCTGATCTTCTCAGATATATGTTTTAGTTACAACAGGACTCAATTCTTTATAAGTGCTATAAAATGCTTTTACTTTTACTAACTTTTAATTCACCCTTATAAAATCACATAAAATTTATAATGTTCTTTGTATAGGAATTGCTATCGTCTGATCGCGTTCGTTGTCAACACTCTGATCTCAGATATATGTTTTAGTTTCAACAGAACTCAATTCTTCCGAAGTGCTATAAAATGCTTTTACTTCTACTAAAGTTTAATTCAACCTTATAAAATCAATCACATAAAATGTATAATATTATTTATATGGAAATTACCATAATCTGATACTGTTTGATAGCGTTCGTTGTAAATACCACTAATCTTCTCAGATATAGGTTTCAGATAGCACACAATGCAATTCTCTCTAAAAATTTTACTTCTACTAAAGTTTCATTCAATCTTATAACATCAGATAAAATATTCTCGTATAATGTTGTTTAGATGAGAAGTGTCATCAACTGTTTAATTTCAATAGTTATAGTTGTATATATACATATATATATTTGTATTTTATATAGTATAGGGCTAAAATAGTAGGATATGTATTTGAAGTAGGGCTTTGGTTTAATCGATTAATTTATTAATACAATTTTGCATTGTGTGGATTTTTAAAAAAAATTTTACAATATTGTTAGATTTTGAAATGTTTGTCTGCTATAAAACTTGATTCTAATAAATCTCTGTAAATTTCTACGAACATAAATTTGTTTTTCTTCTTTTAAACAATTAATCGCTATATAAACATGGTCTTAATACTTAATTGAAAGTTTAACTTTTTATTAAATTAAAAAATAATTGAAAATAATTCTAGGCAACTAAGTAATAATTGAAGAGTCGAATAACGATTAAGAGAGGAGTGAATAATATTATAATGATTAAGCAAGAAATTAATAATAAGCGATATACTGGTATAATGAGCAATCGAATAGCCATTAATCAAACAATAACAAATTGAGCAACACATAATCGAGCAACAAATAATCGACTAACGACTAATCGAGTGACGAATAATTAAATGACGTTTGATCGAGTAGACAGAGTAAATTGCTTACAATACGATACGCTTAGCGTTATTTTGCCGAAACTCCATTATTTTCTGGTTAAACCTTTTATTAGGACACAAATTCATTGATTCAATTACATAATTAATTGATTCAATTACATAATTAATTGATTCAATTACATAATTAATTGATTCAATTACATTATTATTTGATTCAATTACATAATTATTTGATACAATTACATAATTATTTGATTCAACTACATAATTAATTGATTCAATTACATAAATAATCAGTGTGTTTTAACTTTCAATTAAAATTTTTATTAATTCGGATGTATTTGGATGTAATTTGGATGGTATTATTATTTAATTCAATTACATAATTATTTGATACAATTACATAATTATTTGTTTTAACTACATAATTAATTGATTCAATTACATAAATAATCAGTGTGTTTTAACTTTCAATTAAAATTTTTATTAGTTCTATGTATTATGTATTTTGGCCTACTAAATGATACAATTAATACAAGAAGGTATTTTAAATTGACTGAAATCCCATCCAAAATTAATAATTAATTTTTCTTATACACTTTTTAACATCGTAATAACTATTACATATGCCTTCTTTAACTTTACTTTTTTTTTGTTTTATCTGTTTTAGCAGAATAGTAATTTATTCCAGATTAAAACCAACAAGTTCATGGCTAACTAAATGCTTCTGGCCGTTTGCCAGATTATTCAATTTTTATAATGACGAAATTGTGTCATTTCGAGAGTTAAGGTGGCTTTGGTTTTAAAATGATATTACATCCGATATAAACCTCTAACATCGCCTATTTTAATCCTTGTGCATCCTTTGCGATGATTTTAGCCTTCGAAACTGACTCTCTTTTAAGACAACATCTGACAGAACTCCTTTACATAAGTTACTTACCAGTTTGGATTAATTATCTAATGTGAATGAACACTAAAGCCACAATCCCTGAACATTCTTCTTCATTACGGAGTGTTCTCGAAAAATTGAAATAGCGCAGGTGTATGTCATTGAACTAATGCATTTAAATTTTTTTAAAAAAATTTTCAAACTACCCTCATATCTAACTAATGTACGAAAGGTTGCTAAAGTCGAACTTGATGAGAATTCTTCTACTAATTTTCATCTGTTGTGTTCTAAGGCAGAGTAGCATAATGTTCATTGGATTAATTAAATATTGATTAATTCTTTTTATTCATCGAATTCAGTAATTAAAAGTGGCATCGAAATTGTAAACATACTGAATTTGAATTCTCATTAAATATAGAGATGAGGTTGCAAATTTTAATGCGCACTGTAACTGTAAGTAAATACATTAAAAAGTTGTAAATCCTGAAAATTGTAGAAAAATATACTTGCCGATGTCTGTTGCTAAAAATGTGCATATATAGTAAATGCTTTAGTGCAATAAATGTGGAAACTGTATGCAGTGTCTGCACTTTTTTTTTACCAAAAGCAATAAGAATGGAACCAACAACAACAACGGCAACAAACAACCCATAACATTTTAATCAAAGTGACATTATCCATATTCATACATGAAAAGGAAGTGCAACAATAAATTTATATAAATGCAGATCTGCATTGAGTATGCAGGGAGCAACGAGAACGCACAAGTTGAAGCAAAGAGGAAACCGAAATAGTCTGTAATAAAGTAAAAACAAATAAGAGAATCTCACAAGGATAAAGATGTTTTAGTTTTACGTAACGCGAACGTAAAACAAGCGTTATGACAAACATGTAGATATTTTTTTACAAAACTGCATGCACACACATCCCCACGCACACGTTCTTAGGAAAACTTGCAAACCGGTCGGTACCTGAAACTTTATGAGAATTTATAATATCGTGTGTATTTTGCATTGGTGAAATGTGTGCGTGCACACACGGTTGTACAGTGTAAACTTTAGTGAGTAAGTACGCCAAAGCAATCAATGGGTTAATGCCGAAATAATTTATGATCTCTACAAAAAACCTTTCAAACAAACTTTCACACATGCACACACACAGACAACTACACATAAGAGCCGCACTGAAGATACCCCTTTGCAATGCAGAACTACGGGCTGTATTTTCTGAAGGTAATAAATTGTTTCAAATCAGTGTTGCCACTTTTTGAAAAAGTCAACTTTAAACCCAACTCAAAAAAAATTGGTTGAAAAATAAAAATAAATGAAGAGTATCTGTAATTGTGCTGTCAATTGATTGTTTTGCAATATATTTAAAAAACTCACCAAAACTCGTTGTCTTCCCAGTCTACATTCATTGTGCTTTCACACATTTTTAGATTTAATTTAAAAGTAACTTAAAGAGTTTTATTAGAATATTTGTAATAAAAAATTCCAAACTAATAAGAAATGTGCAAAGTAGAAAAAACCGGGTATAGAATAATTTTTGCGAAATTAAAAAATTCCTTTTTGAAGAAATATTTATTCGTCCAAAGCGCAATCACATATATACATATATAAATTCCAATTTAAAAATGCGTTAATTTTTTTATTTTTAAAATTTTTTTATTTTTAAAATTTTTTTAAATCATATTCTATAAAGATGCCATTTTCCAAATTTTTTTTTAGAAAAGTATTTAAAATATTTATTTTGCTTCGTTTTCTGAATTTAATGAAGGATTTTTAATGGCATACAATGACAGACATTAATTAGTAAATAATTTCACAGTGTGAATCATCCTTTAGCATTATGTTTAGTGTCTGCTGCATTTCTGTAATAAATATTATGATGTGGAAATGTTTTATTTTATTGTAGTTTTTCTCAAAAAATACAATGAATTGATTGTAATGTGGCACTTAAGTCGTACCCTTATTCGCATCTGTATAACAATTTTCCCCCCACCAATTAAAAGTAGAAGAATTTCGTATTTAATATAAACCCCTCATTTATTGTTATTTGATTTGGTGTGTATTATATATAGAATGTGATTGTATATTTGAAAAACTACTGATTCCATTAAATCAACAACAGATGTGTGTCAACGCTAACCTGGCAATACTGTTGGCAAAACTGTTTACTCTGTCATATTTGCACAGCTTTTCTACTTTAACTATTTAAATGCTTTTTTTTATAAAGAAAAAATTCTATCAAAATTATGTTTTATTATATGAAGCATAGTGCTACAAGGACATTCCTATTTGTATTAATAGTGAAGGACACAATTTCCCACGTTTCCTGAAAATATGAGCAGATCTGTTCACATTAGGTACTATTTTAAAGTGGAATCGAAGTTTGCAAAGTAGCGGCCAACTCTTATTAAAAATTTTAGTTTATAATTGAGAGGTAGTGGCTGATTGGATTGATGGCCTTCAAATGCTAATCAGAAAGAGCAATTAGAAAGACTGTCGGATTTAAAGTTGGAAAGCAATCAGTTTTACATTTCTACTATGAGCAGAGTTAAGCAGAGGGTATAGAAAAATCTTATTCAATATCTCAGACATCTCATGCTATATATAGTATACTTCAAATAATAAAAGTAAAGCTTAGCGGAACGAGAATTTTACAGGATATAACTGCTGGGTACAAAACTATGCCGCCGCAGACCAAGAAAACATAAAAATACCCCAAGCAACTGTGGGAAAATGTGTACTAAAAGTAATGATTCCTAGCGCTTTTGGGTTTATTCTAAACTGATGTTTGTGATAATACCTTGACCTGCTTTTAAGTTTACATCATTGTACGGAGGAAAATGAAAAAACTTCTCAGCTTTTTTCACCACTACCAAAAGCTCGTATTTATTTATTTTAATTTTTTTTTTTTTTTGTTACCTTGAACTCAATCATAAAATAAATATTGCGAATCCCAAAGTAGTGTCACAGTAGCAGTCAAGGTATTACTGCAAGGATTTGAGAAGATAATGGGTAGGAAATATGCAAAAATACAGGACAATTTTGTAAGTTACATGTGAACTGGGGGAAATAATATTTTTGGTACATGATTGTTGACGTTGTTAAAAAGGATGCAGGATGTTTTTCTTCCGGTTTCTGTTAGGCTGCAATCAAAGTTTGTATAGCAAATGCATTCACACACACAAACCGACTACCAAACATGAGTGTTGTAAGAGAAAAAACGTAAGTGAGACGGCTCGTGTATGTCGTAAATATACTTGCAATACTCGTACATTCTTTCCATTGCATACATTTTTGCTTACGCTGTTGCACATTCTCTCCCATTCAACCCCAAAGTTCTCCATTGCTTTACAATTTGCTTGTTGTTGTCGTTTTTAACTTTTCTCTTATTTATTTATTTTTTTGCCAAGTTTTATCCCGCTTGTACGCGGTTATTTACATCTGGAATTCCGCTCGATTAAGCACAAAGGCGATGTGAAATATTCGTATGACTTTTCTCACTTTTCTACTGCTGTGGGACTTGAAGTACTGCCCTGGCCGTATTGTTGTTTGTAGCATTTGGTCACGTGCGGCAACACATGTGTGTGAGTCTGTGCAGTGTAGTGAAGGGTCCTTGTTACAGCTACACCATTGTTGTAATTGTTTTTAATAGATACAGTTGCCTTTCATTTTTATTGAAATTTTTTTTCTTGTGCTACTTTTTGCCAGTGAAGCTAGAGCGTGTCTATTTATTTATAGATTTATAATATTTTATTGTCTTTTCACTTAAGGATGTTTAAGGACCTTTTACCTCCCACCCTTTTAACTTTCATATTTCATGCGCTGCGAGTTTTAATTTTATTTTCAAAGCATAATAATTACCATTGATCGCAGTCATTGTAATTTATTGTGTAAAAACTTACCCAACCATCTTGCTTATTGTGGCTTAATAAAATATTCAATATTTTGTATTTTAATGTGTCCAACTGTCTTCTGCAGGAGTAATAAAAATGACAATAAGGATAATGACATCTCCTCATGTAATGGATTACATTATATTGCGTCAAATTGTTCAGGGGATGAAATTTCAAACTTCATAAAATGTATGTACTTGTTCATACGTGTAAGAAAAAAATTCCTAAAAATTGTGTCAAATAGAAACATCAGCTGCACATCATCGCCAATTTGCCAAAGTTTGTCAAAGTACAACATTGTAGTTGCCGATTACTAGTCGGTTTCCTCTGAAAAGCTAAAGTTTTGAATATTCCTGTTAAAACAATCCAACTTCATGCTGAGATGAAATTTGTCAAGTCTCAAAAGGGTCTTTCTATTGTGTTACAGATACTTTAATCTACGTGATGATAATTAGCTCTTCATATACAACTTTTATAAGAACATGGCATGCAACTGTCTTAAATCATATTTGGAAGTTAATTGATTGTATACAGCGGAGAAAGGGAAAGTTATCACTGCCACCACTATTTGCAAAATTTATAAAATAAACTTTTTAATGGCAACGTATCTTGCAAAGGCTAATAAAAGCTTTCGCTGGCAATGGAGGTAATAATGACATATTTGAGTTTTTCCATAAAATTTAAATGAATCGTTTTATTTAAAATAGACAAGAGATTCACTTTCTAGGGGTATTTTCAAGGAAGTTATTTCTAATTTTCTAAATGAACTTTTTCATGGTGTTACAAAGTGCACAGAGCTTTTCTCATATCGCGGGAAATGATTTGATTAATTAAAAGCAAACCTCCACATGTTTACTAATACACTCGCGATGGTTTTCAGAAGAGCTATTAACCTCTGACTGATGGCTGGGAAAATTTGAATTTTTTTTTCAGCAGACTTTTAAAGCTACTCGCTCTCTGCTTCTGCTGAGACGAATATAAAGAAGAAAAAAAAAGAAATCGCTTTGCATTTTTCAGGACAAGTCCTTTTCATCGTTTAATATCGCATTCGTTGGAAATATAAATATCCTGGCTGAGGAAATAAAGCGAAAGGCCATAATTTCCAAAGCACGGCCTATTTAACACTTGACTATCAAGCTTCTCAAAAGACAACCAAAATAAAAAAAAATAAAAAATAATAACAAAAATGGTCCACAAAACATTCGGGAGACAACCTTAACAAGCTTCTATTAAATCTCCAAATATTGCCAACGGCGGCGACGATAATGCTGATGGTGATAATGAGAATGATTTAAAAGTTGGCGAGGTTGGTGGGGTTGGCGTTGTAGCCAGTCAGTCGTACGATTGTTTGTACTATTTTATTATTATTAAACAAAAAAAAAAAAAAAAAAATAAGAAAGAAGAAAAAGAACGAATGATAAACGATGGCTTCTATCTCAACTCATCAGCAGTTTACATTGAAAATCTTTGCCATGTGTTTTTATCTGCGTTTCCTCGGTGTGAGTCAAATTTTATAAACAGTGTAATAAAATTCTACATGGCTTTTTTACCCCGGTTATTAACATAATGGATTCATTAATTAATGTTATTTGAATAAGAAATTGTGTTTGTTGCTTTTGTGCCTTTACTGGCTTAGCGCTTCATTACCAGGGTGACCAGCCATGGTGGTAGACGCAGAGAGGCTTCATTTAAATAATCATCAAGAAAACAGACGTTTTTTATAAGGGAGTGATGGACGCATAGATTTTTAGTGCTTTTGCTTTTAATCGCATCTCTCAAAGTTTGTTGGCAATTTTGTGTGCTCTTTTTTCTGATTATTATATTTTGATTAATCGTTTAATTGAAACTATCTGACAGCTTTTGTTGGGAGAGTGCAATGTGTTTATTTATTCATTTGTTTATTTATTTTTTTACTTCGAAATTATACACGCATATTAAAGGAGGATTTTACATCGGGCTTGTGGAAAACTTAATATTGTATAGCAACCCTTATGATGTGATCTGCCGAGCATGAATAAAATTTATATTTTTATTGATAAGTACGAGTGTGCACTGGGAATTTTTTATTCATTAATTCAATAACGTGCAATTGTTGTGGCACACTTCAGCCATGTTGTCTTATATCCGGTGGTATTATTTATCATTTAATACCTGGCATATTCACATAATACGTTGTGTCACAGGACTTGAGGGGCAGAAGAAATTATTATTATTCTTTTATTTTTGTCTCAAATAAGTTGTGGTACCGGCTATTGGAAACTCAAATGCTCATTTTAAAACTCAAATACTAATGGAAAAGGCTGAAAAGCAAAAAATTGGAACGTTCTTATTGGCGTCTTCTCGGCAGTTCTTGCGTTAAAAGCTACTAATGTGGAAAATAGTCAACTCCAAAGACAGGCTAGAAATAAACCAATCTGACTTCTCGACTACTCGCCGAGAAGCGGTTTTACAATAAACCAATACTCAACTCCAAAGACAGGCTAGAAATAAAAGGTAAAAATATTCAACGATCTTAAGACGTTGTTACTAAAGTGATATTATATATATTATATAATGTATTATAATTATAGACTCGAACAATATTATTTTGTAGAGCATCAGTTTCACTCTGCTGTTTTGAATTCTCTTTTAGAGACACAGTCATGATTATATAATTTCCGGAATATATTTCTTGGAGAATATAAAAATGTTTACCATGGAATATTTGCTAAATAATGTTGCGGAATATTTCTCTAAGAACCTTAATATTTCTCTAAGAACCTTAATATTAACAGTTATACATGCATTTGTTAAATATGGCATCTCTGCTAGAGAAATAGTATAATGTGGCCTAAAAATGTCAGTTCGTGAAAATGACAATTTTCATTCAATCAGAGTTGCATTTACTTCAATCAGTAGACGAAAAATTTTGTTTGCATTACAATTGTATGAAAGCGTGACATCAGCAATACCATTTTGGTACTAATTCTTAAAGTAGAAGCGACCCACTATCAGATTGTCGTATGAATGAATCACACAACTGTGTAGGATAGTGAAACATGGTAGACTACCGTCTGCAAAATCCCCAAAATACAACACAGATATTTATATGAGAATGATTAGTTTGACGTCAGCACTGCTACACGAATAAATGTCCACAGTTGGCAGCTGCCGCTAATTTAAATCTATTTTTATTTTCATTAGCTGGAATACACAGGAATAGTCCCTCCTACCAGCATAATGAAAAAGTCAATTAATATTACACGAAATGAATATTGCTTTGCTACTGGCGATGCATCATTATTATGCAATTGCATTTCTTAAGAATTCTACAGTTTTTATTATTGTTGTTGTTGTACTCGTTCCATAGCTGAAAAACACTATGCTCTTAATTGTTGTGTTTTTGTGTTTCTTAAGAATTTTATTAATTCAATGCGATGATTTAATGGCCTCTACACTGTAATAATGTGGCATTGCCAGATATACTTTTTTTGCCGCACCAGTTTAAATAAACATCCTCAACCGGAAACTGTTCGAATGTATCCGCAGCGTGTGTAAACAGTGATCATTATGCGATTCGTAGTCACTGTAGAAGTAGCGAAACTAACATCGTTGAATTAATTTAAAGTTTTTAAAATGGAAGTATTGATAGACGTGCTATGAAGTGGTACGTTTGTAAATGATCCAAAGCGCTTAGTTATTGCAATCAATGCATCCCCGCTATAAACGTAACAATATTAGCAACAAAGTAAGAATAAATTAATAAATAATTATTAATAAATAATTTAAATAATTATTTATTTATTTACTCAAAACCGATACTGATTATAAATTATTAACTAATGTAGTGATTAGGCCTTGGCAGCGGGCCCTTAAGATCCTTTTGGTTTAATTTTATAGATTTTCTATCTATTTGAAAATCGCGTCATTGGTTTTTAGTTTGCGATCTTCTCATTTTGTGTTTTTTTATTATCTGATGTATTTAATTCTGGCGTTTTTTTTAATATGGAAAATCGTTTAATTTTTGTAATAAGCTCGTATTTTCAATTTAGCGATTTTTTAATAAGGAATATCCTCATATTTGGTTTGTAAACAGTATTTTCTATTTAGCGATTTTCTAATATGGAAAATCCTTTAATTTTTGTAATAAACTCGTATTTTTAATTTAGCGATTTTTTTAATATGGAAAATTGTTTTATTTCATAACTCGTATTTTCTATTTAGCGATTTTCTTACTATGGGAAATCCTTTAATTTGGTTTATTAACTCGTATTTTCAATGTAGCAATTTTTTTTTATATGGAAAATGTTTTAATTTCGTAATTCGTATTTGCTATTTAGCAGTTTCTTACTATGGCATATACTTTAATTTGGTGTATTAACTCCTATTTTCAATTTAGCGATTTTTTTAATATGGAAAATCATTTAATTTTTGTAATAAACTCGTATTTTCAATTTGGCGATTTTTTTAATGTGGACAATTCTTTTATTTAATTAATATCAAAATTAGAAAAGACTTAAACTTACGTGAAATAAATACTTTATCGATTTCATAGGGAGCTTAATGACAAGGAGTGACAAATTATTGGGAAGCAGTTTTTTTTTGTTTTTAATTTTGACGATTTTATCATGTCTTCTGACCGATTTATTTGTAATATGAACTTTATTCACTTTAGCGATTTTTTTAATAAAGAGATTCATATTCGCTTTTAAAATTTTATTTTCTTTAATACTTTTTTTCGTACTTTCCTCCATCGTTATATAAATTGTTGTGGAGGCAAATCCGCTTTTAGTTATTTTTTTTTTGATAATAGAAAACAGCTGTTCGAATAAAAACAATTGGCAATATAGATGGCTTCCATTTTTGTATGGCCAAAGAAACCAATTATATTTTGGTTGCTGACCGAAACCAAGAACACCTGTTTCGCTTATGTAGCCGCCTACAAGGCGACAATTGCAGCTTGAAATTTTTAAAGTGGTGCAGTTTGTCGCCTTGTGTATATTTACTGCGTGAATTTTCCACATAATTAATTTCAGTCCTTGACTAACCGCAACACAGAGACATAGAAATAGATAAATAGAAAGTAAAAAAATTAATAATTTAATTAATGGCAAAATTAGAAAGGACTCAAACTTATCTGAAATAAATATTTAATTTATCGCTTCTAAAGACGGTGAAATGACGAGAAACAGAATTATTTTATGTGAGTGTAATTAAACGTAAAGAAATTATAATTTTTTCATTCCCCACGTTTATTAGTACGAAAGAAAATCTTCACACAATGATTACTCATTATAGATAATCTTTTTCTGTATCGCTTTTAAATGTTTTTAAAAAATGCCATCAATTTGTTTGTTTATTTTACTTCAAATGGAATTATATCTTTATGTGAAAATATTTATTCCATTATATTTGAAGTTCCAAATAAATAAAACTGAAATTACAAATTCTATTTTGCGCGTTTCTCTTTTTCTTTGTATCTTCCAAAGAAATTATTTTGCTTCGACATGAGGACAGAGGAGCGCACAATCTTGAAATTATCACAGTCAGTAATTTATCTAAACATTCGCTTCAATATATTTCATTGCAGACAAAATAAAAATACTCGTAGACCTAAGAAAATATTTTGATTGGAAGACAGACTTCCACTTCAGACATGGTGGGAAAAAAGTTTAATTACAATCATTACATACACGTCAATGCACTTACACACACACACACAATTTTCAGCATCTGTTATATAGACAAGCTGACAGTCAGTGACTAATGAAAGTGAACATAAAGTAACGACAGCAGGGCTTCTAGTTCGTTAGTGAAGAGTATTTGTAAGCAGCAACAATCTTGGCGTTGCTGGCAACAGAAATAACAACAATCCATTGACAATTATTGGTTAAGAAGGGAGAAATGTAAACAACTTACGGATATTTAATTGAAAACCGAAAGTTTATATTAATCTTCCTATACGAGGGCAACCTGAAAATTCTTTTAAACTACTATTAGTTGAGCTAATGTTATATTATTATTTCAACAGCTGTTTTGCGTAAATTCTATAAATGCTCCTCTTTTTATTGCTGCAATAAGGCTACCGCAATCTCCTTTATAGTAAAATAAATATATAAAATTTATAACATAATAAAATAATGAAAAATATTTTTCATAGCTCTTCTTTTTATGTTACAATTAATTGCCAGCACACTTCGTTGAATATACAAAAATATAAAAAAATATATATAAATACTTTTCATAAAAGTGTTTTCTTTTCACAATCAGCTGTTTTGCGTAAGTGTTGCCTTTTCTTTGTGGAAACAGCCTTGTTTGTAACAAAGTCAAAATTAGACATTTGTAATATTATAAAAAAAAAAAAAATATTTTCTATAATATTACTCGCAGTCAGTTGTTACAAGTAATTGGCAGCAAGATTCTCTACATATGCATGAAAAAAAAAATATATAAAAATTTTCACTTTAGTATTTTAGTTTCATAATCAGCTGTTTTGCGTACGTCTTAATTGTTAGCAATTTCCTTTAAATATGCAAATATAAAAGAAATATGGAAATACTTATCATAAAAGTGTTTGCTTTTCGCAATCAGCTGTTCTAAGCCCGTTGTGTGAAGTTTTCTTTTTAATGCAACTAATTTGTAAGAAGGTGAATTGGATATGCTGGGTATAAAAGTCTATTCACTTCTAAGTGTTACTGCTAATTGGAGAAAGACTTTTATATTGTAATCAATTAATGCAGCAGTTCATTATCCTCATACGTACTTGTGGTTGTAATGGAACAAGTTTTTATAGCTATTACGAGGAGTATTTTCCGAGTACTTGGGTATTTATTTCGTTTAAAACCAAACCCAGAAATAAAACAAAGTAAGTGCTTTTTAGACTGACCTCGTACAAAGTATGCCAATACAGACATTCATGTGTGGGTGTTTCTATAGCAAATGCTCTTTTATAAAGCAATTTTTACTTTGTAAAAATATGTTCACACGCATCAAAAGTAGCGTGCGAATTTATTTAACCCGCACCATTCCTGCGCGCACATCTCCACTTATGAACACTTGCACACGCTTTCATATATCCGCTCAGCGTCTAAATGAAGTTAACGAGTAGACACTTGTAATGCAGAGTCGTGGGGTAATCAATGTAGCAAAGAACTAAATTGAAAGGGCGGTTTTCGACTGCAGCAACCGCAAAATATTGCACGAGACTTGTTGTTATTGTTTTTGTTGTTGTTCATTGAAATTCCTTCTAGTATTGAATTTACGTAAAAATTAAGGTGGCCATATTTTAATTCTTGACAATGTAATAGTTTTTGAATAGATCACTAATTGGTTAGATATTAAATATTGACTTTTGGAATCGAACTCGTTTCTTCAATATATTTTTTGTGTTTCTCTTGTACGTCGTATTTAAATTCGTATTCGGGCCAAATCAATTAAGTTCTAAAATTACGTTAATTTGTTTTAATCATATGGGAATTTCGCAATGTATCAGATATATATGAGATTTATTCGCCTAGCCAGAAAATACCCAACGAGCATTTCATACAGTGCATGTGGTATTTAAATTACGCTAACAGTCTCAAAAACTTATATTCAGAAGAATATTAAAAATGCAGCGAAATTTATTACCTCGGCCACGCCCCCTTTCAGCTGATCTCATTGAATTCTTTAGGTAATCAGTTCCATTTTTACAATCACTGCAAATATGCTGGTCATCTTAACGGCTGCTTAAACCATCTAAGAAAGAACCAACATGAGGGAGATAAATTTGGTTATAATTCGACTCTTCAGATCAAAAAGGAAGGCGGTGGAAGTATCATTTATAACACATCTGGAAACCTCGAAATAAATGTAACACTAGAGGTTTAATTGATGGCATTCATTTAAATATCAACTCGTTCCGAGATTGAGTATTCTTTCTCTCTTAACTGGTATATATTGATCCACGAATGATACTTTTAAATGATCTTGCCATTCTGAATTTCACACTGAAGGATATTTGTACAGGTTTAACTTTTGATTTTGTAGTCCTTCGTGGTTGGTTCATTTGGTAAGCGTCATAAGCAGCTTGTTATCGGTAGGCTAGGAATACTCTAACAACGCTGTTCCATACTGTTCGGATTTACTTTGCCTACCTGTGTCTACGCGCTATATATATGTTCTTTTAAGATCCGCTAGAGTTCGAGCCATAGTGGTTGAGTTACACACACAAATTTTAAACTCTACTCTCTGAACACATTTTTGTTGTTATTGTGTATCGTTGAGGAACTTTTTCGACCAAATAATGTTGGATAGCCAGGTGTATTCACCAAATATAATAAGTCCAAAATCATTCATCGCTATGAATCCAGCTTTCACCAGTTCTTTCAATTAAATGAAAATATAATTGGTAAGCCTGAGTAAAAGTAAAGTATATGTTTTAAGTCTTAAATCTCAGATCAGTTGAAGTCCTTTCAATCGCAAAATATTTAAAGATTCTTATAAATCTGAAACGCATAGATTTTCTGATTTAAATTTTTTAAATTTATTAAAACACGAAATATGTTAAGTATTTCTGCTGGAAGGAATTTCCAAAGATCCGGACTTCACTACGGCTATAAAATTATTCTCAGCCGAACCATAAAGATCTATCTCTATACTGATTTTCATTAGATCTGTATTTGTTATAGTAAACATGTTCTAAATTACGATGTTTATGAGAATGACACACTTACTAGTATTTTTGCAAAGTAAACCTTAAAGTTGGGTCACCCTGGTCCGTAAGTCGTTTGAATTTTGTGCTTCTTCCATTCACCATTCCATTCAGGGTATGAATTCTGTAAAAAGATGTGTGTATTTAAGAGCTTAAGGGAATAAATAATAATCGCTAAAATAGCTTTACGCTGTTAAATATTTATTCGTTAATATTAACGAGTATTTATGAGATACACGTGCTTGAATATGTTGAGAAATGACTCCGAAAAGATAAAAAAGTCAACAAAAAATAAATAAGTGAAATGAATACTTTATTTGATACGCGAGGAAAAAAAACTTCCATAAGAACCAAATTTAAATAAAATGTTTCAGTTTTTATTAGTAACACATAGAAAAAGATATATTTACTTTGGGAGCACTTATATGGAAAAAAGCGCTAATTTGACTAAGGTATCAACTTAAGGAAGAATTCGAGGAGGAAGGAAGGAATTGGACGGCTCAAAATCTACATATTCTCAGAAATAAAATCAACTAGAAAAAGGAATATAAACCCAAGTTCATCATTAAAACCATATGAAAAGGCTTTATCAAGAAAAAGCGCTAATATGAAGAAAAGCTCAAATTTGACTAAGGTAGCTACCTTATGAAAATTGAAATTTTTTATTTTCCTGAGTATTCTCAGACATAAAATCAACTAGAAAAAGGAATATAAACCCAAGTTCATCATTAAAACCATATGAAAAGGCTTTATCAAGAAAAAGCGCTAATATGAAGAAAAGCTCAAATTTGACTAAGGTAGCTACCTTATGAAAATTGAAATTTTTTATTTTCCTGAGTATTCTCAGACATAAAATCAACTAGAAAAAGGAATATAAACCCAAGTTCATCATTAAAACCATATGAAAAGGCTTTATCAAGAAAAAGCGCTAATATGAAGAAAAGCTCGAATTTGACTAAGGTAGCTACCTTATGAAAATTGAAATTTTTTATTTTCCTGAGTTGCCAGCAAATATAAGTGAAATATTCTCGTATTCTCAGACATAAAATCAACTAGAAAAAGGAATATAAACCCAAGTTCATCATTAAAACCATATGAAAAGCCTTTATCAAGAAAAAGCGCTAATATGGAGAAAAGCTCAAATTTGAGTAAGGTAGCTACCTTATGAAAATTGAAATTTTTTATTTTCCTGAGTTGCCAGCAAATATAAGTGAAATATTCTCGTATTCTCAGACATAAAATCAGCTAGAAAAAGGAATAAGCAACCCAAAACTTTTGCGATTTTGGTTAGCTTTCTTTTAGTGTTATTTCTTGGTTGAATTTAGAAGACATGCAGTTTATAGCCTAAATGAATTTTCTAGGTATACTTTAAGGGCAGATATAGTTCTATGGTACTTCTTTGTCCCTTTTTGGTACTTCCCGTATAATTTGCTAGATAGACAGTTTCAAACTTATATGACCGCTATATGTTCAATTAAGGGTCCTTAATTTCATTTCAAGCAGGAGTAACAAAATATTTCTTATAAGTTTTCATTATTGTATTTTACTAAAAACACAAAAAAAAAATGTTGCTGCTAATAGAAAAAGAAGGAATAGAAAAGGAGGAAAAATAAAATATTTGGAAAAATGGAAAAAGGTATTTAACAAGATTTATGAATCTAATCTGTATTTCCCATCGCTTCATTACTCCATCAACTTTATTTATTTGTGGGGAAGAAAAAAAGTAGAAATAATCTCGATTCAAGATTAGAAAAAGCCAGTTGTTAAAAGGAATGTGTTGACAAGATTAAAAAAACATATCTTTCTGAAATTAAAAGAAATAGAAAATTTAAATTGTGGAAACGTAAACGAAGCAAAATGCTACGAAATTTATAATAGAAATTTAAGGCAGGAGCAAGAACTAAATTGTTTTAAACAAAAGGCGGTTCAAATATTATTTACTCAAGTTATCTCATACGAAATCTACGATCCGTACAATTAATAAATATATAACATATCTGTTATTGGCTACATAGTTGTAGGACTCATTCAAAATGGCGTTGCTGGTGCTTCACAATCATAAAAATATCAAGCAAACAAACAAAGCTTATCTTTGCTGAGTGATGTAAATGCAACTCTGATCGGATGAAAATTGTCATTTTATGAAAATTTACATAAACTTTTATAAATTATAAGACATGTCGAAAATATCTGTCACACAGATGCACTTTTAGTCCACAGTATGCCATATTTGACCTATGTTACGATTGTGTAGGATAGTGAATCATGACTATAAATATTTTTTCCAAATACAAAGGTAATCTTTTAGCAAATATACAAACCCCTTTTGTTAATACAAAATCCCCAGATGTATTTTCTAGTAGGAATTTTGAACTTCACTTGGTTGCATTAATAAATGCTACTAAAATTGATTTAGACCTACAAAAAAACTCTAAAAATATTAACTATATTTTGCTAGAACTTTGATATGACATAAATTCACTATCAGTGAAATTATTTCCACACAAATATGTATTTATTTCACGTATTTCTGTAGTTCTGCAAAATACAAAATTGAAATTGCAGTTTAAAGATCGTTTCTTTAAACCACTTTTTACGTTTGCCTTTTTAGTAGGTCCTTAGCCTAGCCCTTGCTAGCTCAGTACATTCAACTCCTGCTATTAATATGTGAATATTGTGTTTTCAATCTCTGCTGCTATTCTCATACTGAGTTCGTAAAAAGTGCTAGTTACTACCTAGAATGATGACTATTGTACCCTTACCAAGGGCTTGGGTATACACATCTTCCTTAAGAATTCTTATCTTCTTCATATATTATATATAATGCTTGCGCCCTGTTACTTGTGACACGACTTAGCTCCAGTTATACCAGGGTGTCGTTCATTCTGATGGAGCTGTGGCCTCTCTTAGCACTAAACTTATCTACCTACAAATTCTTGTATTCCACAAGCTATTAAGGTTAATATATTGGCTTTCGTCGTACTTTGCCGTAACAGAACTCCGAATTCTGTTGAGGAACCACCTACATTTTTGGCTACCTTAAGGGCATTCGCTTCTTTTGCAATGCTGCTAGGTTTCTTGCCCTATTATAATATTGTCATCTACTTATATTTAATTCGCAATAAAACAACCTAAAGAATTTAGTGAAATAATTAAAAGTATTTATATGAGAATGCTTTTGTGAGTAATGTGGCTTTATAAAGCTTCATTTTTAACATTATAAAGTTGCACCTCTGGGAAAAACAAAATACAAAATCTGCACTCACTGTCGTTTGAATTACAAAGAAGTTTCATGCATTTCATAACGAAAATATTGAGCCGTGTAATGAATGTCTTCATATTCTTCAGCTGACCTAAAAAACAGCTGGCTTTATTAATTCAATGATAAACATTTATTATAAATGAGTTTTATTTCAAGCAAATGTTTTGCTAGAAGAAATGTTTCTAAACAAGACTCACTGTCATTAGATTCACGGAGCTGTTTGATGCATTTCATAACGAAAATATTGAGCCGTGTAATGAATGTCTTCATACCCTTCAGCTGAACTAAAAAACAATGTGATGAAAAAATGTATTAATTCAATGAAAAACATTTATTATAAATGCGTTTTATTTCAAGCAAATGTTTTGCTAGAAGAAATGTTTCGAAACAAGACTCACTGTCATTTGATTCACGTAGCTGTTTGATGCATTTCATAACGAAAATATTGAGCCGTGTAATGAATGTGTTCATGCACTTCAGCTGACCTAAAAAACAGCTGGCTTTATTAATTCAATGACAAACATTTATTATAAATGAGTTTTATTTCAAGCAAATATTTTGCTAGAAGAAATGTTTCTAAACAAGACTCACTGTCATTTGATTCACGTAGCTGTTTGATGCATTTCATAACGAATATATTGAGCCGTGTAATGAATGTCTTCATACCCTTCAGCTGAACTAAAAAACAATGTAATGAAAAAATGTATTAATTCAATGATAAACATTTATTATAAATGAGTTTTATTTCAAGCAAATATTTTGCTAGAAGAAATGTTTCTAAACAAGACTCACTGTCATTTGATTCACGGAGCTGTTTGATGCATTTCATAACGAATATATTGGGCCGTGTAATGAATATGTTCATGCACTTCAGCTGAACTAAAAAACAATGTGATGAAAAAATGTATTAATTCAATGAAAAACATTTATTATAAATACGTTTTATTTCAAGCAAATATTTTGCTAGAAAGAAATTTCATCCAAACAAGACAATGTTTGAAACACGTTTTATATTTACAAAGAAATAACAGAATTCAAACGAATTCACTGCCCAAAAGACTGGCAATTATTTTAAATCAAAATGAGCGAAAAAAAAAAAATAAATAAATAAAATAAATTTAGGCTGAAATTGAGACAATATTTTACCTCTCTGTTAAAAATTTTCATAGTTACGAGTATTGTTGACGTTGTTAGTGTTGCTGCCGTTGCATTTTGTTTTTAATTGATTGTGTACGTGATTATCGGGACACATTGAATAACAACGGAATAACAATACCAATAACAACAACAACAACAATAAGAAAATCACGAGTGATTTAAGGAGTGAACACGGGCGAATGAATGAACTCTTTTTGTTGTTACTCCTGTCGATGTTGGAGTTTAGTCCGTCCCTGCTGGTATGCTTGCAGCAATAATTCTTAAACAGTTTATGTCTTTAGCAGGCAACAACAGTAACAATGCAGGCAACAAATGAACGCAGTCAGCCGCAGAGTTAAGCATCTTTCTTACCTTTTTATTAAAAGAATCTTCTTATGAGAAAGTGTGTATGACAGAGTGTGTTTGTGTGTGTAAATTTACAAGTACGGTTCTGTACTTGTACGAGTATGTCATACCCTTTTGCCGTGCATGTTTGAAAAGTCATTTTTTAAATTGTACGTTGCGGTTGCATGCTGTGCAACAGTGTCTTTTTCGTTTTTCATCTTTTTGGGTTGTTAGTATTTATTAGAGAGATGATGAGCCATGCCTTCCTCCTTTTTGGTTTCTTTATATAACGATCTTGATAATTATTGTTGTATTTATTTGTGTGCCGTTTATGTGTCGTGTTTTTTTATTTTTCTCATTTTATCGTTCCTCTACACGATTTTTATCAATAAACATTATTTCTTGGCGCGATAATTTTATGTTCATCTTAAGGAGTTTTTAAACGCTGCCATCAACCACTGCCGTGCTCAGTAGGCAGACTAGAGGCCAGACCAGCCATTGTCATACCTTTTAACCCATTTAGTTTAAAAAGATACAAATAAATACAGATATACGAGTATTCGTGGCATCCTTTTTTTATTATTATTATTTATTTACATTGAAGGTTTAATATTGTTGTTTTATTAAGAATTATTTATTTTCTTAAAAGTCATATTTTTTTCTCCTTTTTCTCTGAAAATACACGACGAGAAAATTATTGATAAAAAAATGTAAGGCGACCTGAATTTCTTTTGTCGTTCTTCTTGTTCGTTTTTGTTTGTTCTGCCGCAATTTATTTTTACATTGACAATTTAAAGAAATTCGAAAAAACATTAAATGTGTTGGAGCAGACACTTTGATTGTATGAAATTCACTGTGCCGTATTTACTTTTCCAATGAAATTAATTAGTAAAGAGAGTCAAAAACGTTGTCAAGAAATTATCAATAAAATAAATGTTTGACCAAATTAAATCGTTTACAAAGATTAAGTTTCACAATTCCTAAAATCCACAACTTCTGGGAATTTAATGAATAAGGCAATTAATTGGATTATATTTTATACAAAAAAAAATTTCAAGGCGGCTTTAAATAATTTTTAAGTACGAGTACAGTGGCTCAAACTTAGCAATTTGACGAATATTTTATTGAAACATTTAAGCAAAAACCAAAAATTTAGCAAAAAAAAAAAAAATTAAATGTGGTATAAAGTTCACCTCAAATTGCGTCATCCTTTTCCATAAGGACACAGATGTGCTACAGTGTACCTGCCAATGTGGCTTAACTTCACGGTGGGATTAGCACTAAGTAAACTAATGCGTTTACAAATACCCTGTGCAAGCACAAAAGATTCAGTCTTGACCAAGCGCGACCTATAAGGCATTCGAGTCTGTTCAAGTCCTTGCTACTAGGCCTATTGCAAGAATGGCTCCGCAGCCTTTGTTGGGATAAACCAAACATGTCAATTCAATTCCTGAAATTCAATTACACCAAGAATCACAGAGAGGCCGCTCTAAAAAGGGCAAAACCAACTCACTGCCAAATAGCGTCTGTTGAATGGCAACAGCACTTAGATAACTAATCGCTTGACCGGATTCTGTCGAGTATTAGCATCAACAATATACCAGCCACACAAGAGAAATCTGCCAAGCAACTTTTGGCACCAACCATAAGCCAAAACGTGAAGTCAAAAGGAGATCTCACCATTAACCGGCCACAACTTCATTCATCTCTGTTAGGTCAGAACGAACTTGCGCTATGAACAAAGTCTCAGACACTACGCTAAATTATCTACGAGCCTAATCATTTAAACTCCGTGGAGTGAGAACTAAGTCCGCCATTGATAAGCGTTCAGTTCATGATGTGCGCAATGGTCAAAATCATCCAATCTACTGTGGAGCTGCCGGTACTCGTGGTGCCAGTATATAGCAACTGATCGTGCGTTCGGAGAGAACTCTCACAGAGAGAACTCCCCTACAATATTTAACCCTGAATCGATAAGGTTATGCTATAACTATCCTAGACCAACAAACACAGCTTGCTTTTACCTCTCAAATACTTGTAAGCATATCCGTTGCCGTGTTATTTCATGGATACGGAAGTGACTGACAAGTTTTAGCAATGTCCGCCAAAGGTCATGGTTTAGAAACGCAGAATACCGTCTCCGCAAAGTGAAGAACCCAGGGGGTGTAAACAATTTGGAGTAATGCCTGATAGTTGCCCAACACATTTAAGGCCATGTTTCATTATCCCACAAGATTCTACGAATCCTTGAAATGTAAATCTAACAGTGATTCCCACATATTTTAAGAAATCTCTGCAAAATGGCGTTGCTGGTGCCATTCTATCATATAACAATGATGCAAAGAAATTTTTTCTTTGCTGATTGATGTAAATGCAACTCTGATCGCATGTAATTTGTAATTTTACGAAAATATTCATAAACGGTTGCTAGTCAAAAAAATCTAACATTTTTAGGCCCCACTATCATATTTTTCCAGTAGAGATCGCATATTCGGCAAGTCGTATGAGTTTGAAGGATAGTGTAACAGGGCTTTTAGCGTTATTAAACATTGCTGAACGTGAGTGCTTGCAGTCGTAAGGCATTGGGATCTCTTGGTCCGATAACCAATTTTATTTTAGCTCGTCTGTTACTCTTCTAAGGGCTGAACTTTCTGCCCGACTATTCAGCATCCTTTAGTCTGAAAGAGACGATTGAAAGAATTTTCTTCGCTTATTTGAAAGATTGCAGACTCAAGCTAAACAACTCAGGTCCATGTTAATACTTCACGCCACCTTTGCTGTGAGTGAACCATTATTTGTGTAGAATGAATAGTGTGCTTAAGCCAATTTACTTTATAAACAAATTGCGTCCTTTTCTTTTGCAGGAAAGTTTCCTTTAACTTTCATGCAAGTTCATTTGAACTGTTGCAACTGATAACATTCTACTACATTTTGCTCACTTCGTAACTTTTAATAAAACAAAAATAAATTGATAATATCACATAATTTGTTTGGAGACATTAGAATTGTTCTAATACCAGCTGCACTTTTGTAAACTTTTTCAATTTTACCTGAAGTCAAACTTGAGCAAACTCGCAAAGTGAATAAAATATGGAAGAAAGTCATTCAACTTTTAGCAGATTTTTTTTGCTGCTGCTATTTGACCGACTTTAAGCAACAACGATATTTCACGCCAACACATACTTTTTCTCTGCAAGGAAAGAAATATTTTGAAGTGCATAAATTTAAAGGAATTTTTTGTTGTTGTTATTGTTGTTTTTTTTGGCTTTAAGTTTTGTTGGCGAAAAAAAGTAGAAAAGTGTGGGGTCCGAAACTTTTGCATAGAAAGTTTATTAAAAATACTCGCAAATAGTAAAACAGGGGCACGAGCAGATGAAGCGGGAGCCGAGCAGGTGCTGCAGTAGCAGAAACAACACACAGGTTGTTGCAAATTGCCAGTTTCCTTTTTTTAATTTCATGCCGGACATGATGTTATAAAAAGAAAAAAAAATAAACAAAATTGCCACAAAATATTAAAAGGGCAAAAAGCAAAACGGCATGATGAAGCCAGCTGTAGTTAAAGGTGCATTATGGGAAAGCATCTAGTCGCCAACTGCCCTTGAACACCTCGTAAACATTGTGCTCGGAAACCAAAAGGATGGAGAAAAAATGACGCAGTATGCAATCATTGCCAACAGACACTTTTGCCTGATGGTGTTGTTGCTGCTACTGCTGCTGCTGCTGCTGCTGGTGGTGGCTGTTGTTGTGGCGGCTGTAGATGCGCTGAGTGGCTGCTATTATTTGCTAGTTCACTAGTGCTAATATGCAAAAACTGCTACAAAAAACAACTCACACAATTCAGACGACAAGTAGCAGTCCAAGAGAACACTTGTCTAGAACTCTACATATTTCTTTCCATTCTTTCTTTCAATGCTGCATTAGCACAGTCGAAATTCTGCTACAGTTTAGTTGTGTTGTTGTTGTTATTTAAGGTATTTGCTTGTTTGGTTTGTTTCAGTTTGGTTCGTTTCAATTCAGTTCACTTTATGTTTAAGCTCCAGACCCAGACCCAGACCCAGACTAGCTGACTGACATTCATGTCTGGCCTGCAGCCAATGTAATGAATACGATAATATACAGTAAACTTTGACACTTGCCAAGTACGGAATATTTTATTCCTCTTGAAAAAAAAACAAAGTTAAAAATTTCCGTTGCTGTTGCTTGCAACTGTTGTTTGTTGCTACAAGTATTTTAGTTTTTTCACCCTCCTCGTTATTCGGCTGTGGCATTCTGTTTTGTTAGTGCCACATTGTTGCTGATGGTGCACGTAAGCCAAAATGTTTAGGATGGGTGGCAAACAGTACTTCATATACGAATTTACAGGATTCCAGTTATTTAGCATGTGCTAAGGATATACAAAATAAAAATTACAAAAAAAAACCTCAAAAATATGAAAAAATTAAATCCAAAATATGGAAAAAAATTCATATTTGACTTCAGTTTTTAAGGGGATTTACATTTACTAAACATGTCCTCCTTTTTTATGAGACAATATATTTTTTCGTTTTATTTCCGTTTTAGAAACTGATAAGAGTTTATGCCACATCTGGTCTTTAAGAATGAATATTGGCCAAACACAACACTGAATATTAAACAGATTTGCTTTAACAAGAATTTGTTGGGTAGTTTGGGGAAAAAAAGCCAAGCAATTAACTTTATTGATTGGGAGGGTCATCGGTATGTACGCGTATAAAATCATTGCTTGAGAAAAAGTATTAAAACTTGTTTCTGGTCTAGTCCATTGTTTGATAAGGCCGGCTGGCTTGTGAATCGGTGACCTAGTCTGGTTCGATAGTCGAGGTTCAATTCCTTCTTAGAATTAGTTTGCTTGTCTAAAGGTAAGCTGGTCTGGCTTAATAGGCTTAAGGTTGGATTCCTTATTAGAATTAGCTTTCTTGTGTATTAGGCGAGGTGAAATTCCTTCTGCTTGTGTACAAGTAAGACAGTCTGGTTCGATTGTCGAGGTGCGATTCCTTTTCAGAATTATGTAGTTTTTGTACAGAAGATCTGGTCTAGTTCAATAGATTAAGTTGGATTCCTTCCTAGATTGAGGTTGCTAGTATACAAGTAAAATAGTCTGGTTCGATAGTCAAGGTTCAGTTCCTTCTTAGAATTAGCTAGCTTTTGTATAGCAGATCTGGTCTAGTTCGATAGTCCAAGGTTCGAATCCTTTTTAGAATTAGCTTATTTATACACAAGTAATTCGGTCTGGTTCGATAGTCCAAGGTTCGAATTCATTTTAGAACTTGCTTGCTTTTGTGCATGTAAAATAGTACAGTTCGATAGTCGAGTTCAATTATGTAGGTTTTGTACAGAAGATCTGGTCTAGTTCAATAGATGAAGTTGGATTCCTTCCAAGATTGAGGTTGCTAGTATACAAGTAAGATAGTCTGGTTCGATAGTCGAGGTTCAATTCCTTCTTAGAATTAGTTTGCTTGTCTAAAGGTAAGCTGGTCTGGCTTAATAGGCTTAAGGTTGGATTCCTTATTAGAATTAGCTTTCTTGTGTATTTAGCGAGGTGAAATTCCTTCTGCTTGTATACAAGTAAGATAGTCTGGTTCGATTGTCGAGGTGCGATTCCTTCTTAAAATTAGCTTGTTTGTGTACAGGTAAGATCAGATGGTTCGATAGTAGAGGTTCAATTCCTTATTAGAATTAGCTAGCTTTTGTACAGCAGATCTGGTCTAGTTCGATGGTCCAAGGTTCGAATCCTTTTAGAATTGGCTTATTTATATACAAGTAATTCGGTCTGGTTCGATAGTCCAAGGTTCGAATTCTTTTTAGAATTAGCTTGCTTTTGTGCATGTAAAATAGTACAGTTCGATAGTCGAGTTCAATTATGTAGTTTTTGTACAGAAGATCTGGTCTAGTTCAATAGATGAAGTTGGATTCCTTCCTAGATTGAGGTTGCTAGTGTTCAAGTAAGATAGTCTGGTTCGATAGTCAAGGTTCAGTTCCTTCTTAGAATTAGCTAGCTTTTGTATAGCGGATCTGGTCTAGTTCGATATTGGAAGATTCGAATCCTTCTTAGAATTAGTTTGCTTGTTTACAAGTAACCTGGTCTGGTTTAATAGACGAGGTTTGATTCCTTCTTAGAATTAAATTGCTTGTGTGCACGTAAAATAGTACGGTTCGATTGCCTTCCAGAATTATGTAGGTTTTGTGCAGAAGATCTGGTCTGATTCGATTGTCAAAGTTGGATTCCTTCCTAGAGCCTGCTTGTTTGTACACAGGTGACCTAGTCTGGTTCAATAGACGAGGTATTAAACCTTCTTAGAATTAGCTTGCTGTGTACAGGTAAGATAGTATGGTTCGATAGTCGAGATTCAATTCCTTGTTAGAATTAGCTAGCTTTTGTATAGCAGATCTGGTCTAGTTCGATATTGGAAGATTCGAATCCTTCTTAGAATTAGTTTGCTTGTTTACAAGTAATCTGGTCTGGTTTAATAGACGAGGTTTGATTCCTTCTTAGAATTAAATTGCTTGTGTGCACGTAAAATAGTAGGGTTCGATTCCCTTCCAGAATTATGTAGGTTTTGTGCAGAGGATCTGGTCTGATTCGATTGTCAAAGTTGGATTCTTTCCTAGAGCCTGCTTGTTTGTGCACAGGTGACCCAGTCTGGTTCAATAGACGAGGTAGGATACCTTCTTAGAATTAGCTTGCTGTGTATAATTAAGATGGTCTGATTCGCTATTCGAGCTTTGATTGTTTCCTGAGCTCTGGCCGTATCTGTATATGTAACCTATAAAAATCTAAAATTTCATTTTATAGTGATTAAAATAAGGTTTGCTGCATCATTTAAAAGGCTATAGGAGATGCTTCGATAATGACCCCTGTAGAAACGATTGATTGAAATTCAGTGATTTCTACAAGTCTCCAAAAAGTATCTATTGAACACGCTTAGAGCGTCATTGGGCTAAATATTGTCTGAGTAATATCCTGTGCAAAGGATGCATTTAAATAATCAAACGCATTTTAATAGCTCATGTACGTGTCTTAGCGTAACATTAAAAAACATCGCCTTTAGTTGGTATTCCCCAAAATGCAGCAGACCATCAATATGATATCCATACGATCCTGAAATATTTGTACTGACAAAGGATATTTTTCTTTCCTTCATTTGCATAAAATACAATTTGTTTAAAAAAAAAACAAGTTGAAAGTTTTTCTAAATTGTGATTTTTACGAGTTTATTTAAAATTGTATCAAATCAAATAGTGATGAAGCCTGTAATTTTATTTATTTCTTTCTAGTAAATTTGCCATCCCAAATCGACAACAATTTCAAATGATTCTTTCTTATCTGCAATAATAAAAGCTAAGACCTATCCAAGGAAATGTAGCATCCTCGTCCTTACAACATTGCAATTTAATATCAGTTTGATAACGAAGAATATTTTCTCTACTGCTTTTAAAAAGGGTGAAGCATTTGGTTTTGTGAGTGTGTGTGTTTGTGTGTATGTGTGTGTTTATATATATTTTTTTATTTATTTATTTTTTTTTTGTTGAGCGACGGAAGTAAGAGAAAAGGATTTATTTTATTTCCAATTTGTTGCTGCACAAACAAAGAAAATTAATGAAGTGAAAGTTGTTTTATTGCTGAAAATAAAATAATATATTGATGCGAATATTATTTTGAGTTTCAACAGATACGATCTACTAGTTTTTCTCTCCTTTACAATTCTATTTAAAACTTATTTTCTTGCCATAACGCACAGGAAGGCTAAATTATCAGGAAGCAATTTTACCGTCTATCCATCCTGTATGGCAGCCCCAACCATTCATTCTCTTCCTGCCGACAACAATGACCACCGTCTTAACGAGAAAAATAAGGAGAATAATGTTTTCATACTCGTATTATTGAAAATCATGCATATAAAAATTTATTCGGATGTTTAGCTCATATATGAAACATGCTCAGATGTTTGTGTCAGTCTGTGCAGTACAACATAAACAACCAGAATAATAACAACATCGTCATCACCATCAACTGCAGCAATAAACAAACATAATCGTCTACTAAATAAACAAAACAAGAATTGTAGAAAATAAAAAGAAAAAAACCAAGAAATCAATGTTATTTCACCCATTCATTCGTGCTTTCACTGTACCATGGCGGCACTCCTCAATTGGATTGTGAATATAACAGGGCGAGTAAATTTGAAAATTGATATTCTGATTATTGATTTTTGAACGATTTTTTGTACCGATTTTACGATTTTTTGAACGCAATTCCTTACATTATCCAACTTGACTTGCGCCAGTATGAGTTGAAACCGACTTACTACCCGTAACGTCGAATATTTCAAGGATGATATCAGGGAAAACCGTCTGGTGCTTCTGCTGAAATATAGTTTTTACTGGAAGATCGTTTCGATCCAGTTAGATAATCATTAACTTCAATTAACTCCATTTAACATTTGAAGACTTGGTCGCTTTTAGAGAACAGCCTTGTGTTGCTTGCGTTCTACTCCGCAGTTGGAAACAATAGGAGACGCTTTCCTTTCGCTATATATATAATTTACCATTTGGAATAGATATCTTGTGCGAGTCGAGTTTTTAGGTTTAATTCATGGACTGGAGGTGGATTTTTGCTAGGAAAACTAATTGCAATAAAGTTGCAAATACAGCACTTTACTTTACATTTTTTTATGTCGCATACTGTACATAATGTGTGTGAGTGTGTGTGTGGATGTTTATTACTCATCAATGCAAGTTTAAAAAAATCATTACTTTTCAATATTTTGCAAATCATTTTACATAAAATTTTGCCTTGCAAATAAATAAGTATTTAATATTTCTATTTCTCTTAAAATAATATTTATTTGTTATTAAAAATTCCTCACGTATTTGACTCTCAGATTCGTTTCGGTATAGAGATAAAAATAATAGGTATCTTAAATGCATGACTGGCTGAATTTGCATGTCGGAACAATAGATTACAGCAACAACAATAAAATGTTGCTGACCTTAAAGCGAATATAAGATAGTGTTTGTGATGAAACAATTCCAAGCAATAGTTTTTATTCTGCATTATAAGCAATGAAGTACTTTCTCACATACACAATTAAATCAGAAACTTCTACAGTTTGCTTAAAAAAAAGGGACTAAGAAGAAAATCGCCTGTCCAGTAATATTTAGTGGTACCAAATTTAATATGTGTTGAATTACTTTCATTTAAATTATAGACTAGACAATATTTCAATAGTAGCTCAACTCATATATGAGAATTAACCTAATGTGTTTTTTTAATGTTGCCCATCTCTGATAATATAAACAATATATGAATAGTAGGTCAATTCATACATGAGAGCCGACCCAAAGTGTTTTTTTCATGTCGGCCATCTCTGATAATATAAGCAATATATGAATAGTAGCTCAACTCATACATGAGAGCCGACCCAAAGTGTTTTTTAATGTTGGCCGTCTCTGATACTATAAGCACTATATGAAAAGTAGCTCAACTTATACATGAGAGCTGACCCAAAAGTGTTTTTAATGTTGGCTACCTCTGATAATATATACAATATATGCATAGTAGGTCAACTCATACATGAAAGCTGACCCAAAAGTGTTTTTTTCATGTTGGCCATCTCTGATAATATAAGCAATATATGAATAGTAACTCAACTCATACATGAAAGCTGACCCAAAAGTGTTTTTTTCATGTTGGCCATCTCTGATAATATAAGCACTATATGAAAAGTAGCTCAACTCATACATGAGAGCCGACCCAAAGTGTTTTTTAATGTTGGCCATCTCTGATACTATAAGCACTATATGAAAAGTAGCTCAACTTATACATGAGAGCTGACCCAAAAGTGTTTTTAATGTTGGCTACGTCTGATAATATAAACAATATATGCATAGTAGGTCAACTCATACATGAAAGCTGACCCAAAAGTGTTTTTTTCATGTTGGCCATCTCTGATAATATAAGCAATATATGAATAGTAACTCAACTCATACATGAAAGCTGACCCAAAAGTGTTTTTTTCATGTTGGCCATCTCTGATAATATAAGCACTATATGAATAGTAACTCAACTCATACGTGAAAGCTGACCCAAAAGTGTTTTTTTCATGTTGGCCATCTCTGATAATATAAGCACTATATGAATAGTAACTCAACTCATACATGAAAGCTGACCCAAAAGTGTTTTTTAATGTTGGCCATCTCTGATAATATAAGCAATATATGAATAGTAGCTCAACTCATACATGAGAGCCGACCCAAAGTGTTTTTTAATGCTGGCCATCTCTGATAATATAACCAATATATGAAAAGTAGCTCAACTTATAAATGAGAGCTGACCCAAAAGTGTATTTTAACCTTAAACCATCTCTGATAATATGTGCAATATTTGAATAGCTTGTCAACTCATACATGAGAACCGATTCATGAATAGATTTAGATAAATCGGTTTTAGATATTAAAGAGATGTGCTAGGGAATTGCTTACGAGAAGTATGTTATTGTTGTACAATAAACATGATTAAACCGACAATGGCACACTCATTATTCCGCATTCGGAATTTTGTGCATTAATAATAATGTTTTAAGAAAATTGTGCATTTACATTTTCCACGAATATGATTAAATTCACGGCTGTATATAAAATTTTTATATAAACACCCCACTGTGCATTGCTACATTTAGCTCAAAGAAAGAAATTGAAAAATGATATTACTGGAATGAAAAGCCGTCTAAATATGTGTGAAAGCTGCTTTTCGTCACTACTCGGCATAATTTCGTTGAAGCAGCAACAGCTGAAATTTATTTATTCGATTATTTATTGCTTCCTCTGTTTGCCGGTGTAGATTCAACAACAAATTTCCTCTGTTGGTATTGCAACACTTTGAAATTTATAGAGAAACCTTAAACCGTTAAATTAATTGTCAAATCTTTATTTAACTTTGAAATAAACCGACAAAGAACACTTATTTCCATTGTAACTGCTCCCTGTCCCTGTAAAGTAAACAAGAATTTATTCCCAGTGCGGTTAATGTAAATATTTTGAAAAATGTTTCAAATTTGTTTTGTCATTTCCAGTTTAAGTAGAGTTAAGGTGCCATTATAATGTAAGCATTTACTAAAACAATGTTTAAATTAGGCAATTTGAAAAATAAATAAATAAATAAATAAATAAATAACAGAAGGCATGAACAAACCTATAAGTACATTGAGGCACAAGCAGTTTTCCGACAGTAGGCGACATAAACATGTCAAAGCGTCAGACAAAAAATAGCAAAAACAAAAAAGTATCCCTCAAAAATAAAGCGAAGAACAATTTTTAGTTTCTTACAAAATTAACAATTTTTTCAATACATGGGCGTTTGGTTTGACAGCAGGACGGACTTTCAACGAACAACGTGCAACAATCAGTACACGCCTAAAATACACATGAACAACACTGGCACTCTGCTACACTGACGGAAATGTAATATGATACAAAATGTACATAATGAAAAAAAACACACACACAAACACACAAGCACACACACACACACACACACACACAAATATATATGTAATAAATTATTTAAATTTCTATTTAATACAAATTCTAAACACAAATAACTTTGTTTGGCTTGAGAGAACATTTAAAAGAAGCCAAACATCAAGTCAGACGACAGCAAATGTCAATATTTGCTGCAATTGTTTTGCTTACATTCAATTGTATTTTCTCTGGAAATTTATGAGGGGCGCACAACTCAGTTCTCTTTAATTTATGCAAAAATTATTTACCAGAAGCACAACTTAACAGCAAAACCGAATAATTTATTTTGATTTTTGTCAAAAAAAAAAAAAAATAAATCTATAATACTGAGTTGCATGTGCATACAGTGGTGGGCAAAATAAGTTGTATATTTAACTCAGCTGGTGAGTACTAATACGGCATAAGCACCAACAGTTCTCTAAAGGGCCTTATGCACTATCCTATGCAATCGTAGGCTTCATCTCACACCCATATGCATATACGTTGAATGCATTAATCGCATGAAAATCATCAAATCGTACCACCTGCCAAGAGAAAAATTTCTTAAGTTTGTATTTTTAGTACGCACATTCAAAATTTTTTATCAGGCATGTTATTTATACACTTAGTCGCAAAAGTCTACATACCATGTAAATTTTTTAATATATTTTAATTTTTAAAAGAAATACAATAAAATTTTTAACGTTTTTATTACACAGAAAATAAAAAAATAATTCATAATTCTTTATACGATATATTGTTCAGAACATTGGTATGGTATACAAGGCACACTGCAGTACAATACCCAAAATTAGAACAGCAGATGAAAAGTGAACCAGTTCTGTTCAAATGATATAACAAAATTAAAATCAGCTGTCTGTCTACAGTGAGGTTGTGCTTTTCACTTTTGCATCACTGAGCTTACAAAGTGGAAAATGGCGGAAAGTTACAGTAATTAACAAAATGACTAAATAATTCATGTCGCGACCAAGCCATAACATATTTTGGAAAAGCTTAATTTATTATTTTTCTTATATCGGTCCAAATCTGCATGCCCATATCTAATTAATTAATCTCTCTAGCCTCGTTAAACTTTGGTCCACAAATACTTGGCTGCTACTGACATTTACGAAACTTACAAATTGCCTCTTGATCTGTAATTTTTAAGTATCCTTAATATATTACATACAATAATTTCTCTGCGTATTTACATCATTTTTTTTTCCAGTTCCGATTCGCAGGATATGGAGTTGTATCAGCCGGTTTTGATAAACACCTTCATATCAGAGAATACGGAATTGGCGTATTTCTGGGAAAGAAAGAGGTCAACGCACTAAAGAGTATGAAATTTTTGATTTCATATGACTTCCCATTCATAGTTCCCTCAGGCTGCAGAGCTGAGCAGACATAGCCGCCAAGTGCTCGCCTCCTAAATGTATGCATTAATTACTCCTTCAATTAATTATTTTTTTCCATAATTATTCATTTTTAAAATGTATCCAAATTGTTAACAAAAAATATATATTTTTTAAATATTACGCAATAAATTAGCTTCTTCTTCTCTTTTGCATGAACGTGAGACTTAATTCTTTGTAAAATATTCAGAGTTGCAATAAACATGTTTTACCATTATGTATTTATTGTTGTCCTTCTTTGGAGTTTTTTCCCTATCCTTTCAATATATTTCAAAGCTCTTTAGCTGTACTTCATAGAGGTGAAAATGTATTAGTGATTTTCTTAACACAAAATGACACACCACTGTTTATTTATTAACCGAAAAACTGTTTGTGACAAAATTAACAATGTTTTTATGATCTATTATTTATTATATTAAATTTTCTCGATATAAAATAAAATATAGTGTATTGTTTGAAAGTGGTTTTTGTAATTCTTTTTAAATTAATTATTGTAAATTTCCACGGAATTTTACAAACCGTATCACTCGCCATGAAATAAAGGGAAGGATACTAGAATATTGTAATACCTGGCTTAATATAAAATAAATATATAATATAAAATAATATAAATAAAGTAGTTTTAACACATTTTCTTTGGTAATATTAATAATTGACGCTTTAAAAATATTTTTTAAAATATTTTTTAAAATATTTTATACACTTAGTTGCAAAAGTCTACATACCATGTAAATTTTCCAATATATTTTAATTTTTAAAATATGACGTATATGATGATTTATTTTTCAAAATATTTTTATAATTTTTAAAATTTAATCTGTCATGTTTTTGGGCAGTTTTTCTTCCTGTTAAAATTTTCTTCAAATGCTGCTGTTTTTATTTATAAGTATTTGGCTCCAATTTTCACTTACGATTCGTTATTTATTTTTTTGCAATATGGAAATAAAAGTTGAAACTCAAATCTCCACGTCCTCCTTAGAAAGAATTGACTTGAATAAAAGAAAAAATATATATACAAAATAAACGAAATGTGCGTGCCTGCATCTGCTGTACGAGTATGCATGAATATGTAGGTGGCGGCGTAGGTAACTGTGTATTTAAGAGCGCTTCCAATTACGGATGTGTTAATTGTTTACGGTAAGTTTGTTCAAGAAAATACTAAAATATCTTTTCGCTCGTTCAAACGTAAATATTCAATGTATTTTAACACAGTAAAAGTGTTCAAGCAGCCATTCCACGTAGTCAATAAGAAATTAAAGTATTTAAAATAGAATTTGTGCATTCACGTATACAAGAATGGTGGCGTGTTGTATCTATAAAATAGATATTTATTATTTTCAATTTGCATATCCAAATTCCTTTAAGATTCTCTCCGTTTCTTTCAGCCACTTGTAGTTCCAATTAATTGCGCACACAACAACGGCTTCTTGTTCAGTTGCTTTTATTAATTATTCAACTTTTTAACTTTGTGTTCTCTATTCTAATCAGCTGCTCAAAGTTATAGAAAGTAGATGCATAATTGTTTAAAAGGGATAATGAAGAAAAGAATTTTAAAGCCTGGCTTTTGGCCAAGTGCTATTCGAAAGGATAAAAATGTACAAAAAAATTCAAGCAAAAGTTTGTTTGCCAAGGTTTCTCTAGCTCAATTAATTTCTTGTTTAACTTTAAGCGAAAAATACATGAGTTTCGAATGGCTTGCATTTTTTGGTATATTTTCTTTATCACTTTTTCGCGGGCTGTAAAACATTTAAAATCTTCATTTAGATAGTGAAGGATATACTCGTAGCAGTAACGTAAGAAGAAATTTTTGACATGTAGTGCCAACAGCGTAGTGCCATATGCTGCATATTGCCCAAACTAACTTTTGACGAAAGAATAATTTAATGCACTGACCCAAGTTATTGGTCATCAAGATCCTGAGATTCAAACGCCATGGAAGTCACTTATCTACGATGATCACTTGGAAATCAACACTCGAATATTTTGCCAAGGTTTCTCTAGTTCAATTAATTTCTGCTTTGACTTGAAGCGAAAAATACATGAATTGCGAATGGCTTGCTTTTTTGGAATAATTTCTTTATCACTTTTTCGCGGGCCGTAAAAACATTTAAAATCTTCAATGAGATAGTGAAGGATACACTCGTAGATGTAACGTAAGAAGAAATTTTTGACATGTAGTGCCAATAGTGTAGTGCCACATGCTCCATATTGCCCAAACTAACTTTTGACGAACTTTTCGACGCACTTTTTCGCGGGCTGGCTCAACATTTAAAATGTTCATTTTGGATAGTGAACCATATATGTACTCGTAGAAGGGGTGTAAGAAGAAATTTTTGACAAGAAATTTATGTTCCGAAATTTTGTATTCCGGGCAACATCTCTTATAAGGCAGCATTGGTGGCTACAGGGGCAACAATATTAAAACCTAATACTATTTCCTGATACTGATATATATGAAAATGTAAATATTTTTTTCTTTCACTTTGTAATAACTCGTTTCCTTAATCGAACGGTAATCTATCTCTAATATCTAAAGAGAACTAGTTCAAAACACAGTTCGATAACTAGTTTGTTTTAAGTCATTTATATATTGCTTAATCTGTTATTTGAAGGATAATTATTTATACTGAGGTGTACTGAGGAACAGTTGCAGAGAAATGTTGTGCTTTCTCTTGTTACCTTAGTAATTCTCGTTCACTTGATGAACAATTTTATATGAAACTGGCCAATGTAAAAGTTTAATTCAAATTTATATTAGCCGATGGCCTCAGCAAACGGTGCTTCTACCCTTATTATTATTATATACATATCATAATTATATATAAAATATATATATATATATATAATTTAGATTAAACAGAAGAAATAATAACAAAAAATTGAAAAATGTCTGGTCGTGGTAAAGTTGGCAAAGTTAAAGGAAAAGCAAAGTCCCGTTCAAATCGTGCTGGATTACAATTTCCCGTTTGCCGTATTCATCGTTTGTTACGTAAAGACAATTATGCTGAACGTGTTGGTGCCGGAGCTCCAGTATATTTAGCTGCCGTTATGGAATATTTAGCGGCTGAAGTTCTTCAATTGGCTGGTAACGCTGCACGTGATAACAAAAAGACGAGAATAATTCCACGTCATTTACAATTTGCCATTCGCAATGACGAAGAATTGAACAAATTGTTGTCTGGTGTAACCATTGCTCAAGGCGGTGTTCTACCAAATATTCAAGCTGTGCTATTATCCAAGAAAACGGAAAAGAAGGCTTAAATTCATTAACGTACATATATAAATTTATAAAAATCACATATATATATATATAGTAAAGATTGACTTTAGTTGGCCACAAAATTACTGCACAATTTCTATAAATTGATTTTTCTTTTTTGATGCTTGAAATTATTTGCCGTTTTTGCGATTTTAATGTTTCAAAAATTCTTGTATAGAATCTTTTAAATCTTTTCATTGGAATGTGGTAACTTTCCTTTTTTTATATAAACAAATTCTAAGATTGATCTGTTTCTAGGCAATATATTTCCCATATTCTTTTAACTTCCTGGCTAAAAATCTAATTTGTTTATTTGTAAATATTTTTTCTAAATATTTCTTTTTCACAATCCATAAATTTTATCAGCCTTAAAAATTAAATTAAATATCTTTCCATATCTACGGTTTTATGTCAATTTCTTCAGAATTTTCCACACAGTATCTAACAAGGCAGGGTTCATTTATTTGTATGTAAACACATAGAGAGACTTCATTTATAACGAACAAATATAAATTCTAATATTTAACTCGAAAGCTTGTTTATTTTATATTCCATTGAATTTGTAAATTCAATAGAATTTGAAGATTTTGTCGATGATTATGAAGTACTGCTAAATAAATGTACGAGTAGAAATGCAAGTCAAAATAACGAAACGAATAATAAATAAAGCAAAAAATAAATAAATAGAATTTACGAGTATAATTGTGAGCATGTTGAAACATAAAATGTTGAATAAATATTTCGACACCCCGCAAATAAAATTAGTTGCAACTTCTTGGCAGTAAACACAATTAATATGATCGCAGCACCATTCCCGAGCACACACTCATAAAGTAGATTTCGTAACATATTGCGACCATCTTAATATGATGAGCCTCATGAGGTGATTTCAAATCAAGAACTTTATTTCGAGTATCTACTTGATTTTACTACATTTCAGGAAAAACAATTTAAAGAAATATAATTATACACTTTATGACTTGTGATATGTTGAAAGCAATACTGAAATGGCTGGAATGGAAATTTGTGTGCGTCAGAATATCTGCAATTTGTTTAATTTGATTTATTTAACCTAATTTTTCAACAAATTTATAATTCAAGTTGTTTAAATTAATGTGCAGATACATTTCCTTAGATTCTAAAGCAATTAAAAATGTTTAAAAACATTTAAATCCATCTTCGCCTGTACAAAATTAAATTTTTAGTCGGCAATACTAGAAGCAAAATGGTCTGTAGGAAATCTATAGATTTGCATTTTACTACATGGTACATACAACACACACACACACAAATATTTCACATCGTCTGGAAGTTCTCTTTATTCTCTTTATATTTATTTACTGAGTTTCACAAATGCTCCTACAAATTATTTATAATATTCTCTTAACAAGATTGTCTTAGGCGGAAATAGAAGGCTTGACTTCCTGTTTTAAAAACTAAAGTGTTTAGTAGGAATCGAACTATACACTTACTGATTCGACGAGAAAGCTGGCAGTAAACTAGTAAGCCAGTCTGAGGTGGATATCGAACCCATTACTTACAGCTTTAACGACCGCCGACGATAATACAATAAAGAATCTTAAGTGGGAATCGAACCCATCACTTACTGGTTTGACAAGGACGGTTATACCGATACAGTGAAGTGTAACGAAAGTATTGCAGTAAAGAAATCTCAGTTGGGAATCGAACTCGAGACCTACCCTTTAACTAATGACTGGTAGAACTAATACCTCAAAGTTTAAAAAAGTATTGCAGTAAGCCAATCTCAGTTGGGAATCGAAGTCAGGGCTTACCCTTTAACTAATGACTAATAGAACTAATATCTTGAAGTCCAAAAAATTATTGCAGTACACCAGTCTGGGTTGGGAATTGAACTCAAAATAATACAATAATATAACAAAGAATCTTTATTGGGAATCAAATTAACACTGGTTGGAAAATAATGGTTATATCGACACACGGAAGTCTAAAAAGGTATTGTAATAAACCAGTTTGAGTTGAGAATGAAACCCATGACATACCGCTTTAACGAATGACTGCAATAATACAATAAAGAATATTAATTGGGAATCAAGCTAGCACTCGTTGGACAAGAATGGTTATACTGCTATATTTATCATTACAAAAGTATTGAAGCAAATCAGTTTATGTTAGGAATCGAACCCGAGATTTACAGCGTCAACTAATGGCTGGTACATTGATGTAGATACATTAAAGTCTAAAAATGTATTGTAGTAAATCGGTCTGAGTTGGGAATCGAACTCATGACATACCGCTTTAACGAATGACTGCAATAATACAATCCAGAATCTTAATTGGCAATCAAACTAGCACTGGTTGGACAAGAATGGTTATATCGACTTTGTGCTGAGTTTTGCAGAAGTTACAGAGTCGTCATTATCAACAAGCAGTAGCATGAAATCCTTAAGAGACATTCGCAACAAAATGTACGTTTATGACATTCCGTTATATATTTTACGTCATTTAAGATCGTTTAGGTTTTTGGTGTTTATTTTAGCGATTATTAAATTAATTTTTTTTTCTTAGTTTTTGGATGATATAACTATTTCAATTTTGTATAAAATGGATGTTCATTTTAACGCTCATCATATCGATGAAATAAATCGTCATTAAAAATTTGTGTTTGCGATTTTCATTAGCGCTGTTATTAGTGATCGGCCGCTATTTAATAGCAAACAATTTTATTGCTATATAGTAGATTATCGTTAACTTAAAAAATTGTCAAATGTTTGGCAGAAGGATAATATATTGATGTCGACCACTGAAAATGTTGATTCTATATATAATTTAAATATTTTAATTTACTTCTATTATTAAAAGTTATGAAAATCAATTAAGAAATATTATATATATTTTATTATTTCATTTGTGAATATTAAAATCAAAATGTTGATTCTAATAAAAATTCTGAAAAATAATATTTAGATGAATATTAATTTCTTTATGCAAATATTTAAGTTTCCTCAAAAGATTTGACTTGGCCTGCAGCGATATAATGACAGCACTCTTAAGGTACTACAAAGGCTTGCGAAAGATGATATTACAGTTATTATTTATTTAAAAACTATAAATTAAATTAAATTACACATTTTAAATTTAATTAAATTAAAGGTTCCAGGAAGATCAGCTTTGGGATGCTGTGAAATGTGCTGATATCGTGAAAAATTAAATTTCATATCCAGAAATATTCAATTTCAATGAATTTTTAATATTCTGCTGAATATTAATACAATTTTTCTTATCATCAGTATAATTTAAATAACAATTAACTATAAATTTAGTGTTTACCAGCGTCAGCTGTTCTCATACCAGAGTTGTAAATGCAATACGCGGAACGCAAAATACATCAATATTATTTAATTATTGGTATATATATCTGATTTTATTGCAAATGCAAATGCAAATGTATATATATATATATATATACATATAAATATATTGTATTTAGAATTTATTAAAAAAGGTATTTAATTTCACATTCGCACTTTCCCAGCCCAATTCCACTGCTTTTGAAACAAATTATTTTACTGAATCTAAATTTTTTTGCAATTCAGTGCGGTTTAAATAATAAACAAAAAAAATGGTTATTCTCTAACAAAACAAAATTGTTAATTAAACTAAAACATAAATAGAATAGTTAAGAGCTGCATTAGCGATAACGTTAACCACACTAACTGTCGATAAATTAAAAATTATTTAATTAGCAATATTAGTAGAATTTCTACTGTGTTGTTCTATTGTGTTTTCTCGTATTTTTAGCACATACATAGTTTTTTAAGCACTTATTGGAATAGTTAAAGCTTTTTTTCTTTTTCTTGTCGACAGAATTTGTGTTAATTTATAATACAAAATCGTTTTTATGTTGTTAAGAATTTAAGCCATTTATTTTGTATTGTGAGAGTATCGCCGGAAAAATTGTATACCATCAACGTTATTTCTCCCTTTGTTGTTGTTGTTAACTTTAACCTTTCTTACGGCACATATAAATATTTTGGTGCAGGCTGGCATTATTACTGGATTAGATGCAGCAGCTGGCAGCGAAAGATAATTAAAATGATCACGTTGTCGTTGAAACTGCATCCGTCTGAAAAGTTTTGCTGTCCAATTTTATTCAAGAAAAAGTGTTCTGGTAAATGTATATTTTTCTGTTTTTTATAAAATCCTTCTTATTAAAAAGATCCTTCTGTATTGATATTTTTTCGGAAAAATAAACCTGCAAGATATAAATACTAGCGCGTGAGATTAAATATCGGCAAGAAAACCTGATAGATTTTTTTTTTCTAACAAATTCTTGTACGTGCTGTTACTTTTCTAAAATCTCTCTTTCGTGCTTTTGGTTTCACATCAAAACAATTAATTTCCAAATCGTAAGTTTTTTTTATTGCACTATTTAAACAACATTCATCCGATGCATGTTTAGTATGCCAGTAGTTGTATGAATGCAGGGCTGGCATTGTTTAAGCATGATAGAGAAATTTGAGTTCAGTTGAGTTGTGTAACAGAAAAACAATATAAAAATTGTAATTAGTTTGTGAACGGCCAAATAAAAATGTACAAAAAAAAAAAAAGAAAACGTCGTTGAAAGTCACGTTTTGCAATGCAAACAATAAAATAGAAAAAATCAAAAATGAAAACAAAAGGAAAGCAAATGGAGGCAAAGTAAAAGGAAGAGAAAATGTAAATACAACAATCCGGACAAAATCAACAAACCACAAATGAAATGGAAAATATTTATGTTCTTGCACATAAGGACAATGACTTGACAAATGAAATTGCCCGAGGCATATTAAGTTGTACAATAATTTGAAATTCATTTCATCAACTCCTCTTAAGTTATAATGACGTGTGTACGTTCCATTATGCGAATGCATTTCGATAGGGAATTCGAGTAGCAGACATTTACAATTGCACGACTGCTTACAGCAACTTTTTATTTGCCAGTGAATAGAACGCAACGGAAATTTTATTTCTATTCTTGTCTGTAGGTGTACAGGTTGGACAGATTGTGGCAGTTCTGAAAAGTAAATAGAAATAAGGGAAATTAGCATTTACATAAACTGCAGTATAATAATGATACAACCGAGGCTGGTACTAACAAAGCGAAATGTTGTGCCACCCACTCTTCTGAGAGGTCAACACTTTTCGGTATTTTCTTAGTTTCTCGATATGCATTTTCGGTTTTAGTTTAGGCTGCTGCAACACTACCCTGAGAAATCGTCAGAGGCGAAACATTAGAAAGAGAAAATGTATTGTGATTATTACAAAAGCGTGATATATTTATAAACATATACATATATATATATATTTATAACATAACTATAAATAAAAATAGAAATCAAAACGTAAATATAAATATCAACATAACCATACATAAACATAAATATATAAATATAAAAATAAATATATATATAAACATAAACGTAAACATAAATATAAATATAAACATCAATAGAAATATAAAAAAATATAAATGTCAATACACATATAAATATAAATATTTATATAATATAAATATAACTATACATGTAAATATAAATAAAAACAAAAAAAATATAAATGTAAATGCACATATATACACAGATAAATATATATATAAATTAATATAGACATAAATATAAATATGTATATAACTATATAACATATAACTATAAAAATAAATATAAACATAAACATAAAAATAAATATAAACATTAATATAAATATAAATATAAATATAAATATAAATATAAATATAAATATAAATATAAATATAAATATAAATATAAATATAAATATAAATATAAATATAAATATAAATATAAATATAAATATAAATATAAATATAAATATAAATATAAATATAAATATAAATATAAATATAAATATAAATATAAATATAAATATAAATATAAATATAAATATAAATATAAATATAAATATAAATATAAATATAAATATAAATATAAATATAAATATAAATATAAATATAAATATAAATATAAATATAAATATAAATATAAATATAAATATAAATATAAATATAAATATAAATATAAATATAAATATAAATATAAATATAAATATAAATATAAATATAAATATAAATATAAATATAAATATAAATATAAATATAAATATAAATATAAATATAAATATAAATATAAATATAAATATAAATATAAATATAAATATAAATATAAATATAAATATAAATATAAATATAAATATAAATATAAATATAAATATAAATATAAATATAAATATAAATATAAATATAAATATAAATAAAAATATAAAATATAAATATAAATATAAATATAAATATAAATATAAATATAAATATAAATATAAATATAAATATAAATATAAATATAAATATAAATAAAAATATAAAATATAAATATAAATATAAATATAAATATAAATATAAATATAAATATAAATATAAATATAAATATAAACACAAATACAAATAAATTCCTTTTTTTAATTAACTTATCCTGCGCAAAGCCTTCGCCTTGACCGCAGGAAAACACCCAGAGTCTAGGCAAGAATCGAACCCGCGACCTCCGGTTTAGTAGGCTGCTCATCATTCATTCGCCTACGGAGGCATAAGTGCACATGCAAATATAAACATAAACACAAATCCAAATATAAACATAAACATAAATAGGCATATAAGTAAATAAATTTTTTCTGCGGCTGACTTTAATTTAAATTTTTAAAGCGTTTAGAAGCGGGCAGCCTTACACTCATATCTTGAATCTGTTTGCTAGCAACGTACATAAAATTCAGGGCCAATTTAATTTTTTTCGAGTTCTGAAATGCGTGATAAAAATATATTTTAAAAATATATTTTTTTTATACTGTTTTGTCATTACATTAAATCTCACAGGACATATTTTAGCCTCACTTATTTATTATTTATTAAAGCGCCACTATACTTTCGCTAGCACGTTGCTGAATTTTTTGCTCATAATATTTGTATTTTATTTTGTAAGAGTAGAAGGAAGGAGTGGGCTCGCTAACCCTTTAAAATACAAGGCCATTTTATAAATGAAGCTTGGAAAAAAGCACAGCAATTTTATTCATGTATGTATGTTATCTGTGTAAGTTGAATTAAATGTTCTTTTATTGGATTAAAACTAAATCTGGGTGTAATAAATTTGTTGCTGAAAAACTATATTTAAACATGAGAACTAAAATAAATGTACATATTTTAATGAAAACAGGCATTTACATATATAAATAAATAAATATTAAATAGATAAATACAGAAAACCAATATATTCCATAAATGTGAATGGATGTGCTCGTATTTATTTTAACCCAACAAACATTTTAAATGTGTCCTGATGTTTCAAAAAATATTTCTTTCATATGTATTGGCATTGTATATTAGAATCTTTTACTAGGAATTTTTAAATTAATTTTCAAATGTTTGCTGGGTTTGGAAGAAGCGCTTCATGTATTGTTCTGTTTATGTTTTTGTATTTGTGCAAAACATTTGCGTACACCATGACATCAGCCATATAAGTATATTGTTTATGACAGCATTTTAAGTTGAAGGATAAACCACACAAACTTGAATAAAGGATTATATGTATACGTATGTACATGTTATAGAATGCGCTGAAAGTATGCATACGATATAAAAATGAAGTTCTTAAAATATTTTTTGATGTAAAGTTATTAAGTGTGTAGTAGATTTCTAAGTTATAGAAACCAATAATTTATTTGCTTCAGCATTTTTTTTTTAGCATAACACGAACTGTGTTCGTTATCTTTCTACTTGCTGTTGCCCGTCCTCTCAAACAGCTGTTACAAAAGTACACAAATGCTGTCTGTATTGCGTGCACAATTTATACAACTTAGAAGCACTACATTGTAACTCTATGTAAGTTTGCATTATCATCTGAATCTCCGGAGAGATACTGTGGATTACAGCCACCATCTAAAGGCCTGTTCACATAAGTATAATAAGTCCTACGAATACTTTGTACTGACCAGTAAATATATTCACTCATCTGTGCTGACACTAACTTTTCTACAATCCATTAACTAAGTTAAGCAATTTTTAACTTTTCGGATAAGGTCTGTATTGTGACAACTGCTCGCTGTCAAATTCTATTGAAAAAATGTAGTTCAAATTGCTGCGAACAGCTGATTGAATATCAATTGATTGGGCCAAAATTTTCCGTCGACGAATTGGTGTCCGTTGAGAAAGTACAAATTCTATTTGACTAGACCTTAAATGTGACAAACCTAAAAACAACATTACATTTTGGTATAACGTTTTCATATTATACTGATTTTAATAAGAGTTTTTTCTGAAATCATCACTAAGTAATGATGTCGTCTTATTCTGTTCCAAATAGAAGACATATAATGAAATATTAAGCAGATAGGACAGGTGTTCCAATATCTCTTTATGAAGTTGTCCAAAGCTGAATAACAGCTTTATAAAACGAATTTCCATAAAACATTGTATTTTTTTGCTAATTAATAACTTTTTAGCTCTATTCAGCGCTGGTTGAAAACAGCTGATTTTGTTATTTTAAGTACGGAGTTTAGCATATTCCGGATGTTCAATGGTGACATGACTTAACAATGTCAATTAACGAAGAGTAGTGCTATTCAATAAATAACGAAGATTCGTAAATAGCGAAATTTATCGTCAACTATATTCTGTTGCAGTAACGATTTTTTGATTATGTAACTTCTTGTTATCAATATCGTTATAGTTTTATGTATTCTTTTCTACATATTTCTTTCAACTATATATGTACTCATATCAATAAATAATATAATTAAAAAGTTATGAATGTCATAATAATCTTTTCGTAAAGAGAAAAAGAAAACAATTCCATCTAATTGGCGGCAAAGCGATTATCGTTAAATTACTAAACTTTCGTTATGTTTCTTTTTTTGATACGATTATCGTAAACAAAGTTATTGAATTGCACTGCAGAAGTGCCCACTTTGGTCCCCTTGTCAAAGGCATTAAAAATTGCTGAATCTTAATACTGGACCCAAGTTACTTGCTGTCAAGCGGTTTATGGTTGCTATTTTTTTTTGCTGCTTTAATTCGCTGATAATAACTTGCAAGTAGGATGCAAGTATGTAATTGTTTGGTGGGTAATTTTATGTGGCCAATGACCATGTAGTCGTCACTTTAACATTCGAAAAAAAAATTGAATCTGAAATATAAAAGGCCAGAGTAAAAAAATTCGTAAAATTTTTTTATGACTGCCCGTCATAGGGGATTGAACCTCAGCCAACGATGTCCTTGAAAAAACACATTTTTATTATTTTTTGCTGACGAGTATTAACACTGAAAAAAAAAATTATTCCATACTGGAAAAATATTCTCGTTTCGCGTTTATGTCAGCGAGGAATATATTTTTTAAAATTATTTTTAAAGATCATTTTTCTGTTTAACAAAAATTATTTGTGTTTGGAACAAAATTTAAGATGGCCATTTGGTTTTGAAAAGTCAAACCATGTTCAAAATTTAAAACCGTTATTTTATTTTTAACTGATCTTTTTGTTTATTGAAATACAGTTTTTGAAAGTCGATAGTCTACTTTTTTATGGCCCAAATAATTTGTAGATTTTTTTTAGTGAACGAATACTTATTTGACACACTATTTTAAAAAATTATTGTATAATACTTATTAATCTATTTATTTATCTATTTTTCTTTTCAGTATTGTACTACCCGAATGTTTATGTATGTAAGTAATATTTACAATTCCTTCCATCTATTCGTTTAAATATATTTATATGGGAGCGAAAACACATAAAACATGTTAAAAATTACATGTAAAATTACTTTAGTGAATTTTGTAAATTTAATTTTATAATAATATTCCAGCATTTAAATGTCACTAAACTTACAATTTTACATTTTACGTGAGTGTTCAACTGGCTTTTGAAAATAATTTATTTAAAAAACCGAGCCACGCCTTCTAAGCACAGCCTAAATAAGATGATTAAATTTGCGCCATTGTTTTAGCAAAATATCATAAAAAAAAGTTAAGCTTTTAAAGTTTCGTTAAACTTAAATGGCAATCCATATTTCTCTCCCCATATCTTGACATAATGGTTCCATTAAATACGGCAGCAATTTTTGACGGAGACTACTAATCGCTGCAAGCATGATTTCTTAAAAAGAATTTTATATATGTAATATAACTCAGGGTTTGTGAGTTGCCTAAATGTGTTTAATGACGATTAGACATTGTTCTTCTTAAAAAGTTCTGAGTTCTTAAATATCAACGATATGAAAAACTTTCCCTGTTATTTTCATATATTAATATTTAATTGGAAAATAAATTAATTATTACTGAATCATAATTTACAGTAGCTAATAAAACAGAACATATTGTACGATTGACCGTATATTTTGTTTGACATAAAAATTTAAATTGTTCTGACTATGTTTGGCCAATATTGGGGTCATGGTTTCCTAAATTTTTATACATATAACTTGTTGGTGCTTTTGGAAGGTAAAACCACTCTTGAAGAATCAGAATGTTGAATAGCCAGAGGAACAATGTCTAATCGTCATTAAACACATTTAGGCAACTCACAAACCCTGAGTTATATTACATATCCCGAATTTTTTAAAAGAAATCATTGTTGAAGCGGTTAGAAGTGTTCGTCAAACTTGCTGCCGCATTTACATTCGTTACATTTGTACTGAATGTAAATGCTGTATACAAGTCCAAAATCTTAGAACTTTTAAATAAATCGGTTACAGAGTATTTTCTGACACCAGCAAAATTTAGTTTCCTTTCGCCACATTGCAAAAGCAACGTATGTTAAATTAAATAAAAAAAATTTTACTTCACAAGATATACGACAGAAGATATTTTTAGCTAATCCATAAAGCCCATTTAGCCAACTCACATGCCTTCAGTTATGTTATCGAGATTATAATTATAATAAGCTACAGTTGGAGCAATTAGTAGTGCCATAGTTACTAGATTTTGTCAAGGACTCTTGCAAGTGTACTTTATTTACATAACAAATAGACAATACTCGCAACAATATGGATGGAGGCTTCATGCAAACGACATTAATTCGCCGCATATTATTTTTATAAGCGTAGCACTATCTATAGCCTTGTCCGTAATTTTTTGGCTTCCTTAAAAAATTATTTAGCCACTTTAATTAATGCATAAATTAAACGCCAGTTTGCTTGTGCTTATCTCTAAAAATGCAGCTCTGAATTTGCTGTAGATGACAGCAAATAAATAAAAAACTACATTAGAAAGATTTTTTTTACTGATCAGTTTTTTCTCAATGTGTAATGCATTCATCACATTAGAGTAAGCATACTTAATTACTTGGAAAGTGGTCGTAAGAGCTGATAATGTTGCCACTCTCAAAAAGCTAGCATTTGAGAAAAAAAAATTCATTTATTTAAAATATGCTTGTAAAACAATTGACTGGATTGTCAATACATTTATAAAAGATACTAGTAATTCTTTATTATAAAAAAGTTTCATACTTAATTCTTTTATTGTGGTGGCAACACTTTTTCTCTCATTAAAGCTTATAAAAGTAGTGTGCTCACTGTAGTTTTGTAAGCGCGTTGCAGTGAGTATGACTATTTATTTGTGAAATTTTGTAGACGGTGACATGCCGGGGTAAAGATTCGTTGCTTTTACTCCCCTATTACACCCAAAGCTCTTCCAATGTTAAGTTCCAAGTGTTCAATTGTCTCTGGGTTATCGTAGATAAAACACTTGAAAATGAAAATATTCGAATAGAGTTAGATCACACTGCCTTGCTGGCCAATAATTTGGACCAGTACATGACACTATTCTTTCATCAAATGGTTTTTTGAATAAATCAATTATGCGCGTGTTGTATGGGATATTGCTCCGTCCTATTGACTTCTTATGTTAGTAAGATTAATGTTAGCTATTTGAAGGCGCCTACAGTGTCCACCATTTATAGCAACCATCTGAACACCATTCTCTTTAAAGACATATGGATTAAGAACTCTGCCCAACCCCATTAAATACATCCAACAGTAATTTTCTCTGTTTCGAAAAAAGCTTCTAAATTGTAAATGCAACAGTTCGAGCAAAAATGGTCTTTGGCGTATAGAAATTCTATAACAATTGGCTTCAACCCATAAGCAATTTTTGCTCTGGCGTAAGTTAATCCGTAATGAAATGTCAAACCAAAAGAAAAAAACAACCAAAAGCAGATAGTTGTTAAATAAAATCAAAGTGTTGCCAACTCAAAGTTGTAAAACCACAAATAAAACTTCCTGCATAGGCATACCGTTTGATCTCTGTATTTCGTTATCACGGTTTTACTGTATAATATGCTCGCACCAATAAATACTTACCAGATAATTAAAAAGTCGTTCGTTGTTTCCTCTAAAATAAAACACATTTTATTTATTTGTCGGACGTTAAAATGGTTTATTTCTTGTTTTCTTTTATTTTTTATATTCTGTTCATTTAAATTATTTTTATTACACTTCATATGTATTCATTTGAGTGTCAGTGTTTAATTATGTGACATTTAAATCTAGTTTTTACAAAAGGATACACATTCACTGGGAACTTATATCTAAGGAATAAAACTATATAATAACTCGATACATACATACATACTTACATATGTCTGGTGTTTGTTTATGGTTTTATGGAACAATAAAAAAATGCTTAAAGTTAATTCGAAATTGAATGAGAATTACGAAATAGTGCTTTTAACAATCATTGTAAAGGAGGCAAGGAAAGCCTTTTGAGGACGAAGCAAATGCGAAGTGTAAAACAATAAAATTATTTTTTATTTGTTTTAAATGCCCAAAATTATACAATCACACATTCTTTTTCCAAAGTTGAGAATTAATTCTCTCTTGACAATTAATTGGCGAAGCAGGGCAAATGTTTGTTTCGTAAGTAGTTCGTGAATGTGGATTTACATAAACGAGCGAACAAAGCCATGCATGCAATGACAATGTAATCAAGATAAATCTTATCCCTTATTAGTTTAAATTACACGTAAGCACTCTGCCAGCAATTAACCATATTCAGTCGCCTTTCGGGAATCAAATGGTTTGGCCAGTTATTATTAGATTGCTGCTTTATAATAAATAGTGAGCGCTGACGTTTGTTTCGAATTTGTTTTAATTGTTAAAGTTTAACATCACTCTTTTTAAGTAAAAAATAATACATTTTTTTTAAAGAACACTGTAATATTTTGCTTAGAGGAATGCAAAGGAGTTGCCACTTTAAAAAAAAAAAAAAAAGGAAGAAAGTAAAATACATTGGCATTAAGTAGAAAGGCCCTAAATCGCGTTTTTTTTCTTTTTGCAATATACTATTTTAATGATTTCAGTGTACATTAAATCACTAAAAAAAATCTATTGCAAAAAAACGCGAGTTAGGGCTTTTTCTATTTAAGGTCAACTAAAATCTTTTAAATGATTTTGTAGGTTTTGAACGGTTTTTTTAAATTTAAAATTTTTTTTTTTTTGTAAATCTGTGCATGGTACTGCCGCACAAAAAATAATGCGTCATACGTCTAAGTTTTCATTAGACAATTGAGTAAAAATATGTACATATCAGCTGTACTTTTATCAGCTGCGTTGCATGAAGGGCATCTCCGTCAAAGCAAACTACTTAACTTGGACAAAAAAGAACTTCTGCTGTACATAGATTATCTTAAAAGATGTCAATTAGTTTTGTCTTTATGGCTTAATATTGCCGTCCCCTTCCGTCGCCATATTGATTTCGGTTGAAAAAGTTGACGCAAGAAATATAACGTATTCTAGTTCACTTAAGGCTTGCGAAAAACAAACCTGTTCAGATTTATAATGTTAAACCGCATATTTATTATTTTCGTACAAGTAGTGGATACTCAGTGTTGCCATTGTTGCGAGTTTACGGTGTTTAGTGTATTTTATTAAAAACAATTAATGCAAAAGATGTTCTAAATTCAATGTATTTGTTTAAGGAAATTTGCATTAAATAAGATTTCTAGGAACAGTTACTGTCTAAGGTAGCACTGATTTATCGTCGTTAGGAAAGTAATATAAACTCTTATCTAGAATTTAATTGAAATGAATTAATTGGTTAAAGAATTAATCGGCAATCACAATTACCAATTAGGTAATTAGTTAAATAACTGGTATTCTTCTTGTAGAGCATCTTTCTCTTCAGCTTCTGTCTGTCTCGTCATTAGGAAATATATGAAAAATATATTTCTCTTCAAAAAAAAAAATATCAAAATGGGTCTTGATTACTTTAAATAAGTTCTCGTTTTGCTTTCTTTTAATCAAGAATAAAAATGTATTTAAGCAAAAGTTTAATTAGATTTGATAAAACTTTTGTTTGGTAATGCAAAGAAATTTATTTAAATCTATTAAAAAAAAAAAATCACAAATTTTTGATCGCTGTCAACGTGTTATAAAATTTGTATTAGAATTTACGACTGTCTTTATCGGCTATAAAGTAAACAAATTCGCATTTGATTCAGCTGATATTGTGTGTGATGAAAATAATAATTTTTCCCGTAGCTACATCTGTCTGATTTTTTTTGTAACACATTTGGATTAAGACTGTAGTGTATGATATCATATGTTATTCATGAATGTTCCCGATTCTTATGCACTGAAATAGCAAATGAACGAAAAGGAAAGCCTAAATGTTTTTGTCCTTATTTAATATGTGCAACTAAATTTCTCTGCGACAATTTCAATCGATATATAATTTAAAGCACTTTAAAGGAAAATCTCATTTAATTCCAATTCTTTTTTTTATTTTTTTTTTAAAGTAAATTTAAAAGTTACAGAGTTTCTTTCTTATTCATTAAAAGTTTTGTGTTAAAGTAGTTTATAGTGGAGGATAATTTTCTCAAAAATATTGAAAAAGCAAAATTATTCTTTTTGCACTGGAAGGGGGTTAGAAGAGTGTTTGCTTGAAAAACTATCTACAAACTACAAAAATAAATAATTTCTATTTATTCAATTGTAGGGTATTTCTATTTCACTATTTTCTTTTATTTATTTATTATTTTTTTTTTTTTGCTGTCTTTTTAATTAATTACTGTTTTAATGTTTATTTACACATTTTATTATTAATACTTTAATAATATTTAAAGGTAATTTCAATGCCAAGAAAATTATATCTAAACCGTTAAAGAAAAGAACTTAAAAATTAATTACACTTATATTTATATAACCTTTGTGTACACAGAAAAAAAAATTAAAGTCAATAAAATAATATACTTAGCTTAACAGTAGAGGGCAAAACTGGTGTTTATACATAACGTGTGATTTGTGTATGGAACTCGGATAGACATACTTGCAGCTGACTAAATGAGGGTCGTTCGGTGGCCAAGGAGGCCCAACAATAAGCCATTATTGTAAACCTACAACAAAGAGAAAAAAAAATACAAAAACAAAATGTTTATAAAAATATATATTTTTTAAAATATCACTGGAAAAATAATATAAATAACTACAACAAATATAAAATAAAAAATATGCAAAATAAAAATAAAATTTTATATTAAAAAATAATTAAAAAAAAATTTAAAATTTTTTGTTTAATAATTAATAGTGTTTAATAATTTAATAATTTTTTTCTGAAGAAATTCCTTTAGAAGTACAAACTGTAAGTTTAAAGTGCATTGTTGTCTATAATGCACTGAGAGAATTGCCAGACAAATATTTTTTCTCCCGTTAACAAATAATGACTTATTTTAATAATATTTTTTGTACTTACAATTCATCAGGACAATTAAATGGTTGTGCCAATCGATAGCCATCCTTAAGATAATGCTCCATTTCATAAGGATCAATTTCGGCATAAGGCATTTTTGCTAACGTACACATCTCCCACATGAGAACACCAAACGACCAGACATCACTGCCCTCGTTAAAAATCTTCTTTTGTATCGCCTCGAGTGACATCCACTTAATTGGACGATTTTCACCATCTCCAAGGCAATGATAATCACCAGGAAATAGATCACGGCTTAAGGAACTGTCGCAAAGTTTAACACGTAGTTGATCATCAATGCTGTAAAGGAAACCGACCAGCAAAATGAATTTCCAAATCGAGAAAAATTTTTATTTTCTATAGCTTTTATATCCGAATTTAAAAAAAATATATTTTTTAAAATTTCATTGAAAATACAAAACTGGCGATTTAGTAAAAATATATAAAATTTCTCGTGAAAATAAAAACAAATTTCTATAATATAACTTTTTCAAAATTTGCCTTCCTACGGTTTCCCGATTCATCTTTCCATGTACAATGTACAATTTTAATTACTCTTCGCCTCGATTACACATACCAATTTACTCTACTACTACAACTAGAACTGCAACTCCCAACACTGCTATCTGGCAGTGAATTCGCCATGTTTGTGTAAGGGATTTCGTTTACGTTCACCTTCTCTGTATTTTTCATGAATACTTTAAAATTTTGTGGAAGTTTTACAACTCTAATTAACTCTATTTTTTTGAAACTAAGGAATTTTCCGAGTAAAATTTAGTGTAAACAGTAATTTTTAATTTGTTGCAATTCAAGATTAAAAAGAATTCGCTAAGCGGATCAATTTTATCCGAATAATTATTCTAATACTTACACACAATTCCTAGCAGCAATATCTTTATGTATCACGCCGTGATTATGCAAATGTTCCATAGCCATGGCCAATTGCGACGACATTAAAACCGTCTGTATTGTGGTGACACTGCGCGCATATGTTGGCTCTTGAAGAAACAATTTTAAATTGCGCATATTATTGCCAGCCATGTAGAGAACAAAAGGTGTGGTGTAGTCTTCTATCGAAACACCCAGAATAGAGAGGACATTGGGATGGGCTGCCTCATATAGCATCATGCCCTCTTGCAATAGCAAAGTTACTTGCATTTGATTGGCTTGTTGGGCAACAGTTTTAACCAGTACCTCCTGGCAATCGTTGTAAGTGCCACGATAAATGCGACCGTAAGTGCCCTCTTGTACCAAACAGGATAAGCGGACGCGACACTTTTGCACATTTAGTTCATTGAGGCGACGACTAAATTCTTCTGGCTCATGTTCGTACTCACGAAAGGGTCGTGTTAAGGTGGCGTAGGTGGGTGTAATGGTGGAGGGGCAGGCATAAATAGAATTGTGAGCTGTTGAGGAGATTGTGGGCAGACGCTGAAAACTTGCGGTTTTTATTAGATGAACACCGTGATTGGGCCGCTTGGTGGGCCCTTTGGCACAATAGGCTATCAATATGAGTGTGGTAACTAAGATTAAAGCCAAAATGACACCAATTATTAGCGTTATTAGACCACCATTGGGTGGTGCTATTGTCTCCTTTAACATGGGATCAAATTCGTTTATAATACCCACTGGCATTTCTTCTTTATTACGTCTGTTATTACTGTTGTGATTGTTGTTATTGCTATTTTGGTTGACAACACTATTCCGGTTACGTGGATCATTATGATTATATTCTTCAGGCGAGTGCTCCTCAATGCGATTTTGCTCATGTCCTGTGTCAACTGCAGATGATGTGTCATGCATAAAACCATTATTACCTACACTGCCACCAACACCATCCCCACCGGCCACACTGGCAAATTTGTGTTCATGTTCGCTGGCACTGTATGGTTCATTGTTTACATGATGATTGCTGTTGGCGTTGTCCTCTTGTAAGCCGGCTAAACAAATTTTCTTACGTCTAAATACTAAATCTGTAATGTTGTTTGTCTGCTGGTCGAGTATTATTTCAACGGCAACGGTCACCTCAACTTCAGCATCACGGACACCCGAACACTTCATGCCAATGGCGAATGTCTGCGGCTCCAATGGTATCTCGCCAATACGCGAAATATTCACCGTTGGCCTCGGCAACACAGACGGCTCCGAACTGATTATGTTGAGACTGTATGGCAGGGGATTATGTGCCAGGCTTTGCCATGTAAATGATATTTCGTTAATGTTTGCCGGCACCGGCACCGCAAAATTTAAAGCATAATCATTGACTTGTCCTTCGCGTACGTAGTATAATTCCGCGGAAACACCTGCAAAACAAAAGAAAATGAAAAACACATGAATATTAGCGGCACAAACAAAATGCGAAATATTAATAAAACGTCACTCAGCCAGCCAACCAGCCAGCCAACCAGCCAGCCAACCAGCCAACCAGCCAACCAGCCATCCAGCCATTCACTGCCGGTTTATGTTGCAAAACACAAAATAAGAAAGAAACGGACCAAAATGAGATGAAAAGGAAACAAATAACTGTCTACAGTATTTAGTAGACAGTGCTTAAGTCCTCATGTAAATTGCAAATACCAGCACTAAAGTAGATTGAAAATAGAAGGCAACAAAGAAAATCCAGCATTAGTTAAACTGGAATTTTCATTTCGCATAAAAAAAAAGGATTTTCAGACAAGGATTTGCGTGTGCTGCCATCAATTTCATTTGCATGAGAAAGTATAAATAAGTTAAGAAAAATAAAGAAAGTAAAATTTAATAAATTCAGAAGGGCTACAGATTTTCAGACATTTTTCCCCTTTTCCCTTTTGAAAGCGAAATTGAATTTTAAATTGAAGCTAAACATTTACAGCTACCAGAAAAAAATTTATTAGTTAATTAAAGGAGCTTTAATCCTAAAGGATTAATAAAAGTTGTAAATATTAAATTAATTTTAAAAATCAATTGTATGGCAAAAGGCGATTAAAATGCACATAAAAATTAAATAGAAACTGTCGCAACCAATTGATTTTCACAATAATGATTTTGACTGATGCCATTCCCCTTACGTTACGTAATCAAAATATTCTCGCGGAAAGTTGATGCAAACAGCTGTCAATATTCCACTTTAACCGTTATGGTGCTTACCAAATACTATGAATAGAGTTTTTAGGATTCTTAATTTCCTTCCATATTGTTTCTAGACGTAACTGGAATTTTGATTGGTCCACCTTTATGCATATGACCCTTAAGAAAGAACAGTTTTCCCTATCCTCTGAAAAGGGTTTTGCTCTTCTCACAATTGACTTTTTAAGTTCTATGGTTTTACCGCCTTATCGCGTTTTGATCTCTTAAACCTGCTACATTATTGGGATTCCATTTTACTTGGTCTTGTGTCTTAAGTTCAATTACCACGTTCTGGTAGCTCCAGCCAATTGGGGCCTTCAATATTATCATAAATGTTCATTAACGGACAGAGTGTCAAAGCTAACGTCTTGGAGCTAACAGTAGCTAGTTAGCTATATTGTAGCATTCTGGGATCACTTGGATGCTTATGTGCTTCAAGGAGTTGAAAATATTTTCTTTCTTATTTAATAAAATTGCTTTAAACAAAAGTTGTTGGGAATCAAAATTAGTTGTTTTAATAACCATGACTTTCTTAATCATTCCATGTAAAATACTCCAAAAAATCCATGTAGGAAATTTTATGAGAAATGAATAGGAATTATTATCGCTGAGATTATATAGCACACTTGTCATGTTCCATAATATTGCTAGTAGCATCACTTTTCCATTGCTAAATACTATGAGGAGGAAGCTATTTCTCGAAAAAATTATTCTATTAAAGCTTTTAGTCATAACTTTAGATTGAAAAACGGTAGTACAACTCTAAATGTCACAAAATGACTCTTCAAATGTCACATTTCTTTTCTCTTTCTCTCTAAATTTTGAAAGGAATGCTCCTAAAAGTAGGCAGTGTTTTAAATATTTGTTAAGAATTTTTATAATAAAATAGTTTTTATAAAAAAATAGAATATTATTAAATAGTAAATATAAATTTGATAAATCTTTTTGCTATCAATTATCATCGAGGATTACCGCAGTTCGACGTACAGTGTCCACACATGTGATTTACCGAAGTGTTTTTTAAAATTTGTAGTTCACAAACAACCGATTACTAATTTGCCGAATAAAAACAGGTTGCACTAAATAGATTTAGTATTCAGATTTTTTATTATAAATTTTATAAATAAATCTGGCAACATTAAATGAGTAAAGCCTTCTATAAAAGTTGCTACTGGAACTAGCTTGCCTTCTACTTATCGCTAATTTTTTGGATAAAGTTGTAATTGTAGGAGAGTATTTAACTGCCAGAAGACCTACGCCGGGCTACTCTGTTGAGAGATATATAAGATGGGGAATCTTTAGCTACGTAACGCCAGCTAATTGTTGTATATTATTCAAAAGAAGGTGGTTCAAAATTATTCTCAAATGTATTTTCATACATTATAATTTTGTTAGAAATATCTGTTTCTAAGGTTGCAAATAATTCCTACTTGATATACTTTACAGCAGATTTGAGTTCAATACACAAAATATTTTTTTACATACGAGACTTTATAAACTTTTATTTCTTTCGTTTTAATTTTTTCGGTATATTTTTGTTTTTTTTTCTGTTGTGAATAATTTTAATATTTAATGAAGCTTTCGATCTTTTCATAAAAATTATTTATATATTCTTTTTATTATTTAAGTTTTTTTTTTTAATTTTATTTTTTAATTATATATATATTTTATCTGAAGAAGTTAAGCAAAGTGTAAATATGGAAAAGAGAAAATCTAATAAATTTTTATAAAAAAAAAACTAAAACTTGATAAAATATTGAAAATTATTATGAAATTTATTATTGTGAAATTATTTAAAAAAATTTTTTTTTTTCCTTTATATAAAAACTGGACAAAAGTAAATGAGAATTATAAAATACTCATACTTAATTTATGTTATCTCTTTACATTTGTTGCATATTTTTTTAAAATATGAAAAAAGGGATGTTTGCAATGTTTCCTGTTTCCTGGAGCGCAAATACAAAAGCAACTTTTCCTGTACAAGAATATTTATTGCGGACAATTTCGTTTCAGTAAAAGTTTGTTTAAACAATTCGCGCTGGCACGAGTAATTGCTTCTATAGAAAGGAAATTATTAGAAATGCTGTCATATTCAATAATGCTACAGTAGCATATTGCATACAGAGTATAAAAATTATTGATTTATCCTTTTGTAAATTGAGAATATTTTTGACATCTGGACAAATTTTTTTCTTTAACTTTTAATATGATTTTCAAATAAAAATATATTTTTTTGCCCCCCAAAAAATAAAAGTTTGATGAGCTTTTAGTTCAGTTAAGTCTGTTATTTAAAAAGTTTGCTTATTATTGGTAAATGGCAGGAAAAAAGTTACCTTTTGCTTACATTTGAAGTGACAAATCGCTGCCACTATTGCAACGCTGTCATTCATTAATCGTTAACTTAAAAGAATTTCAGATTTGTTTTTCCACAAATTTTCCCTTCCAAATTCAATTAAATTTGAAATGCAAACAAAAGAAAAGGAAAATAGAAAACTTTGTTGGTGTTTAAAATGTTACGGAAAAGCAAACAAAAAATTTTTAAAATAAAATTAAAAACAAAAGCAACCAGAAAACAGAAAATAAAATTTTCTTTTTTGTTTGTTACAAAACGTTCAGACAACAATAATTTGTTAAGGGGTTGCATGGTGGAAGGACACAATATTTCTCCTAACAGATCAAATCTAAAAAGCAAACAACTGCATACTCTTCCCACAAATACCCCCTAAAGGAAACTTTTTCCACTCGGCAAATAAAAAAAGGGGAATTTTGTGTGCTAAAAATTGTTGCCTTTTTTTTTGTTGTTGCTGTCCCTATTATTGCTTGCCTTTGAGCCTGATTGTTCATGCTTAACCAGTTTCAGGACTATTGCTTTGAGAGGCTGGGCGAGAATTAATACATTTTTTTTCGAACCATCTGACTTGATTAATTTCATTACATTTTTATATGGTTTTTTTATTATGCTGGTATATTTGTGGCTGTATTAAGGTGTGAAATGTAGCAGCTTTCCTTTGTTGGTTAAGTGGCGAAATCCTTCCAGTAGGAGCTGATGTCGTTACGTTTCGGTATGTGTGTAGTTGTTGCTCATGCTGTGCATGGCTGAGTGATGGACAAATGTTTGCATTTTAACGATTTATTACTTTATTTCTCTAACATTTTTTTGTGTGTTTATTATGCCAACACAATTTTACCGGCTATTTTGTTATTTTCTGTATTTTAGTTATTCTCCTCTGCAGCCAATGTTTGCTTTTTTAAATTGAAAAACTTTCTAGCGGATTCTCTTTTATTCTTAGTTTAATATTAAATAAACTGTAGGAAAAAAAAACTTTTTGTTTTAGCAACACTTTAATTATTAAATATAATGTGCGGGCAATAATAATAAAAACTTTGGATATTCGTATATAATTTGATTTATATTGTTATAAAGCGCTTAAGCTTTTCCTACGCCTTAAGAAAACTTTAGATGCATTGAATGGCTGTATGTAGAGATTAACTTAGTGGTAATATGATAGCAGCAATAAAATAAGCTTTAATTAACTATTTAAAAACTGGCTGACATAACTGATGCTATAGCACGAGTAAAGGATAAGCAGAGCAATCTAACAGTCCCTAATTTCGTAATGTTCGGCTATAGAAAGTTTATAATAAAATCTATATAATAAAAGCTCACTGTCTATCTCAGTGGCTCTATGAATTAAAATAGCTATGCTGATATCGATAATTAACTGTTTTCTCACTCTTCTAGCAGATAATTACAATAAATATTTTTAAACTTTAGCTTAAAATGCTCTCTGAGCTTTTAAGTACCTCAAAAAGCGTTTTTGGCACTATTAGAATCTAATCTAAAATTATACTTATAATGTTAATTAATTAGTTTTTTTTATTTTGGTGTCAACTCCTCGTCGTTCTCAGGAATTGGGACTGGCGAATTTTGCATTTAGATCTACACCTAGATCCATTTAAAGTCCAGCCAACACAGCAACTGAAACCAGCTGACAATTTACAATGTCGTAGATACGTAAAATAGGCGCTTGAACAACAGGCAGTGGACGGCGATAAATCACATTTCTCCTTCGCTGGGTATATTAATAAACAAAATTGTCATATTTGAGATTCTGAGAATCCTCAAGTAATTCAAGAGAGGTAATTACATCCAGAAAAACTCACTGTTTGCTGTGCTCTTTGGTCCGAAGGAGTGATGACCTTACTGCTTCGAAAACGACGATGGAATGACTGTCACCGTCAATTCGTAGCGTTATGGTCATACGATAACCGACTTTTTTTTGCCTGCTCTTGAAGAGTACGACTTGGAGAACATGTGGTTTCAAGAAGACGGTGCCACATGCCACACAACTCCAGCGAATATGGCTGTGTTGCAAGAGAAATTTCCTGGCCACGTAATTTCTCGTCGTGGCGTTGTCAACTGGCCACCAAGATCAGGCAATTTGACACCATTAGACTTTTTTTGTGAAGTTAGTCAAAAGACCGTGTTTATACAGATAAGTCTTGACCACTCAAAAACCAACATTCGTCAAGTTATGGCTGATATACCGCCCAATATGTATCAAAAAGTGGTAGAAAAAACCTCAAAAGGATCAATGCTTGCAATACCTCACGTAGTGATCATTTAAATGGTCTCTAGTGTTTCACATATAATGTCAACATTCAAACTTTATAATAACTTTTATTTATATTTACTTTGAAACCGCAAAATGGATAACCCGATATAAAAAGTTAAAAATATGAAATTATTGAGAATGTTCAAAATGGGTTAAAAAATATTAAGTTAATATCCTTCATTATAAATTTGATCGTCTCCAGTTAATTGTCAAATATTGCAATTAAATATTTTTGCTTATTTCTTTGTTAAATGCATGTTTTCACATATTTCAATATTAAAGCCATAATTTTTAAAATCATATCAGAATTTAAGAAAGTATGGCTACTCTAAACCTCGACTTGCAATGCAGACTATTTAATGAGTTATAAAAGGACGCCTGCAAACAAGGCAAAATTAGTTATCTGAAGTTAGGAAATGATAAGATTACTATTGCTCGTTTAATATAAAATATCAATATGATTTTAGTCTTGTAAAAGATTTGCAAGTTAATGATAAAATAGCAAGTGAATTATTATAATTATTTCAGAGAAATAGCAACTGCCTTCCCAAGAGTCTGGCTGCCTACTGTATCAACCTGTTTCGATGTGTGCAGGATATTACTCAGGCATGGTATATTTTATTTTACTTACAATTTAAAACGTTAACTCTTGTGGTACTTCGAGCAAAATTTAGATGTGTAACAATTTAGTGATGTCCTGAATTACAAATATCTCCAGGATCACTTTTTCTACTGGAGCATCAATCATGAAAAAAGATGAAAAAAGTTATCAATTAAATCAAAACAAATGCCAAACACAACAGAAACAACAATTTCGAAATTTATTACATCCCTTTCAAATGCATATTAATGTTATTCATTAATTAAAAATATTGCTTTCAAATAATATAATAAAAAAAAATGTGAAAACTTTTTAAAAGTTTAGCAACAATTTGTTTGTTGGCATTTTTCGTTAATTATATAAAGTATTGGGAAATTGATGAAAGGATAAAAGGAATGCATTCTTTTATTCCTTCAAGTCTTATCAAAAGCAACCGGAAGAAAATTGTAAATAAAAAAGAAAAGAAGAAAAACAATTGCAAGCAGGAGAGTCTAATAGATTTATGGCAGACAAAGTTTATTTTTCCAATTAAAAACGCATCACCTTAAATGACATAAAAATTCCATAAACCAGGAAGACACAATCAAACAGATGAAGAGGCGAAAAGAGATGAGGCGAGACGAAACGAGACGAGACGAGACATACAGATCACAACAAAAATAAAATAACAAACATTTTAGATGCGACATAGATGACATTGATGTTTTAAGCCAACACTTAAATTATTCTACCACAACTTGTATGGGCCAACCATCCGCCATACATGTTCACTCATATGCAATGATATGAAAATGCCATGAATAATGTTGATGATGATGACGATGAGGTAGCATGCAGGCCGGCAAGCAGGGAAGTTGGCAGGCATCAGGCTGCTGTGTGAATGTGATTTTAAATGATGAAGCCATAAGGCTTCCTCTTTACATTTTTACTGCTAAATATGGATGCCAAAGAAGATTTACACTTGAATGGTCATTATGGCTGCAAGAAAAACAAAAACCAACACCATGAAGCAACACTCATGGACACACAAGTACACACACTTCCATACATACATGTTCATATAGAGCTTATAGAGCAAATCTCTTAGCCAAATAAGTCTGAGTATGTGGTAAAGAAAACATGTAGAAGTTGCCAATGAAAACAAATACGAGTATATTCCAACGGAAACATCAACATTCTTTTTACACACAGTTGACATTAACATTTCTAACCATATTCCTTTTTAAGGACAAAATCAATGATGTGCTCTGCTCTTCAGCTGAATGAAGGAGTTTTACTGATTCTTTAATTTTTGCATCTGGAATACATCAATCCATTTTTAGAATGATTTCGTATTAGAAGGCTTAAAAGTAAACAAATTATCACAACTTTACTCGCATGAATAAGGAAATGCAATTTGTTTGATACACACACACCCACACATACATTTCATAGCAATTTAATCTCCTTTAAAAGTAACGAAATTTTAAAAATACAGCTTTCCAAAATACTGCTATACAACCCTCTAGCCGACGGTTCGAATGACTACTTGTCGCTAACGAACTTTGCACAACAGAAGTAATAAATGTTTGGTCTATCGAGCCGAAAATTAATCCACGTCACGTTTTTTAGCGTTTTTCTAGGTTTTTCAGCGTTTTTCTGGATTTTTTTTTTAATTTTATGTAGTGGATTGTAGAAAGAGACCACTAGCCGTAAACTCAACACCATTTTAGTATCCTTGAGGTCCTCTGAAAACTCTATTCATTTCTAGGAGTTGAATGACGATTCTCGACACCCAGTCTAATTACATCTATCAATTTTTCCATACTCTCGGTATTTGATAGTGCATAGTTTTTAGTTTCGTGTAGTTGAAAACTGGATACTTACACATAATGTGCGCTGCTTTGTAGCCCTCTTCTAGACAGAGTCTACAATATCATAGTCGATCAATATGATCATTCCTTCAGACGATATCCACACTTGCAACACTAACTTGCTTTACTGCAGGGCACTCTCTACGATTGTGGTTTCCATTTCATCTCTCACGGATTTCTGGCTTCCGATCTGTAATGCGATACAGTTTCTATAAAGCTCTTCAGCCAGTGTAATTTTTTAGCCTTAGTACGAATATTAAGCTTAATTTACATCATTATTAACTCTGCCGCTTAAGTTTCAGCACCAAGTTTGACAAGCATTTAATCCAGGTTGCGTTATCCAGTTCAATTAGACTTTTTTTTGCCCTCCCTCTCCAGCAAGTAATTGCTTGGTGGAGCAAACAGAAATGCATCTCATTTGCAATAAACCGAGCTTGGCCTTTTATTAAAGTAATGAAAAATAGCAATATGAAAGTGTCCTTCAATTTACTGTGTTGCTTTACAAACCGGAATTTCAATAGTTTTAAACTACACTGTCCGTTGATATATTGAGATTCGCAAGAATTCATAGTTTCATTTCCTTTACCTAATTAAAAGCCAAGAGATTCTTCTGTTAGGAGGCAACATTGTGAAAGTTCAGTGCCAATTGTTTCTGGTCGTTCCTCTGTCGTTTTGTGATGTGATCTTTCGGCCATTTCTCTCCGGGTTGTGCCTTTTAAAGGTATAAGAGTACTCTTAAATTTTGCATGAATAATATCCAGATTTCTAAAAAGTATCCGTATGGGCGTAGTTATTAGAACGACCCACCTACTTCCAAAGGCAATTCCATAAACCTTTTCCTGTCAGAGGTGGCTGCGTTTGACGTATGCCACACATATTACAGCGCTCATGATTTCCTTAAAGTTTGCATGTGCAATTCAGCTTCAACTCCACAAGCATCCCACAAGCATGCTACCATAGTAAGGCTCCTTGTCCCAACTTAAACTCACATTCCCTTCCATTAAGGATTGTTCTTTTTCAGCCTTTTATTGGCTTAGTTTGTAAATTATGAATGGAAGAAGATATAAAAGAAAATAAAGTCTTCTTTGCTGTACAAAATCAGAAAATTTTAATAATACCGATTTGTTTGAAAAGAAGAAATAACAGCAAAGCCAACAGAGTGATTTCGTATGCACACAATAACGAAGCATACATGGGCACAACTAAGCAAATTCGGAATGAAAACAAATTTTGTAAAGCTGCTTGGTGAATGTGATCGGTTAAAAGCTGCAGTTGCCTTAACCCGAAGGCACTAGATAAAGGCAACCTAATCTATAGGAGAATACGAGTACAAAGCCAACAAAGGCCAAACAAGGTAAATTGCAAAATATGTTGAACATGTTACATATTAAATTCTGTGCCACATCAGTTTTAAGTTGTCTGGCAGCAGTAAAAACTAAAATAAAATGTACAGTAACATAATCGCAACAACAACGTCCTGATGCATGATGCATAATAATTTTGACGAAGATGTTGATGTGCTTGAAGCAGATCCGTGTACACACGTACTGACTCGGTGAAGTTGTGCAGTTGGTTGCATTAAAATACCTTGTGACCATGTTTGTAGGTCGATACGTAAAACGTATTGTCTTGTTAGTTTAGAAATGGAAAGGGGAAAAGAAAGATTATAGAACAGAAATTGTAGCATTTGAAACACTAATAACAGTAGCATTAAACAACACCAGTTGGGAAATATGTAGCTGTCAAAGTAGACGCAGCTTAATGCCAATAATATAAATATTTATTAGGGTGGCTCCATTTATATGCAAGTTATAGATTGTCTTGCGTCAATAGATTGTCATCTAAGAATCAAGTCTCTAAAATCCCACCATACATATCGTTATTGCACTTAGTGAATTTGTTAAGACAGAGTAAATATACCCCTGAAGATGCCATCTGCGAAAACAATATGGAGTTCCCAAAATGCCAAAGAGTTTGGCCATAAGATTTATAGAAAGGTGGAAAAGGTAATCCGTTTGCCTAGACGGAATCGGCACAAGTTTTCAATCAAAGATTCAAACCATTAATAACTATGCAGAATATATTCCTTACAAATGATATCGAGGTTGGCTGATAGCCATCTTCTACGATATCCAAGTTGCCACAAGATCAATACGTTAATATAAATTTATCTTCAGGATGATTTCAAGCCGAATGAGCTGTTGAGTATCAATAGTGTCAAGGTCTGTTGCTTTCCCAAACACGGTAAAGTGTCAATTATTTAGAGGGATATTTATGTAGAGTGCAATAGTTAGGACGGATCTATTTGTTGTTCTCGTGTCAAACAAAAAGCGATAGGAAATATCAGATACAATCTTGGAATGCCAGAACCAAAACTGTTAATTGGCATATATATATTTGCCGAAATAAATTCAAGAGCTCTAAGTAGCTTGTTAAGAAAAATATATAATTTTTATATATATATATATGGGCTCTGGCCTCCTCACCGATCACTATTGAGATGAAAATATATTGAAAACAAAATAGTTGGTCCTGCTTCTGGCAGATGGGAATCAACAAATAGTAGTACCGAGACTTCCCAAAAAAGTGGCTCTAACAGATATGCTCTAATATATCCCAGATCCGTTGGTCTACATTTGCTAATGATAGAGAAAAAATTTTAATTTTAATTTTAATATATTTTTTTTATTTGTTTACCACAACGCCGTTCAAAGTTACTAATAATAATAATAATATGATGATAATAATGATGCATACTTTTAGGAATATAAAAAAAAGTAATAACAAAGCATATACTATACAATTAGTATACACATTAGTATTAGTTCTTAATCGCAGCCATGACTTTTCCTGCACTAGCCAGAAATCTTAATATATTTCCTCTTTAAGATGCAGTGTTTACTTGCCAAGTTAAAGCTCCACTTATGTTCTACTTTGCAGGTACTTTATGCCATTAAAGCATTCACGATGCGTTCGTTATTAACAAACAAGCATTTGTTATTTTGGCTTAATGCAACAATTTTTTTTTTTTTTGCTTTTATTCTATTTGTTAGATTGTTGTTCAACATGAAGTGAACATGACGATGCATATAAAATCTTAAGTTTGGTTGCAAATGCTGTTGAAATAAGAGAAATACAGAATTTTAATATTAAAATCTTCAAGTTGGAAAGAAGACTTAATAGAAGTTGACAATGAAAATAGTTTGTTGCATTATTAGAACATGGCAACGTTGCAGTTGCATTTACGGTAGATGCAGCCTGCATGCATGCATATATACAAACATTGTAGAAGGTATTATTGTGCTTGCTCGAAATGGTTTGCTCCACTATTAAAATGTGCTTTACCGTATTGGTAGTATTTATATGCAGTTTTCTTGTCTTCAATGCCGTTGCAGTTGCCATCGATTAACATGCATTAACATAAAGGTAATTGCTTAGCATTACAAGTGCAAGAGCAACACTGAATTGCCTTTGCTGGTTCGTTGTTAGTTATCCTAAAAAAGACTCTTTCATTTATTGTAAATAACTAATTGAGTAAAATAGAAATAAATTCATTAAAGCAATAACGGAGTAAAGATTTGGAAATAGAAGATTGGATTGCAGAAAATAATTGGAATGTGCATGCAATCACTTCGTTCCTGTACTATCCAACTATGAAATATAATAATTGGAAACTTATTTTATGATGGCAAGAGAAATAAATAAAAAAAAGTAGCTCCTTAATATAACATTAGACTGCCTCTTTATTGTTATTCAAAAATTATTGGTTCTAAATAAAGTATGGCGTATACTCTTGGTCAATTCTGCCAGCATTCTGCAGAACTTTATACCAAATAATTATAAATATAGGTAATTCCAAATAAATAAGAAAATAGCCTTTTGCTCAGATCAAAAACAAGATAATTAAAAAAAAAATTTCTTATTTGAAAAATATAGAATTAAAAAAATAGCTTCTTGTAAAAGTATCATATCAAGAGCTACTTTAACAGAAAAGTACCTTTTCAACGAAATGAAAAGTTGGCTAATTTTCTCTTAATATTTACAATTGCATATTTATAACTAAAAATAACTTTACGAAAAAGTACTTTCTTATAAAAAAAAAGTGTTCTGTCAAAAACATTGCTTTTCATTTCTACAATGAAATTTTTCAGTCTTAGGCCTCAGTTAATAAATCTCTAATGGGTTTCTTCCAAGTATTCCTAAATATATTTCAAAAGTACTCTTTTTCTTTATGTTCGTTTTGAATCGTAAAACATTTTATAATATTTAAATATTTGTTGAATTAAAGTTTGGAATAATGTTTATTAATAAAAGTACTTTCGTAGAAAAAGTATCTTTTTGAAAGAAGTACTGTTTGTAAAAGAACTATTTCAAGAAATCTTTTTAGAAAAAGTAAATGTTTAGATAATTGCCCTGCTAAAAAAGTAACTATTTGTTTATACATTTTCAAAAAAGTACTTCTTTCGCAAGAGATAGATTTTTACAAAAAAATGTCTTTTATGAAAAACAACCATTTCAAGAAATATTTTTAGAAAAAGTAAATGTTTAGATAATTGTACTGCTAAAAAAGTAAATATTTGTTTGTACTTTTTCAAAAAAGTACTTTCTTCGCAAAAGATAGTTTTTTACAAATAATGTCTTTTATGAAAAACAACTATTTCAAGAAATATTTTTTAGAAAAAGTATTTATATAAAAGTATAAATATTTAGATAATTGTACTGCTAAAAATGTAACTATTTATTTGTACTTTTCCCCAAAAAAATGTAGTTTTTTCGCAAGATAAAGTTTTTTTCAAAAAGTCAATTTTCAAAGAATTATCTTTAAAAAAAAGGAACTATTAACTATATTAGTTAGTGTTTTTTTTTTTTGAAAAATAGTACTTTTTCACATAAAATGGTTTTCCCAAAAGTTTTCTTTCAAAAAAAAAAATTTTTTTTTTCTGCTAAAAAGCTAAACCAAGTTTTCCCTATAACATATTTTTCTATATGGTACTTTTCTCGTACTTAATCAGCAAATGCCTTTTTGGCCTTTTTAGAGATATTAGTAAAAGAGACTATTTACCATAATTTTCTAATCATATCCTTAAGGATATGAAAGTTTTAAGGTTTTAATTTTTACCCCCTAAAAATATATATGTATATTGAGCAAATATCTTCCGAGCATTTCATTGCCATTTTTTTGTTCGTTTTTAAAAAATATTATTGAATTTTAAAGTATTATGATTGAAATGCACTTACATTAATAAGGAAATGTTCGGCCCACATGCACACTAATAAAGATTGCGACAATCTTTGAGGAAAAATTTGTAGACCTTTTTTTAAACACATTTCTGTAGTAACAATTAAATTTTTTAGGTCAACTCTCAATTAATCTGCAAAAGCCCTCCTCAAATGTCATATTAATAGTTAGAAAAGAAAAAATTAATTAACAACATTTGAATAAAATTTTCTAACAATCATCCTTCAGAGTGTTCTAAACACTTCACTGATAAGCAGACACAATAAAACCAAACTGCTTACTCACACTACTCACACTACTCACACTACTCACACTATCCCCTCCACAACCACTTAGTGAATTAACAAATATCTTTTCAAATGGCTTCTTTTAACATTTATTATTAAACATTTACAACGCAAGTAATACAAATTGAAAGGGAAAGATTGAAATGCGAAGTAGTAAAAGGAAGCTGGGAAAACAACAAAATCATCCTTTTTAACAATGGCAAAAATATGTGTAAATGAGTGTAGTGAAAATGCCATATAATCCGATTAAAATTAAACTAATTATTATTGTATGAAGAGACCTTTTGTAAAGTGCCATAAGCGACAAAAAATTTCACACTTTTAATTTGATTATCTTCACATGTCAAATTAAGAGAAATTAAGAAGGGTTCTTAATACAAAAAATTACATAAAATTTTCAAGTGCACACAACCACACATACTCATATGCATGCATACTCAAATGTGCATGAACACACATACATATGTGACGGAAAAAGTTTTCTCTGTTACACTTTTTTATATGCATGAAATTGTATTGTAAATACTACATCAGGGATGGAAAATTGATTTTCTTTCAGCAGCAAAAAATGTTGTTGAATACTTCAGAATTGTTAATTGTAATCAGAAGTTGCTTAAATCTCCAGTTGTTGTAGGAAAATATTTAAGTAAATGTGCCTTAAAGATCTGCGTTTAGCAAGCGGTGAAATGCGCATAAAGGCTGGCTAACCCCACAGCAATCAATTTCAATGTATTTTTAAGTCAAATTTAAGTTTTTCGAAGTTTTAGCAAATATTGAAATAAAAGCAAATAACAATATTTACAGTAATCAGCAAAAATGTTGAATCGTTGCCATTATCCTGTTTTATTCATTCGTTTCCATTATCCTCTATTATCATTAAAGTTAATTTCACGTTTATTTGAAACAAATTTAATTAAACCATTTTAAAAACAGAATTTAGTTTAATAATTTATAATATTTAGTTTTCTCTTCTTATAAAAATAACAAAATAAATTTCTAACGAATTTCTAGAATTTTTAACTCTGTTTAATGAATAATCAATATAGATATTTCAGGATAATTCAATGTGTTTTGCAAGCAAATTTATTAAATCGCCATAACCTCTTCATTGATGCAAAAATGCAATATTTATTTGATTAAAATAGTAATTAAAGCGCTCAGAAGAGGATTGTGTATTGTCTTATATCACAATATTCCTTATATATTGTAAAGTTTTCTTTATAAAACTCACTAAGCCATTTTAACAAAGTTCCGCATAACACCAAAGTATTCGAGTTCACTTTGAGCGCATTTATGCAATTCATAAATAAAATGCCACCTTTTTCTAATTGTAACAACACCTTTCCAAAGTATAAATTTTTCTTGAAAGGAAAATAGTTAGTCAAGAAGTTCATCCAACAAATTTTATTTGTATTTTCCTCACTTTTTATTTGGTTGAGGAAAAACTTTCGAAGAAAATTAGAAAGCGAAATAGAGAAAAAAAACTCAAATATTAAATGCAGACTGCGGTATGCATGTACAAATTTTATGTATCTGTAACAGTACGATTGTACTGTTATAGGAGTTGAGTTCTCTAATAATCTTGGAATTGAGCCAACCATAATCGAACTAGAGGTTTTTCGTATAAAACCAAAATCAAAATAAAATACGTTTAATAATACATAAAGTATTACTAAAAACACAAATGAAGAAGGAAAGCGAAAGTAGAACAGTTGCAATTAAATGTGAATATATATTGGGTCCCCAGCTGACCCATTCCAGAAATGTTACGATAAAGCATTTTATATGCTCAAAAACAAACATCACCAGGTTAAAATCAATTTAGTTGAGGTGGAGGATTAAAAATATTTAAGTATTAAAAATGTCATCATAAGAGAACTGCATAAGAATTCTTCATAAGCTAAACCTCTTGCATTTAATTGGTGAATTAATAAACAGTAGTGTGGTAACACAGTATCCTGACTGTGTGTGCTTTATCTAGTTTTGTAATAAGAAGAACTGGAAATGTATAAGTACGTAATTGCGAGTATTTTGTAGGAACGTATCAAAACGCCACTTTTAGTGATCGCACATTTGCGTCAGTTATCTGAAACTGGCAACTTCGATACCCCAACCTCCGATCTTTGCTTGTGTTATTGTTTCTTCTTAAAAGTAAAATAAAAAGTATGAAACTGAATAAAAAAAAAATTAATTATAATAATCATTTGAAAGATTAAATATATTATAGCCTATGACCTCAGCAGCCAGTGCTTCCATCCATATTATAATTGTATTCATATAATTGTAATATTATTTGAATAAGTAAATAAAAATATTTTTAGATACTATTGAAGAAAATCCACTACATTGCTATTTATTTATTTATAATATGTGCATACATTTGTCACAACTGACAGAAAAGAACTGAAAGGATAATGACAGAAAGGGAACATACTAAAAAGCCAAAGACAAGTTGCCGCATTCCCAGAAGCTTTTAGCCTGTTTACTGGCCAAGATTTTGTTAGAATAGATTTCTTTACGGAATCTGAGTACGTATTTAGAGGTATTATAACGATACCACATCTTAACTAGCCCTACAACTTTTAGAACAATTTTTAATAGATTTTAGTCTGCTGTCGTACATCTTCTCGGAACTTGTTTAGAGGAAAACCAAAAATCGTCCTGTTAAGGATCATAAACTGTTTTTAATATCCTAATCTACGTTCGTTAGTTTTGACTTTATCGCTATGCTGTTGGGCTGTGCTTTCGCATTTTAATTTTGGCTGAGACCATGATTTTCTGTGCTGCATCGAGTCCTTTCTTTACAATTTGATTTTTGCCAAGTTTGTAAATGACAGGACACAGTTAAGCTGCGTATTCAATTGCTCCAAATGTGTACTGGTTTGGAATACAATGTTTACAATTTTTAAATTCTTAAAAAAAGCTTCTTTTCGATAAAATAATATTTATTTTATGTAATTTCTCACGGCGTTCCGGTGGTCATTACACTCCTAAAATTCTGTTAGCAATCTCTTCCCGAGACATTCCGGAGACTTTCCAGTAGTCATTACACTCCTAAAATTCTGTTAGCAATATCTTCCGGAATGTGTCATCTACTTAAGCCATACAATGCAGATAGTATGGCAAGTATTCGTCCTCCGAAAGAAAATGGTGGAAAAAATGGTTCAGGAAATGTTAGACTTCTCAGAATTTCCTTTAAATTCGTCTTTCAGTATTGGGAATGAGTTCCGCTGTCTATCTGCCAGTTGTTTCTGCATTCTATCTATCCTGCCATCATTGTTATTATTATTTCTGTCATTTTATTTATTCGGACACTTACAGGCAATTGTAACTACCAAAAGTGTTTCCAATTTAATAATTTGTTACTTATTTCCCACTTCCATTCGTTCTTAATTAAATTTTTTTTTTCTCTCAGAAATTTTTTCTCGGTTTGAGTTCATTTAATAAATTTCTTTTTATTATTGTAATTAAGTGTCGTCTATTAGTAGAAAAGAAAATAGAATTTCCTCTTTCATTGAGTTCAGTAGGTCCTCCTTGCGATGCTTTTATTTAACAGGCATATTATCTACTATATTTTCTTGCCCTCAACATTCGATTGCTTTGATTACTTTTCTTTTATTCCTCTCGCTGTTTAATAAATTTCATTTAGTCTATTTTATGGTAGCTGTACTAAATTTATTTTAACAAGAACATCTGCAAATTGATTTAATTAAATTTCTCAACGCATCGTCTCTTTGAAAATTAGACAGAAAATTTTTAGATGTTGCAATGAAATGTGTAAAATGATTACCCTCATAAAAAAAAAAGAAACCTTTTTGTGAATGGCTTGACTGTGGCTCGAAAAAAACAAAAATCTTTATTTTAAGTTTATGGACAGAGTAGTCCAAAGTGTTGTGGCGAGTGTAAAATTAAGCAGAAGAAGGGAATGCTTAATAACAGCGAAGAGATGATAATTTGAAGTTTTCATTGCCGGATTTTATCGATCTTTAGGAGAGCGTCTAAACATTATTTAAAAAAAAAAAAATTATATAATTCTCATCTATCTTGTCATCTATTTTAGTTATATTTAATCATAGTTGTCGCATAAAGTAAAACAAAACGGTTCTCTACTATTGCACGGACCAAAATGGTCCGCAGAATGACCACTTGCTTGAGTGATTGAGAGTCTGTTTGATTCTAAAATAGATTTTAGATTAGATTTTTATATAAACATTTTAATTAAATTTCTAATTACTTCTCCAAGATTCTAATATTTCATTTATTAGAATTTTTGTTGTATTAAAATATTCACTATACAACATATAAATCCTTGTGTAAAACAGGTCCTTAATCTTTTAAGCTCCTTAAACAAACACCTAAAAGTAGCCTAACAATTTTCCACTAAACCACTGTCTTCATATGAAAAACCCAAAGGAAAAGCATGAAAAACGCAATCTTGGAGAAAGAAATTTGTCCAAGTTCCGAAGATCTTAAACATTTCAAAATTAGGCAAAATTGCCTACTTTTAGGTGTTTGCCTACTTAAGCTTTTTGTAGAGCTTTTTTTGTATAAAACACAGCTCTGCACATTTCATACACTTCAGTCGCACTATTATCTGTAACATGTGTCTAGAGACTCTCTAATTCCAAAATAAATTAATTGATATAAATTTTTGTAATTTTACTGGATGTCGAAAAATTCTTGAATGTAATTACTTTTTCATTCCAATGTAAAGAAATGTTTTTAGCGACTTTCTCTAAAAAATCATATTGATTTTCTAACGCTGCTTGAAATATAAAGGAGCACGTGTGTATTTAAAAAAATATTGTCAGCAATAAAAATATTTTGAGCGTATTTATTCCAATTGTACGTCGTACAATTCCATTTTCTTAGTTACACTCAAAAATATATTGTACGAAAAATTTCCGAAATTTTATTTAATTTAGTGCGTAATTCACAATAGTTATCCTGGCAGGGAGCTCCTCGATGGTATAGTGATTAGTATACCCGCCTGTTACGCAGGTGTCAGGGGTTTAATTCCCTGGGGAGCCAGAAGCCAAAGTCCTCAGTGGCCAGTGCTTCTATATATATTGCAATTATATTCATATAATATAATATTCTGGCAGGACAAAAACCATATTTCAGTAAATATCAGTGAAGGTATTTTACTAATTATGGAATTTGCCAAATCTGTTTTAAAAAAAAATTTTTTTTATTTCGCTGTGTTAATGAAATTGGGTTCAGAAATATTAAAAATATATAAAAACACAACTTAAATCTAAAGATTCAATTTGAAAAGCAAAACTAAAACATGAAAGCAAAAGGTCAAAAAAGGTCATGGTTTTGTTATTTAATATTTATTAAAGCACTAAAATGTGATTAATAGTCTTACTAAATTATTTCACACAAAAAGAACTGAAATTAAAATCATTCAATTATAATTATTCAGTTCAGAGACAAACATTCACACCACTCCAATGGCCACCATGTTACTTTGAGAGCATAGAAAGTGTATGGGGAATGGAAAGTACCGCGAACTAAAACACACTTTTGATCAATATTTCTGTATAGACTGAACTCAGAACCATACATTATTTACGTTACGTTCATACATCATCACGTTACTTTGAGAGCTTATAAAATTTTATAGGGAATGGAAATTTATATCTTTGAACGGGCTGATCTCAGAACTATTCATAGTTCCATTCAAATCCCCCGAAGGCCCACCATGTTAGTTTGAGAGTTTACAAAATTTTATAGGGAATGAAAAATGCCAAGCGGTCAAAATCACTTCTGATTAATATTTTTTTAAACGGACTGATATCAGAACTATTTATAATTCCATTTCATAGGCAATCATTCAAATCCCCAAGGGCGATCATGTCAGTTTGAGAGTTTACAAAATTTTATAGGGAATGGAAAGTGCGAAGAGGTCAAAATCACTTCTGATTAATAATTTTTTTAACGGACTGATCTCAGAACTATTCATAATTCCATGTAAACGTTTATAGGAAACGGAGAGTGCCATGAATTCAATTAACGTGTGAATTTAGGTCCTTCATTGACTCCAAATAAACCTCAAAAACTTTATAAGTATAGCGAAAATATAAACTAATAGGCTATAAACAATTCCTTTTAAAAACGCTTTTCCACATAAAAATCTTTAAAGTTAAAGTTAAATGGAATTTTATTGTACTAATGAAATCTGTCAGACATTTTCTTATATTTAGGAAATATCTGCTTAGAGTCAAGAAACATTTCATAAGATGTATGAAACAATTTTATGTATAACATGAATTATATACATTTACTTTTTTTAATTTTATTTACTAAAATTTATTTAACATAATTAAATTTTTAAAGAAATCTAAACATTTTGAAAGCTTTTCTTGAGCATATTTTTTATTTAAATTTATTTTACGTAATTTTTTTATGAGTGTAGTTTCTTATATTTTTTGTTGTGGAAAACTTATAAATGTAAAAGTGTCCACAAATTAATAAATAAATAAAAAAAAAATTAAATTGAAAAAATAACCCACATGGCTGGCTGGTAGCATTACAATATGAATAATAAATATGTAGGGAGAGAAGCATAAGTAAGGCGACATGGAACAACAAGCATTAAATTGCCAAAACAAATTTATTTATGATTATTAAATTTCACAAAAGAATAAATAACAGGAATACAAAGAAAGCAGCCAATAAAAACATACTCAAATATGCCAAACAACTTAAGCAAATATTAAAAATAAATAACATATTCAATTGGTTTATCCTTTACAAGGATGGCATAATCCATAAAATTGTCCTTTTTCTTTGCTAGAATGTATATAAACTTGAAAACACAATGGTACGTTAACCAACTTTATTTTATTAAGGATCACACTTCTTAATTCCGTATTAAATATTTAATTTTTTTGGGGTCTCTTATTTTTGCAACAAATAGCTTTAAGACTTTTATAATTTGCAGCCATTAATTCGCCTTATCAATTTTTAGAATTTGCCTTATCAATTTTTTAGAATAATTTGAATTTCCAAAATTTTAAAACAAATTGTAGATCCACTACAATACTGTTTATTCTATCTACTACTCAACTACTTGATGCCTCCGAGAATATCCCGGACTCCTAGTTTACAAAAAACGCATTGCATTTCTCATGAGTGGGAAATATTCCTTGAGTAGTCGTCTCAGCAGAAAATGGATCTCCTTGCGGGGATAATCACTTGTAGTAGTACGATTTTCATTTACATAAAATATTAAATCTTTTACAAAAAATAGAAAAAATGTCATAAATTTGCGGGGTCAAGTTCAAAATTAAATCAAAATCCTTTAAGATGGTTGCTTTGTGAAGAACTGCTTTAAGCAATTTCATCCACAGCTTTTTATATTTTCCAAATGATTTATATAATGGAGGGATAAGCAGCATAGGGTATTAGTGTATTCTTGTATTTCTTTAAAAAGTGGAGGCACTTCCATCCACATTTTAAGGGTTTAATATGTACAACAAGCTTCGCTGCAATCAGCTGAGTGAGTTCGAAAGTATTTGCTATTAAGAACCAAATGGCCATTGTGCGACCCACTTTTTTCGATCACAAAATTATATATATCTTTATTTTTGAATGTTTTCCGAGAAGCAATAAGCAGGAGAGGCAGAAGTGACTTTTTTACAGCCTCCGGCATAGTGGACGTGGTAGATCCCACAGTGACAAATATTCTTTGTCTATTTGTTGTCCAATGTTTTAAAAATTTGTTATAATAAATTCCAATATATTTTATATTAAAAATAAGTGGGCGTGGCACAGCCCCCTTTTTTCGTCACGAGATTAATAATAAAAGTTTTATATCTTTAGAATATTATAATAAATAGATTGCCTTAAGAAGCCGTTCAAAATCTATACCTACAAACGTAATCTTTTTCATATTTTATATACATCCTTCCTTCTTGTATATCCTTCTCTGACCGTATACATAAAATACTGAGTAAATATTAAGTTATATTTTCGACTGTGTGACCTCTTTCCGATAGTCCAATTATTTATTGCTAAAATGTGAATTTTTATATCGTATTTTTATGTATCTAATTAAGTAAGGGGTGAATTCAAAAAATAACAGCTGTCACAGAGAAGGTACACAATATATACAGCTGGAAATTGTGTGCTACGACCGAAGCAAACGCATCTCAACTAATAACTAAATTTTGCGCCACTTTTGGTTTGCACAATTCATCATTTGATAAGAATACTCTCATTTCAGCTACCACATAGATTTCAAAATGTTGATGTCCTTAAATATGAAATTCTTAAATTATTATATCATTTGCAAGCTTGGAAAATTCTTTTTAATGAAAAAAATATTTTCATTTATTATTTTAATGCGAAATATTAAAATATTTTATTTAAAAGTGTATTAAATTTATTTAAAAATAAATCAAACAAAATTACAAAAAAAAACAGATGAATAATAGCAGATGTGTCCTGCCAGGATTGCAAGGAAGTAAAACATAAATACAATGAGAAAATATGTTTGTAATGCAGAAGGCACTCTTACATGTACACGACAGTAGATGGTCAAAACTCAAATTTCACCACGCCCATTGCAGTGTTGATGACGCTGATTATAATAATAATGCTCAGAAGAGTCTATTCACAATATGAAAACTTTTTTGAGTTTGATTGATGAAAGAAAATTTTTCCTGTACGTAAAGTTTTTGTTGTTCAAAATGTTTGTTGAAGAAGCAAGAGAGCAGCTATAAAAAATAAACTAAAGTTGCTAAATATGTGAAACTTGGTCTACAGCGGGAGTAAGTTTTACCATTACACGATCAATCCAAAAATGTCAAACTTCAGCATCCAAGCAAACACTGAATGGCCTCCTGCATATATATATATTACAATAAAATATTTTGAAATGGCCCAGTTTGAAGAAAATGTTTTTACTCTTTACTTTAGGGCTTGTAACATGGTCATTTCTTGATATGTCAACATGAGATCATACTCGCCTATTGGAGCAAAATTTATATTTAACAACTTTTATTCAAAGTCTTGTTATTTTCGCATCTGAACGCCACATAATGTTTAAGAAAACTTTATCAAAATAAACTTTGTTTGTCTAAATTAGGTTTTAATAAATGTGTTCCTACTTGGTGTGAGAAACCATCATACTCGAGTAAGAAGGCAAATTTTTTTTGTGTACTTTTAACAAATTTGAAATTGCGAGTTTTTCAAAGCCAGTGTAAATTTTACTTGCGTTTTCGTAAACAAAAAATTAATGATGGCTTGTTAAGAGGGCCCATTTTTAAAAGAGTCTACGAACATTATTGTCTTTAATTGTAAAAAAAATAATATTGATTGTCTAATAGAAAAACAGACTCCCTCATCTCAGCATGTCCACACATCAAGTTTTATTACGTACTAGCTTTATTTTGAAACTGTTTCATAGTGTGAACAGGCTTCATTGAAACAACCTATATTGTTGAGCAGATGCAATTGAAGATGAATGAATGGCCTCAGTTCTTAGCTGCTGTGTTTATTCCCATTTGTTGTTTGCACGTAGCAGCATTTCTTAGTTATTTTAATTTTATTTATTGCATTTGTTTGTCAGTTTGTATAAATTTGCTTGTGTCTCTAATTTTTATTTGAAATCTATTTCCTGTGGATTCTAACTGTTTTAGGAATTATTAGTTACTGGCTTGTTTAATGTAAAATGCAACCCATATTGTCTGTCCATTCAGTATTGTGTTGCACAAGGCTGGTGTTACACTGTTGTGCTTGTTTGTTTAAGTGCAATTTAGTTCATGCTGTGACATTTATTTCTACTTTTTTTTGTTAAATGACATTTGTTTAGTCATAATGCGGGTGTCATTATGGTTTTTAGTTATTTTTTTGTTCTTTAATTTCAATTATTTACTCTCCATTGCTGTTGAGCAATCTGTTTTCTTTTTTCAGGAACGTGCTGCTCATAAAAACGCCCCCTATCATTAATTTTTTTTTTTTTTTTTGTTAAATTATTTAAGTCAAACTGTTATAAAAAATGTTTTCGCATGCGAAATAATAACTATTATGTTGTTGTTTTTTCACATATATTGCATAAATATTCGAAAGCCAATATTTCCCTTTGATATAAACAGAGAAATGAGAGATAAATGCTCCAAGGAGGCCAAATTTATACCTGGTAGCCACAAGTGAAATCAGCTTTACAAGGAAGACAAATTCAATTATTCCAAAATGTCAAATAACTGTCATATTCAAATTTCAATTTTAGTTGTCATTTAAATTTAAACTGAAAATTAACAAAACTATAAAATTATTAGTCATTTTTTGTTAAATATATTTTTGTGTGGAAGTTATTTTCGATTAATTAATATTATATAGGTATTAGGAGGAGTTACTGAAGCATATTCATATCAGTTATATGGGCATATATTCCATATGGCAATTATACAATGAAATCGTTAAAAACAGCTGACGAAAAGAACTTTGACCATTTTTTAAGTAGAATCAGCTGATCTGCAATTTCAGCTGTGTTAATGTCCCGTTGCAGGTTGTTTCCGTCTTCCTTCCTCCTTAGTCGCAACTGTTGGCGTATTCGTTCCAGATTATAAAAGAAAGATGACCTCTTTCTGTGAAAAAAATGTTAAATTTTTTCCTTTGATAGTGTTGCTTGCAATAGTCGGCTAAACGAAGAGAGAATGTTGGGGTCGTGGTATCGAGGTTCCTTACCTTGGTATTATAAAAGGATACCATTAGTACTTCTACTATTTATTAAGAAGCCCTTTTCTTAATGGTGTTCGTAATGGAATAGTGACATAGCGGAGCCTGTAGTCAATTAATAGTGATGCCACAATGTGCTCTCCGTTCATAATGGCGAAGCGAAAGGAATGTGTAATATTTCATCTGCAACTGGCCTGGACGTTAAAATGTTAGTTTTTTTAATTGTCAATAGTTATAAGTTGTAAACCTATGCAATTGAATCCTTAGCCGAAATTTATCATCTGTTCCTTATCGTTATGGACCATTCAGCTCCCTTAGGAACGTCAAGGTGTAGTCAATAAAGCAGCTTAATCGATTAGATCGAGTATGAATTATTTTGCCTGCTTATGTAGCTGTTGGAAAGTCTATATAATCCTTATAAATGGTGCAGAAGTTCTTTCTAAAATTTTCCGTAACAAATTTTTGCAGATCTATTTTTGTATTTGACTTTTAATGCTGTTTTAATTTGTAATTGTATGCATTGGAATATTTTCCAAGGCTACTATTATACTGACGTTGTGACAAGTAGATTATTATGTTTGTCATGTTATTCCAAAATGTTGCCAGTGGAAAATATTTTGCGAGGTTAAAAATTTCCTATATTAATGTGATTAATAAGGCTCTAGTAATGCCATATTACAGAAGGCTATTGGAGCGTAGAATTATTTTAGTGTTTCCTGCTTGTAGTTCTCGTTTCCTTAATTCATTGAATGTTAGTTTAAGTTTATAATTTTAATTTTTCTTAATCTCATCTGTGATGTTTAATGATATTCTTTCAAATTCGTTTACGCTATAAATATGTTGATGTGGAAAAAACGAATTTTTTTTAAAACAGAGAATTTTAAAATTTAACAAGAAAAAAGTAAATATTTAAAGTTTTGCCAAATGAGTTGGAAGTCAAAACTCCACAACAAATCCCTTAACGTATCGTCTATATCAGCAGCGGCATGTCTGTCATTGCACTTTCAATTAGCAAAATTGAAAACTGTATTGTCAACTAAAATGTCCAATCGAATTAACATGTGCATAAATAAATTTACAACAATAGAAGAAGCAAAAAGAAGCATCAAATGAAGATAGAAAATATTGCAATTTAAATCAAATTGACACTTATTAAAGTGGAATGTTGCAACAACGTTACGGAATATTAACCGAGAAACAAGTAAAGTGAATCTAAACGAAAGATTTGAGAGAACAACAAAATATTTAAAAGAAAGACAGATGGACGGGCAGGCACGGAGTGTCATCTACGGTCCAGTTTAGTTTGGTTTAGCAAATTTGCAATGCTATGATGATAGAAGGAGGACACAAGGTAAGAGAATTTACTCGTGCATATTGTATTCTAACAAGTAAAAAGAATAGAGGAGGCAGCCGGAGGAAGGACAAGGAATAGAATGTGACACGTGCAGGTCGTTTATTTAAAAGCATGCGACATATTGTGCATGAATGTTTAATAGGAAACGTATGAAATGATTATTTTGCAGCATGTATTATTCATGCATGAAGGAGTGGACAGACTCGCTTACACTGACTTAAGCTTTCTACTACTAAGTTGTGTACAGACATATAAGTGTATGTATGCATGTGTGCATGTGTGCATATAAAAGCCAACAAGAAATAGTATGGTAAACGGTGGCAGTGTTTACGTAGTTGCTGCACTCTTAAATATAAACACACACGTATAATTGCCTGCGAGTGTGTGAACATAAACGTATAATTATTATCATGATAATAATACCTCTCGCTCTCATACTCGCCTTTATGCAAGTCACACACAAGCATGCAAACAGCCATACGAGTTCGTGTTTACTTATTTTTAATTATAACAAACAAATCTGTAATCACTGAGCATCAAGATTAATTTAATTGAAATACACGTATTAAAAAATAATGAAATAGATGTCATAGAGTTTTAAATGCATACGAGTATTTATTAAATTTTAAATTTTCTTGTAAATCTGTATGTAAACGTTTAAGCCGTTTAAGTTAATTGATTTGAAGAAAATAAAATTTTATAACAATTATTATTTGTTTTCAATAGAAATTGAATTGAAAAGAGACGTCGGTAGTGTTCTTAAGCTGAATATGCTCAACCATATAAATACTGAAAGGACTTAGTATGCGAAACAGCTATATGACAAAAGAACTACGTAGAGGTCGCAGACCGCTGCAAAGAGAAAATATCTTCAAATCTGGACAAGTACTTTATTGAGTCTCTGCTGATATATGGTTAATCTCTTACTAATAGCTAACTAATCGGTAAAAAGCTATATTATCATTCATTATCATCTCTCGCCATCCAACCACACCGTTTTTAACTGGATCAAGTCCTTTGTGACTGAGATAAAGAAAATAATTACTGCAAAAAAAAACAGCAATGTTCACAAATATACTTTTGTATCAATGCTTCAGAGAGCGGCATTGACGAGAGATACTTTCTTAAATGCCATATGTTAACTCATATTTAATCAGCTGTTTTTATCGCATCACTCACAACATGAAATTGCACTTGTTGTAGTAGTGGAGATTTGCAAGAAGTTAAAAGTTAAAGCTACATTTACACGTTTAAAATTTTCTTCAAAATTTCTCTTCAAAATGCTTCAAGCTCATGTAAACAGCAAAATTTTGTTCAAAATTTGTTGATCAAAATTTTTTGATCAAAACTTTTGAAGATTTCATTGATACCGTGTAAATAAGCATCAAAATAGCATCTAGCAATATTGATAACTATAAATAATTTGACAGCATGTTCATTCTTTTGATTCAAAACGTATCACATGTTTTTTTACATCTCTTTGTTGCAGCAAGTGACGTAATTAAATTTCTTACATAATAAAATTAAAATTAGTAAATTAATATGAGTTGGTAAGTAATACATATTTAATAACTATATATTTGTGGAATAATATAGCAGTATTTTTAAAAGTGATAACATAAATGGTCGATGTAAGTAAAATTGTAGTTCGCGTCCACAAGCGAAATATTCACTTCTACAGTGTGCTGGTGCTATAATATCGATGTGTTTTCCATCTAATGCCCCGATTGAATTGGGAAAATTCCATGTTTTATTTATACTCTGGGAAATACTCTCCCATTCCTCCTCTGTTGCTGGCATCTGTATCAATAGATATTATTTCAGATATGTTTTTTGTTTAATAAATTAGGACTTACCTTTAAAAATTCATCTTTTAATGAATCTAATACTTTATATAATGCAGTGCAGACTTCAGGCACAATATTGCATATCGATGATCTTGATCTTTTGAATAGGAACATCAGACTTGCATAACTGTCGCCAGTCGCTAAAAATCTGAAAGTAATTGCCAGGCGTTCTCCGGGGCATATAGATTCCCGCATAGTAGTATTCGCCTTTTCTATTGATGAGGTGACGAGATTAAGCAAATAATCAAAATCGTCTGGTGACATTCGGACAAAGTTTTTGTATAGGTCAGGATCATTGCTTTTCAATTGATTCCTAAATGACAAATACAGACCATTACCTTCTAAAAGAAAAGGTCGAACCCAATGCTCCTTTTGTTTTCTTCTTTTTTTTGCAGCTACTTCTTCCTCCAATATTAAAAATGTTGATGCGATAATGATTGTGTCGTCGTCCATACTTATTAATATTAAATTGTTTCACAAAAGAACCAAAAAAGCTGATCATAGTCAATATTTTGAACATAAAAAGTTTACCAATAGTGTAAATTAGCTTCAACAAATTTTGATCAAATTTTTATCAAAATATTTTGAAACATATTGAAAGATCAAATATTGATCAAATTTTTGAAACGTGTAAATAGTACATCAAAATGAATTTTCAAAATTTTGAAGAGACTTAAAAATGCCTTCAATCGTACGTTAACTAACTTTAGTACTTCAAATCAATACAGTATTAGTCTGATTATTTAGACTATTTAGTCTTTCATCCATAAATCCTTTTACTCTCCCTTATGTGTTAACAACAGACAGATTTTATGAGTTATTTAAGCTTATAAAATAAACGAATACGATTTAAAAAAAAAACTTCTTAGAGAATATAGAGATAATAGATTGTAGAGGATCAAAAAAGCAGAAACACCTCGCGACAGTGTTAGGTACAGCGTTACATTTGCCTGCCTAACTATCCTACACAGTCGTACGATTCGCTCGCACGAAAATCTGACGTGCTTTAAACCACTTTTTAAAAAAAGCGTTCCTGGTGCCACACTATCATACAAATATGATGAAAATAAATTTTTTCTTTTTTGATTGCAAAATTGCAACTCTGTAACGATACTAAAATTGTCATTTCATAAAATTATTGGCACTTCATTTCATCTACTTTTGTAAATCGTAGTAATTTATTTATTTGTTTTATAAATTTCGCGTTAAAATTACAGTAAATGATTTTTCCTGCATAGAAAATATGTTTAATAACACTTTCCTCTTCATTTATTTAATAGATTTAATTGGTATTCCCTTGCACGACCTATATTTTGAATGAAAATTACTTTTTGAAATTCAAAACTTTGCAAAACTTTAATTAATTTATTTTTAGTACTGCTAATTGCACATGTATTGGTGAGTGCATATATTGATGTGTGCACGTGCATACACATTTAAATGTTTTAAAATACTTGAAATAAGTACTTCGTTGCAGTTGTATACAAATAAACACATACACACATATGTGTGTTTGGTTGTGAGTGCGGCGCAACATTTTGTGAAGGAAATAAAGAATAACAAAAACAACAGGAAATGCATTTAAACACATATGCGTCACTTAACGATATATGATGTTGTTCAGTTTTATTATTGCCGTACGTATTTTCGCTATATTTTATATTGTGTTTGTTTAATGGTTACACCCACCCATCCGCCTCCTAAATTAATCTGAAATGAAATGCATCATCAGTTGGTTAAAGTGTTTTATAATGCAACAACAGCACTTGTGCGTATACATACACACACAACTCTCGCGAGTGTTAAAAACCTCTAGCCATGTTTGAATGTGTGTTGAATTTATAAACGTTGTGTGTTTGATGGGGAAAGAAGGCAGTAGAAAAAAACGAGTCTTCATACCAAAAATTGATTCACGTTAGTTGCAGCAAGTTTCGCACAATGAATGTTTTTAACTTGTTTACATTAATGTCAGTATTGCCAGAGTGTTTCCACTGTATTTATAATAAATGCAAAAAATGAAAATTATTAAATGGCCTTTACGTTTGTATGCAAATAACTTTGAACCGAATATTGTGATTCTAGTTGAATACAGTCCCATTAAAAACCTCATGCGTTTTATAAAAGGATTATGAGGAATGTGTTGCGGCAGGAATGCATATTCTGGATTTCCTCACATCATGTAAGCCTTATGGGATTATGAATGTGAAACTGAAGAGAAAAATGTCAAAGAATTGCTGCTTTATGGCACAAATGATACTGATATCTCTTAGTAGTTCATAGGTATCCTTATTGTATTAAGGACGAAAGCGTTTTTAATAACCTTCTGTATTTCCGGTGTTGCCTTTATTCATTCGTTTATAGTCCTCTGCATCGTTGATAGCTGCATATTATTCCCACATCATCTCCCCGTACCTCTCATCATAAGCAATATTTTTGAAAATTTTGATCCCGGCCGTATATGTAAATTGCATGCCAATCTGGTAACACTGAATAAAGCTTTTGTTTCATATGAATATGTGTGAGATATGCCATGTTGTATGTGTGTGTTCTCGGTTAGTGCACGTTTAATGGCTGTAATTAAAATTTTTTCTTGCTCCCAGTGTAATTTAAAGGAGAAGAGTAACATATTGTTATTGGTGTTGTTCTTGTTAATGTTGTTGTTGCCTCAAATGTGTACTCCGCTATAAGATGAATTTCAGCAAAGTGTGTTTGTATGTATTTATTTATTATGCAGTTAAAAACAGTATTGCTATCATGTTGTTGCTGTTCCTGTTGCTATTTGTAACAGTTATTTTAGTTTCGCTTCCGTTTTACTTTTTAATTACAAGCGTAAGTGTTCATCGGAAATTCACAATTGTACTCGTATGTGTGTAGTATGTAGTATGGGTGTGTGTTTGCGTATACTTATTTACTATGGTTAAAATATCCCATGTTGCACATGTATTTGTATTGTAGCTATTTTCGACAAGGATGTTGTTGGTAGTTTGTTTCTGGTTGCCATAGTTGTTATTCGGTTGGTAATAAATGTTGCAGCGTGCTTGTCTGTACATAAATAATTTTGTATGCAAGTTTACGTGGATTGCTTGAAAATTAATTCAATTAATTCATTTTTTATATAAAATAATATTTAATAATATTTAATGATAAATTATTCCATATGAAAATGAACATTTAAATATTAAAATTTACATTAAATCAGTCCATTTTTTATCTACAAGTCTGAGACAGTAAATCTCCTGGGCAAGCCAATACAGCTGACATATTCAGGTAAATTCATCTTAATTATGTGGCTTTTGTTGCATGTAAATTTTCATGGCTCTTGAAGATAACATGATTGCTAACATGAATCTCCCCTGAACTTTTTTCCTGTTCCAAGTAAATATAAATCAAGGGAAACAGATTTTTTTATCCCTAAATATCATAAACATTTAAGTTTCATAAGAGCGAATTAGAAATCTTTGATTTCAAATGAAATATATCTATTAGTAAATATTACTTTATAGATTTACTATTTATAAATTTAGTTGATGTACTCCGTAAACTCGTGGAAACATAAATTAAAATGTGCTCTTTCTGAAAAAAATAAATATTTATTAATAAAATTTCAAAATCATTTGTTTTTAGCAAGTCGAACGTTTCTTATTATTCCCCCAAATTAAAGAATCCCTTTTAGCAGATCCTTAAAAATAAAATTAAATATAATTTAATTTAGTTTTATGTCTGCCTTTTAAGTTTTTTGAGAATATTAATTTATCATTTAGTTTTCAATTTAGCCTCGCATAACTTTTGAAACCTATTACATATATATATATGTATGTGTGTGTGTGTATAAATAGGTAAGTGGTTGGTTGTGTAAACGCGCTTGAAAAGCGGAAACGAAATTTTGTGTGTTAAAGTAGTTTCCCACTTGTGCAGCTTGCAAATATTTTTGTAATTGCATTTTAATTATTAAATTTAAAACTTTTTGCCACGATGTCAGCAGCAATTTTTATGCTAATCCGGCTCATGCTAATGTAAGTCAAGAGGTTTATAGGAATTTTAAATAACACTTTTTGAAACAAATTAAAGATTACATTTGATTAAACTATTTTAAATATTGAAAAATATTTTTATTTCAATAAAAAGGAGCAACACGAAAGAAGCCACTACTTTCATAGACATGCTTATATAAAAATAAAATACACTCCTGGGGAAATTTTAAGGCAGGGGATAATTAAATATTTATTAATCCCTGTCACTGAAATTCATGTGCTCAACTACTGTTGCACTCCACATAAAAGCATGTGTAAGCATCCCCCGTGCAACCAATCACTACGTTAAGCAAATACGAAATGCATTTTTTAAAGGTTAATTCTGCTACGGGGTAAATTGTTTACTTGCTCTTCCCTTCAAAATTTTGAAGGAACAACAACAACCATTAAAACAGAAATTGGAAACCTTTAGAAATGTGCGTAACTTGTATAGCATTTGCGTGAAGCAAAGAATGGATTAGGCACATCGTCAATTGAAGAGCGAGAATAGCAGGAGCTGATAGCAGTATGAGTTTAATTCTGGATTTTGTTTGCATTCCTGCTTGCAATTTTTGTTGATTTAAATAAATATTTATTTATTTTTCTTTCAGTTTTAATGTCACAATTACAAATGAATGAACACACACTCTCACATTCGTACAAATACTTTGAATACGATCCCAACCGGTATTTGTGTAATTTTGTCTGTATTTGTTTGAGCAAATTTCTTTGGTGTTATCATGGCATTTTTGCCTCACCTTATAGACTTGTACCAGGCAGTGGAAAAAGTGCTTTTAAGCCATTATATATAATTTGGTAAAAAAGGTGCTTCTTAAAACAATCAGCTATTTAAAAAAAATATATATATAAATGTTTTAACAGCTGAAACCATAAACAGCTGATTTTGTCTGCAAATTGTAAATTTCATTAAATCATTATATATAATTTGGTAAAAAAGGTGCTTCTTAAAACAATCAGCTATTTAAAAAAAAATATATATAAATATTTTAACAGCTGAAACCATAAACAGCTGATTTTGTCTGCAAATTGTAAATTTCATTAAATCAGCTGTTAACATACAATTAATTTTATAAATATCAGCACAACAGAAAAATTATATTTTAAAAAAATGCTAATTAGTGCTAATTATATCACTTTTGTGACCAACTGTAAAGTATGTGTTTTTAATTTCAAATGAAAAACCAAAAAATTTTATCAAAACACTTTAAATCAGAAACTAAATTATATATTTCTTATAAATGCTTCCAAACTAATCATAAGTATATATATAATTTATAATTATATAAAGTAATGAAGTGCTTGGAAATCAAATTTTTATTTTGATTCATAGAAGAAGATTCTCAATAATCCTGTGATCTTAATTTTACTGCTGCATGCATTACATTTGCCCTTTTAAGCTTTTGATTTGGCAGAACTGAATTTAATACACCCAACACAGAGTTGTATTTCACAAGATCTACTTAACAAAATTATTTTATATAATAAAACTACTTTCTATGATTGAAAATTCGGTCATCCCTTTTTATTATTTTCTTGCTTAGCGGCTGCATTCATAATCATAAGACGTTTGAATTTCAGTGAAAAGCTGCTCTCTTTGTTCTATATTTTTAGGAATTCCTGCAAGCACTACTGGATTGCTGAGGCACGATACTAGTCATTCTAGTCCATCCTGTTTGGGGTTATCTAATATTTTGTTTTTGCAACTTTCATCAACTTTTAAGCCATTGGTATCGTGTTGATGAAAGAGTTTTTACTACAGCTTTGCCAGCTTTACTACAGAGTTGCCATGTACTTGTATAAGAAATTATTAGGAAGAAAAAGATTCACTAAAAAAGTGAAATCTATTTCCAGTAAAGTTCATTTATCGTGTTCATAAAATGTTGGCAATGTAAAAATTGCGACTTAATCCCAACAATAAACAAGATATGTGTATATAAAACACTTGATTATCAGCCAAAGGATATCTGGTTCGATTCCAGCTTGAATGCAAAATTGATGCGGTCTACCATACTACGCTCAATAAAGTTTCTTTATTCGTATGCAATGATTTTTCTAGCCCCATTTTTGCAAGTAAATAATTTCAACAACCCTAATTTTATTTCTTAAAAAGTAATTTATTCTCTATTAAAATTCGTTTCCACATCATTACAAAGGTTGATCTATCACTTCTTCACATTCTTCTGAATTTAAATCACTTAAGTCTTCCTTTTTTAAAAGTATTTTAAGGTTCTCCCTCTTACAAACGTTGCCGCGTGTGTGCTTATTTACAAGGTATTGTATCAATATCTCGTGTATCTAGTGGCATGTAGTAACCATTTCAGCTTTACCAGTGCACGCACTGAGCATGTGAGTGCTTACAAACTCACTGGCATGCATCATACATTTTATGTGTTTGTGTAACTGACATTCTCAATATATTTCGTTTATATTTACACTGGGTATTCTGCTCGATTAAGCAGAGTATAAGATTGGCAAAAATGCTGTCAAAGTTGTCAGACCGTAGACAACTTTTCTCACTTTATTGTTAGAAAACAAATCGATGTGTACATAACAGCGTATGTGCATTAGTGGTGTTACTTTCTCAGCGTTAACATTGATATAACGATCCTATAAAGACTTTTGAATATCTCCATATTTTATTTCTTAAAAGTTTTAGAGTACAGAAACTTTAAATGTTATATATTTCATTCATTCAGAGGGCATGATCCTACACAAGTCGTACGATTTGAACAAGTTTATGAGAACATTCATAGAATTACATTTTTCACAGTTGCATTTACTTCGGTCTCACATGATTAAAAAGCTAAATTTAATTAACTCGCCAGCAATCCCCCATTGAATATTTAATTAAGAAAACTGGTGGCGCAAAAAAGGAGTAAAGATTCCTTGATGATCTGCACAAGTAAAAATCTGCACAGTAAAATTCACGAAGTAACCAGCTGATACTGCGAAGTAAATAATTCTAAGGTGTTTTTACATAGCAAACCAGCTGATTTTCTTTTTCAAAAGTAGAGGGCAATTAAGCACTGGGATTTTTTTATAATTTCCCGTATTTACCCTTGATTAATTGTTAAAGGGCACAACTACACAAAATAACCAGTTTTTAAACCGATGAAATTTGTCAACAGTATTATGCAAAATATACGTATTTAATTATCTAAAATGTGTAGCTATAAATTTTTTTATTGAAAAAGTTACACCCCTAATGTAGTACATGCTATCCAATATACATTTAAGTAGATACATTAAAAAGGGATTTCATTGTAGAAAATATACAATTTAATTTACTTTAAACACGTAGCTAAAGTTGGCTTTATATATATTTCATCAAATTGGTTTCATTTCTTATGTTAGTAAAGTCTCACATTAAGTTTCTATTTAAAAATTTAGCGGCAACGCCTCAAATTCTTTTTTTTCAAATTAAATAAGATTTTTTGATCCTTTTTGGAAATTTGTAACATGACGCAGAATAAATTGTGCTTAGCCACAGGCATTTTTGTAGAGAACCACCTAATTTTATAATTGGTTTTTCATAGAACACTGGCACATACACAACTACAATAATATTAGGGTGGGATATTTTAATAGTAAAAAAATAATTCTCTTTAATTCATTTACTTAATAGCCAAACTGGCAAGCCAAACGACGCTTGTGAAACAGTGAATTAGTTGAAGTGCTATAATTTCGCCAGGACTAAAAGCTAAAGAGATGAAAGCTGATCATAATTGGTGATACAAGCTATCGAACACAGAATTGTACCGCTCTGAATGTGGGTTAATTAATTTCCAAATTGAAACCAAAAAATTTCAAAAGTATTTTAAGTATATCGCAATTATAACTGATTAGTGTAAACCATTTCTAAAAATGTAATGAACTTGATGAGAACTATAAACAAAAAATATAAAAATTTAATAAACACAAAGAAAAGAACTATTCAATAATTTTCATATAAAAATTTACCGTCTCGCGTAAATAAAGAAAAAAAATTTTTGTTATTTACAAAAATTATTATTCAGGAGTTGAACTCAGGTCATATAAGTTGAATGCAAATATAAACTCAATCGAAAAACCGGTGCGTTATTTGAATAACCAAAATTGTTTAAGAATAGTTTATAAATCTTCATAAGGTTTCGGTAAAATGTTACTTTAATGTAAAACAATAAAAACAAAAAAAACTAACTTAAAGTGTATTTGAAAACCGTTCACAATATTAAAGAAATTTTGTTCTTATATCTTAGGAAATGTTTCTTTAAACTCAAAAAATGTTTGCTAAATATAAAAAATCAGCTAACAGCTTAAGAAATGTTCATAATTAGTAAAAAAAATATATTTTTTCAATAATACAGAAAATAATTTAATTTTTTTTATTTACTTAACATCATAAATTTTTAAAATTTTTCATAATTTTTTTTCCTTTTTTTCTCTTACACTGGTAATAATATTTAGTTACTCTGCCTATATTTTTGCTATGTATATATATGATTAAATTAATTAATTGATTAATAATTGATTATATATTGATTAAATTTTGGGAAATGTTTTATTTTTTAATGGAAATGCTTATATATCAATTTTTATAATTTTAAATAATTTCCTGGATTCAAGATCATTTTTTCTCAATAAATTAAACAAATTCAAAAGAGATCTTTAATTCGTTTTATTTTGGATGTGGTATAAAAGTAATATATTGGGCCTACGGCTGGTTTGAATGTTTGCCTCTGAAATGGAATTATTAATAGTTCTGAGATCAGTCCGCACTTTGCATTCCCTATAAAATTTTGTAAACTCTCAAACTAGCATGATGGGCATTCGGGGGATTTGAATGGAACTATGAATAGTTTTGAGATCAGTCCGTTCAAACAAGTCATTAATCAGAAGTGATTTTGACCTCTTTGCACTTTCCACTCCCTATAAAATTTTGTAAACTCTCAAACTGACATGATCGCCCTCGGGGATTTGAATGATTGCCTCTGAAATGGAATTATAAATAGTTCTGGTATCAGTCCGTTCAAAAAAATATTAATCAGAAGTGATTTTGACCTCTTCGCACTTTCGATTCCCTATAAAATTTTGTAAACTCTCAAAGTAACGTGGTGGGCATTCATGTGGTCTGAATAATGAACGGCTCTGAGGTCAGTCCATTCAAAAATATTAATCTCACTTTATGAGTGGGTGTATGAGGGCGTTTTTTACAAAACTTAGCTGGTACGTTCTAAATTTTTATATGTCAATAAAACCAATTTTTTTAATACATATTTGATTATATATTTTATCCCCACGTTTCGTGAATATTTGTTCACTTCTTCAGGGGATTTGTAGTTTAGTTAAACTATTAATTGACTTTGTTTCGTTTTTCCAATTCAATATGTAATTCAATCTTTTCATCTATTTTCAATATTTCTTAATGTAATTTGAATTACAATCGAAAAAATGTTGCACACTTTGTGTATAATTCAAAAAAAAATTAAAAAAAAACAAATTTTAAAAAAGTTTCTGCAAATTCTATAATTGGATTTTAAGAAATTTAATAAAAATCCTGTACTTTAATTATGATACTTAAACGTAGTTCCTATTTTTAGCAACCGTGGGAGAATTTTGTAACCCTTTTTGGTGCCATACATCAACTATTGTGAATTTAAATTAAGTAAACTTGCCTACACATATTAGCTCAACATTTTTTGACTGTGTAAACGTGCGGTTACTGCGCTGCAACGAAAACATTGCACTGTCAGTATCATGCTCGGAACACTTCAGTGCATTCTGAACAGGCACTAATAATTTCCAAATAATTTCTCACAATAACTTGTAAAATATACGTAAATTTAATTTAAATCGATTTATAATTACATTATACGTACTTACGTATCACTCCATCATGCACTTAATATTTTACTAAATGATATGATTACATTATCGTTCCTTAATTTCATTTCATCTTCGTTTCTTTTTATTAATTTATTTTAAAAGGTTTTGGCTCTTTCTCACTCATCACCCTCTTTCCCTCTACTAAATTACAATAAATGAGAAGAAGTAAAATAAATATATAATTTAATATAGGTCGGGCATGCTTTAAATAAATTCATTTTAATTAAAATCAATTGGTTGTGTCCACTCAATGTGATTTATGGCCATTACTCACGGACAGAACAGGAATAATAAGCAGAAAAATATAATAATTGTAGAGAAAAGAAAACATGAAAGTAGATAATGGCATATAGTCGTACAATGGGTCACCAGAGGCTAAAATGTTCATTTATACATTATTATTGTTAGTATTTCTTTCTGTAACTTCTTTTCCTTTTATTTCTCATTTCGATACTTTTGTGTACATTTTACTTTACTTTAAATGTACTTCGCTGTTCGCTGAAAGCGCTCAAACAAAAAGTATTCAAATAAAATTTACTACCGCAATGATAATAAATTTCAAACTTATTAAAGGAAGTTCGTTTTATTAATAAAGTTGACTTTATAGAATTGCTAAAAAGGAAACATCTTTTACAAGTTTGAATTCAAATAAAAATTTTAATAGTTTGATTGTGGTGTGTGTGTGTGCGTGAGTGTGTTTGTGTACATCTGCGTTCGGTAAACAAATAAATATTAACAACGGCAGTAACAAATAATTGCCATCAAATTAAATTAGTTGTTTGCAAAATCTATTCAGATATAATTATAAAACATAAATTCAGTTTGGAAAATTTTAAAATGCAAGCTGATGTTTTATATGTATGTGCATTTAATGATATGACAGTTTGTCACAAAAGTATTCAAACAATATTACGTATTTTTAATTAAGTTTGACTGCCATGTCTTTTAAATATGTATACATATGTTACATATATACATATATACCTATGTATATAAATTATTAATCACAAGTGTAAAGGCCCTAACTGACATTTTTTTCCAATAGGTTTTTTTCTTTTCTGAGTTATTTCATTGTATATGTAAAGAAATTAATAAATGAATTTATAATAACATTAATAATAAGTTAATTATAATAAGAATGCATCCAGTTAGGCTTCTGCAGTTGTTTTGAAAGAGATATATGAAAGCAATAAAAAAAACCACTAATTGTAAAGTTATTATTGTAAATTTTTGAAAAGATTAAGAAATTGAAAGAGATTGAAGAAGCTTTAAATGTCGTTTCTTTGACTACAGGTGAATGAGTAAAGTTATTGTTTATATAAAATGTATTGTACTTTAATAAACTTATAAGTTATTTGATTACAAAGAAACTCATTTGAACAGATTAAGTTAATTAATATAAACTCTGTCCTAAAGCCAAAAAAAAAAAGAAAAAATTAAAAAAAAATATTAAAAGTCATTTTGTTGAATTAATTATCTTCATTACCATTATATGTATTCAGTTTAGTTCAGATTTCAATATATGAATTCAATATACATTGAAATCTCTACAAAAAAATCAATGCCGCAAAAAACTACAAGTTAGGGCCTTTCTGCTTGAGATCAACGATATATACTCGTTTATTATAAATTATATTTTATTAACTTTGCAACATTTCAGAAAGCATGACGAAAGGACAATGAGGTCAAAGAACAAACATTATTTATATCTCTAAGATTTTGTTGTTATATTATTAAAATTAATTGCATTAATGAACTGACAGTGATGTGAAAAATAAAAAATTCATGAAATATTTCTTATATATGAAAATTAAAATCATAAGATAATAAACAATGTGATATCGTAATAGTGCTTTAATCCCACAGTTTGCTCCACTAAGAAGGCCGCTTGAATTCAATTAAAAGATTTTAATTTAAGCACAACTTAATTCAAACCTGCATATGCAATTGACTTTAAACTTCAATTATATTTAATTAAATAGAAGGCATGAATTAGAAGACCTCTAATACGGCCCTATGAGAGGGCACATGCTTCGTTAAATATTGCTGCGATTTTCCTCGCCTTATTTATTTATTTTAAATTTTTTTTTTTCTATTTTTAATTTTTTTATTTTTTTAATTTTATACAATTTTCTATTTCTATTAATTAAATAAAAGTGTTGATTTGATTTTTTTTATGAATATCTTTTTAATAAAATAAAAAAAAATTCCCACAGAAAATTATCTTTGTATTCCACATAAATTTTATTATATTGCTGATCTTGGAACAGAGTATGCGGTCAATTTTCCTGGCAAAATCGAATATTAAATTTGCTTTTTTTACATACTCCTTATGACGGCGCCAACACCGTAATATTTTGTCAGCCGCGATCTTTAAGTAATTTCAGTTTATAAACAAAACCAAAAATACAGCTATTCAGTGTTGCCAATTATTTTAATTTCACCATTTTTGGATAGCTTTTATTTTCATTTATTTTTTTTTTTTTTTTTTTTTTTTGTTTTAAAATATCTCAAATCTAAAATTTTTTTTTAAATAATATTTGAATTAATTAATTTGCCGTGTATTTTTTAGTACTGAAATCTTTGTGATGTTTCTGTACATGCGTTCGTTTAAGTAGCACCAGCTGATTTTTTAATAAAATTTGATATAACAAAAAATTAATTTATCCATTTCTTAAATAGATTAATAAATTTTATATTTTTAATTAATAATCGCTTTGGTTTTGATAATCGTATAAATATGTTTTATGATTACTTACTTAATATTAAATATTAATTTTGCGATTTTAGTGCAAAACAAATAACAAAGATAAAAAGAAAATATTTTAAATATAAAAAGGCACTATTTTTTATATTGCTTAATATATTTATAAAATTTTCAGAATTTTCTAAGGTTAAGGCAAGCATGTGCCCTCACAAGGACCTACATTGAAGGTTTTGTAATTCTAATTCTGCCTTTGCATTTCAAGACTTAAATTAATACATACAGATATTTAACAAAATTTGGCAGCCTATTGCAGTAAGTCTCGTTTACTTTATGATGAAAATTTTACAGGAACATAACAAGTTAACTTTTATCAGCCACTGTATAGCATAGTCTGCTTCATATGTATATGAGGCGATTTGTTAATAGTATTTCATTTAACTAAAAAAATCCATTATAAAATTTTGCAAATACACAACATTTTAAAATAACTTTTTGTATATAATTTTTTATGCATAATACGGTTGCTAGAAATCATAACAGTAAATGTGTAAATGCACTCATAAAAAATAAATATTTGCATAAAATTCATGCGTTGGTACGAGCATAGTTTAACCGCAGACAGACAAACTAAACCACACTATAAAATAAACCAAAAATTAATATAATAAAAATGTAAGAGAAGATTGTTAAATTGCGAGTGAAATTTACTATTATTATTGGGGGGCCGTTGCAAAATTAAATATAAATAATTTTAAATTCCACTTTTATAATGCCATTATAAATTAAATGAGAATTGTTTTGGAAGCTAAAATGTGGAAACTGTTTTTTTAAAAGCTGTGCTACCAGATTTTATATTAATATATGGATTTATATAAAATGGGAATAAGAAGGAAAAAAATTTTTGATGTGGCCAAACTCTGGCTTAAGTCCAAATATAGAGACTATCTGTTATGGGGTCTAAAAGGATATGAAAATAAAAAATTAATAAATATTCTTTTTAGCTTTAGATTTTAAGGATTTAAAAGTTATATTATATACATGAATCGATTCATAAAGTTGTTCTTAAAATCAAACAAAACTATTCTAATGAAACCAGCTATTCATCTACACTTAATAAAATGCTTTAAAATTTAGAGGAAATGTTTTCTAATATCTTTGTTTTAAATTAGAAATAAAATTGTTTTATTACATTTAAAAATATTTATAAAATTCCATTTAATTACACATATTTGAATTTGCATATTTATGAACTTTTTTCATTTTAATAAAGAATGCCAGTTTTGAGTTTAATTCAATATTCTGGTTAAATTTCAATTCTTTGAAATCATGAGATTTGAAATACAACCATTCTGAAATTAAAAATATTTCCAATTCTTTTCTTTTTTCATTTACTTATTATTTTAAACATTTTCTAGGCTGGTTATCTTTTCTCAAATAGTTGATAATAAAGAAGTTTTCCAATAGACACTAATAATTGTAAATGGAAAAACTATCGGGAAATACTTATAATTGTGTTGGCCAATATCCAATAGATACTTGCTGCAGTATCCCAAAATAAAAATTGTTTTAATTCTGCAGCAAATTTAATGTTGTGAAATTATAAATACTCTCTAATTTCCCATCCCTGACTCGCATTCTAAAGCACTATTTAAACCGAATTTTAAACAGGATATAAAATATGTTTTAAAATGCCACAGTTTGTTAAATGCAATGAAATTTTAAGTGGAAAATATCCAAATTTCTACCAAAGTTACTACGATTATGGTCAGAAGTTCGAAATGATGGCCATAAAATACATTAAAAATGGCGGAGAATAAAAAATATATTTTTAATTTTTAATAAATTACTGTTTAAGTTTTCTTGTTGCTTGAGTAATACAAACCATATATACATACATTAATATAAAAAGGGCCTAAGTCATTTTTCTGCATATTTTTGTAAATAATTCCCTCACCGGTAGTCCACGCCATAAAAACGATTAAATATTAAGTGCTATTAATTGTTTTTTACATTCTATAATAAAAGAAAACTGCTAGTTAAGGCCTTTTAAGTATTAATATTTTCTACTCATAAATGTCTCCTTATTAACATTACACTTTGCAGGCTCTCCTCATATGATTTGAACGTGCTACAACATATAAAAAAGTCTTCCGATGCAGCAAAAGTTTTGCGTATACGGAAAATATTTTAAAACTTATTTGTAGAATCTATTTACAAATGGAATTTTCTCAAAAACTATTTTAATTTTATTAAAACTTTTACACTGCTGTAATTAAAGTTCGTAACTGGCAAATAAAGTCATTACAAACTCATACACAAAACAGACGTATCGAATCACTTTACTGTCAATTGTGCAACGAATAAAATATGTTACATATTCATTTTATTTGCATAAATTAAGTTGTCATATGTTTTTCTGTTTTATCTTAAAGGTGTTTGAGTTAAATAAATACGTGTCTTAAACTTTGCGTACGTATAAATATGCTGTCATTAATTCTACGTCGCTGATAATACAGCAAGCATTTCTTTAAATTATATCCTTTAGCGAAAGTTACTAACTTTAACGATTTGACAGATTGTTAAGTTATCCACTAGTATTGTTGTTAACGGCAGCGATAGTTGGATTTACTAACTTACTTTCAACCTCTGTGTTTAACTTCATTTATTTTATTTATTTATTGGTTTTAATTTTTTTTTTTTGCAACAGTCGCATGAAATTTAACACAAAATTGCAAAAACATAAATAATAAATATATAAAATAAATAACATTAAGTAATATGTTTAACTTTTTATATCTAAACAATTTTTTTTATTTATTTTCTTATATTCCTGTAATAATAACAACTTTCGATTAAACAATTAAACTAAAGAACTAGAAGCAAAAATATTAGAAAATGTTTAAATAATTAATGCCAACGACGTGAAAAGGAATTGACATCTTGGTCGTGTTGACAAGCTTGAATTTAGTTGTATTCAAAATTGATATGTAATTGAGGTTAAGCGATTTAACTTGAGTTCAACTCCTAAATTTGTCCAATTCTGTTAAAGTCTATTATGCACTGAATGAGGAGGAAAAATTAATACATGACGGCAGAGACTAGCCGCTCTGCTAATATTACTTTTTATTTAATTTTTAATGCCTCTTAATAAAAGTAATTTGAAAATCATATAAAAAAAAAAATTATCTTTTAAATTATTAAGAGTTCAGCTGAAGTCAAATTTATTCAAATTAAGAAGAGTTAAAATTTTTCCAAATGTGTCTTCCTACGGTTATTAAAAGAAACATGGAAATATTTTTCTCACTTACCAAATTAAATTTATTTTAATTTTTAGTTGCATTACATTGCGAAAAGGCATGATAAAATTGCTAACAGATAACACCATCTGTATGGTGATTCGGTAACTTTTAATGCTTTTAAAAAAGGCCTTCAGTAAGCCACAAGCGTAGTCGACATCACATAAACTGTACCATTTTAGTTTAGTAAACTATTGAGACTTGCTTGTTTTAAGCGATAACTAAAGGCGTTAAGAAATCAGTGAATAGCAAAAACACAAATTTAAGTGTTAAAATATCGTAACTTGATTAAATAGAGCTATACTAAGCAATTAAGGTTTCTTGAATTTGCCTAGACTTAAGTTTTCTCATCACCAGCAAAGAATTTCTAAAACAAGCTTGTGGACTGGCTCATGTTGCAATATGTAAAAATGGTTCAATAATCATTTTTGTTACTAAAATATGTAAGAGAATATTTGGTTGCTCTTCTGCGCCACTTATAATTTTAGTTCTCAAAAGATAACGTTGTGCTTGTAATAATTCTCATGAATAATAATTCTCAAAAGCTTCTAAATAATGTTTAACAATTTCAGAATTAATAAAATGCTCATTTAGGTTGCCATAAAATGTTTAATATAAGTGCTTTTATTTAAATGTTTTAATTCATCGCATAGCAGGAAGCTCTGAAGTCTTATGTAGCAGGACAAAATATATCCTTTTACCACATGAACAAATAAAAAAATTCTAGGAATTTCCTTTTAGCTGAAAAAATGTTATAAGATTTTGTATACTTCTCAAACGACCTCAATTGCATATTCAAAAACTTGCACATATTTTCTAATTTAATTAATTAATTACAAAATGTTCGCTGGGTTAAGATACGTGGCTACATACTTGTGGATATAAAATATGAATGTGCATGCATATAGACTTTGATGATACTCGTATCTGATAGATCTCAATTAAAAGTTTTCAAATCATTACAGCAATCACGTTTTAAACTTTTACTGACATCTTCATTCCCCCCTTTATAATTTTCTTTCGTACACAATAATTTTTGTAGCAAAGTGTCTGTGCATTTAAAAGGAAAAAAAGTATGATTGAGAGTGCGTGAGTGCGTGTGTGCGTGCTTGTATGCAACAACAAAAAGTTTAACCTCGTATAAAGTTTATTATCGAGCAAGTAAATCTAATTTAAATGTTTTAAAGGAAATAGGATTTTGATTAAGTGACAGTTTGTCTGCATGGATATGAAATATCAGTATGTGTTTTGCCTACTCGTGTATGCGTGTATGCGTGTTTTTGTGTTATACATACGCGGAGATTTATTGGTTGTGCACACATGTATGCACATAGAATTACAAATACTTACACGGCCATTGTCTTAAAAAATTGTATTTACATATTGATTAAAATGAAATGTGGCTAAAATTTAAATAAATTCAAAATATTTGGAATTTCAAGTGACACGTCAGGTGAGATAAAAGCCAGGAAGCAAGTTTTCCATAAGAAATAGAAAAAACAATACTTTGAAAACGTCTTTACTTAAATGCTTTGAAGATTATTATGACGATTTTATTTGTAGATTAATTGAACAAACAATTGATAAGCCTTTCAAACAAATTACTGGCAAAAGAGAAAATGGGAAACAGTGTACTTTATCGTCTGAATGCTTTTGTTGTGATAAAAATTTTGCTACTGATAATTTTGTTTCTGAACGGTATTATTACAACGTCACTCGAAGCGATAAGTTGGAGACTCGAACTTAGTATCTTTAGCTGTAGTAAGGAATGCGTAACAAACATTGTTGTTTAGGTATAAGATCTATGCAATGGCCTCAGCAGAAAGTGCTGCTACTCATGTTATAATTATATCTATATAAATGTAATATTAAGTCAAATATTAAGTCAAAGGTGAGTGCTAAATTGTAAGCAATCTGGAAACAAAAAAAAACATGAACTCTTGCCCGAACACCGAAATTAAAAGAAGACCGCTTGGGAACACCACGTGTTGTTGACAGTGTTTAAGTCTTAGCAACTGCCCCCATAGACGGTGCTTCTAAATATATTACAATTATATACATATAATTGTAATATCGAGTAAATAAATAAATATAAACCCTCATCAATGACATCAATCTTAATATCACTATTTTTGCAAGACATCTTTCAGCATGGGCTTGGGAAATTAAATAAAATTCAAACAAAACTTTAATTGATTCAAATAAAATAAAATATTGCCAGTTTAATTGATGAAATTAAAACATGCCAGTTGTGTTCGCAGCAACACGATTTGAACACAAAATGAACATTAACGTAACACCACGCAGCTTATGACGCACAATTGTAAGTTTACTTTATAGATAAAATTGCATTCATACGTATGCAGTTTCTTAGCACTATCATATATTAAAATATGGACGCGAGTGCTTCTGCTGCGCCAGCAATAACATTATAAATAAACACTGACAGTGTTAAGCTTTATTTCGAGTGATTTTCTCTGGGTTTCTGGTAGAAAAAAACAATTAATGTGTTTTCTACATAAAATAAAATATATTTTTAGCAAATGGTTTCATTGTACCAATTAAGTTTTTGTTTGAATTTCATTAAAAACGTGCGAGCTCATAAGCCCAGCAATTTACCATGCTCATATGAAAAATATAAGACCAACAATAATATTGGCGCCATGACTGTACGAGTATTTACATGAGTGCTTTAATATTGTGGTGATTACACTGTCTAACAAAAGTGTATGTGAATAACAGATATTGGGAGTTATTGAAGGATCTCCAAAATATTCGGCTACAGCTAAAATATTTAGCTCTTCGCTACCATTTGCAGTTATCAGTCTAGAACTTTTTTGTATGCCCAGCGATTTCAAACTTATAAACGAATTTGAAGAGAAGAGTTTTGAACCCTTCAAACAATTTATATTTTATTTAATTATATTTAAGACATGGTCCTACTTTTAGAAGAAGATTAAATTATTTTTTTTTTTTGGTTAATTTATTTAGCAATATTTTTTATATCGTTAATTTTTCTATATTGCAGACATTATTGCATGATATTTTTGCATTATTTATTAAAATATTAGTTTTTTAATAAAATTCTGAACAATTTCAATAAAAAGTAATTATTGGGCTGCTAAAGGAATTGCCAATATTTTTATCAAGATTTTAATTTTAAAACTTTTTTCCTTTGCGATTATTTAAATTATTTGCTATTCATGGCAGGACTTGACCAAACTATCTGGGAACAGTCCAAATGAACACTAGACAACTATGAGCTCTTAAATTTGCAAAATATTAATTACAACTAGTTGTTATATTATATATCTACCAGAAAAGTACTGTCATACCCCATTAATACGACTAAGTTTTCTTTCTTAACGATAAATACAGGGGCTTTCGCAATTCGGGTTTTAACTCTTTAGTGCTGGTAAAATCCTTTTAAAACGGATTGGTTTGCTAAGTTATCGATAACTTTTGCAGTGTTGCTTTTTAAACATGGTTAAAATTGTTAGTTAATGTACAAGTAAATCGTTTACAAAACTTAAATAACACTATTGATATTGATATTTGATATGATATTTTATTTTTAAAGAAAAAATATTTTTTTAAAGAAATATATATTATATATATATATATAATAATATTTTAAAGAAAAAATAATTTTTCGTAAAGCAAGCACAATTTATTTATTTTCACTTGATTCTACTTTACGGCTTTTCGTAATTTCTGATAAATCTGGCACATGATTTCAAATAACATTAAACGACGATTAGTGGTGTCAACATAATGAAATGCTCCAGCATTAGTGTAAGCTAGTGTATGCTTCGCCTAACGCAAGCTATGCACCAAAAACGTTAAAAGTTACTGAATAGACACGATTTATTTTAAAATTCTTGTTAATTCATTTTAAAGTGTATTGCCGTATAGTCAAATCGTCATTCAGACTGTACCACTTACTTGTCAACACAAGATTTGTTATACAGCCAGAAATTGCTTGTCTATAAAATTGCTTTAAGTAGGATTTAAATCGTCGTTATAAGTTCGAAAATAAATATTACTCATAATCCAACGTAAATATATATATATAAATATTATGTGTCAGTCAGGCTTGATTAAAAGTCGCATAGATACTCAAAAGGGCTTGAAATAATCTCTGTTGAGGCAAGAACGAAAGCAGACATTGGACAAGTAATATAATGAACAAATGATTGATCGATGATGACTTGTAATGATTCAATTGAAGTATTTATTAGGGAAATGAGAGTCATAGTTTTTGTCCATTTAACTGGGAAAATTATGAGTGAGTGACATGAATAATTTATACACATGACAAGGCATTGTTGATGAAAATTATAAAAATAATGGCATTTTCAGTGATATACATCAAGAATATCTGCCAGCTTTATCGCAATAAAATCTCTATAAAATAGAAACTAAACACACACCCATAAACACAATGAGAATTACAATACCAACCACATGCAAGCAACAATCAACACATTCATCACATTTGTAGATTGTAAAATAGTTCCCGCTTGCTGATGACATATTAACGATAATGTTTAGATTGTTTCATTGTTGTTAAATTAAAATCAAAAGCCATAAATAAGCACTGGCGCTTATTACAACAATAGCCATCATTGTTTTGTTTACAATGGCGAAAGTGTTTACAAGGTATTGCATTTCATTGGCTGCCTTTTAAAACTCACTGTGCAACAGAGCCACCAGACGCCGTTGATAACTCCCTGAACATCTCTTTTTTTTTTATCGTAAAAAACATTGCGTGTACTCGTACATTCTAAATTTATTTATTTGTTTTATAATTATAACACTCTTACGCTGCCTTCACATGCAGCAGCGTTAGGTTTTTTCCTTGGCATTCGTAGCAGCTGGAGAAGAATGCACTTTAAAGTCACTTAATAAATAATACAGTTTATGGTTTTGAATATCAACAACTTTTTGACAGGAAAGAGAACTGAATTGAAAACTTATAGTTAAGACTTTATAGAAAGCATGTGTAAGAAAATTATCTTAAAGAGGAAAAGGGAAATTCTCTAGCAGACTCCTTTAATAAATGAATATCACTGGCCTTTAAAACGGATACATTTTTCCTTTACAATACTTTTCAAAGTACGCAAAACTTTTTTATAAAAAATTTTAAAAATTAAATTGTAAAAGAAAGCTCTCAAAAAACTATTCATTTTAGAAGAAAATTTATTTAAAAAAACACATTGTAAAAATGCCACGCCCCAGGGCAATAATGCTATTTAGTGACTCAGGTAGTTTCCCCCTTTTTTTGCGGAGGCTTGGCCAGAGGCCCTCTCTGGTAAAGAGCTCTAAGGTACGATTTAAATAAAGTCGGAAAAGTAATGCTACAAGATGTCCAAGAGTACTGGTATAGGCTGAAGACACTCATGCAAATTTCCACTCCTCTGGCAACATTTTATGACTCTAAAACAGATTTTTTTAATTCAAAAAGGACAACTGAAACAGAAAATCTCAAAAAACTATTCATTTCGAAAGATTTTCTATAAAAATCTATTTTCGAAAGATTTTCTATAAAAAAAATTTATATTTATAAAACAGAAAATCCGTATTCGTCTTAGTCACATATAATACGTCATACGTATACTTTGTACTATCTCAGCTGATATAAAGTTGGCGGCGGTTAACCTCTTATTTTCTAGCACTATCTCTTTTTCCAAATAGTGTCATAATCATTGCATGACCATCAGCTATCTCATCTTAATGCAACCCATACACGATACAACCGTTGGTACAACTCGCTTAATAATCAAGTTGTGTGTTGTGCCCACAGACGATAAAACCTCTTCCTACAATTTCATTTTGCAAACAATTTACAGCTGGAACCAACAAATAATAAACACGCATCCCATGAAGTAAAGCAAATTAGGCTTAAATTTTGTGAAACAATAAACCAATTGAAAGCTCTTTAAGTAAATTAAATATTTATTGAAATTCAAATTTTTTTTAATCTAAAAGATTTTTAATAAACTTTAAAAAATAAAATTTCAATGAACTGTTTTTAATTGCATATAATTTACTGATATTGGCTCTCATTAAATAATTCATCGTTTGTCTTCCATTTTTAATTAGTATTCCCGTTAGTTTTCTTTGCTTTCAAAAACTAAAGCAAAATTAAAATGAGAATGATGTACGAAGTCGCATGACTAGCCACAAACGTTGCAATGCGTTGACACAACTTGCCAAAAAATCAAAAAATTTTAATTTTTCATACAACCGAGACACAACTTCATACAACAGGCCCACACACGTTACATTCTTGTTTTTCTTAAATCAGCTGTTGTAAATTTCAATCCCCACTGCCAAAGTGGTTTTGTGAACGTTTGCAAAAAGTTAAAAGTTGCCCAACTTTAGAACTTTAACTTAACACGCACGTATTGATTGTAAACAGGGTGATATGAATATGCATAGTTTAACTTAGTGGTCAGTTAGCAGAGTACAGGGTATACATATGACCTTTTCTACATGACCAGGCCTATAGAATTAACAATTTTCAAATCTGAACGAAAAGCTAAAAAGTTTTTTAAGAAAATTTCCCAAAGAAAAATAAACTTATTTCAGCCGCTAATCAATTGCAATAGAAGTTTAAAAATTTTGTATTTAAACTTTCGGTATGACGTGTGCTTAAGTTATAAAATAAATTACTTTTTTTTCAGAAAACAAAAACATTTTTAATAAAATATGACATTGTTTGGAGAGAAAACGAAATACGTTTTCTTGTCTATAAAACTAAACTTTGACTTGCATAAGAGAAGTTCAATCTCATCGCAAAGCTGCGTATTCGGATTTGACCAGCAGCTAATGCTTGTCAAATAACTTTGATAAATCTAATACAGTCATTTAGTCATGCTTGTGTGAATATTTTATATAATTTTCTTTTTTTTTTTTTATTATTTCAGATTTATATAAAAAGGGAATGCAAATGTGTGTATAAAGTAATAAATTGGAATGTTTTCTTTAGCATTTTCTGAAAGTAAATAATAAATAAATAATGTAAATAATAAATAAATTTGAAACACCATGAGGTTACACAAATATGTTGTTGTCAAACAACATTGTAAATATAAATACTTACAAGATACATTTAGTTACTTTATAGTTTCAAGCCAAGTCGCTTTTCGAAAACTAAGCAAATATTACTGAGTGACATGTGTGTAAATGTTTGAAATACGATTTGGGTTAATGCCGATAGCATTATGACAAAAAAAACATTAAAATAACACCATTAGCTGCAGGTAGCTTTCTAGTATGACACACGATCGTAAATTTTCTTTATAGATAAAATTGCATTCATACGAATGCATTTTGTTAGCACAGTTACATATTTTAAGTAGTCGCAAGTGGCTCTGGTTGCGCCACCAATTACTTTATAAATAAACACTGACAGTGTTAAGTTTGATATGTTACAACAGGCACACTGAGAGGGCAGACCCAAACTGAGCAAATATTTAACGAAATAACTTTAGTACGGGTTTTAAGCAAACAAATATTTATTTAAAATAATATACCACGATGTATGATAAATGAAATGAAATCAAATAGCAGTAAAATTGCAGTCAAATAGCTGTCAAACAGCAGCAAAATTACAATCATATAACTGCCAAATATCAGTGAAACAGCAATAAAATTGCTGTCAAATAGCACTCAAACACAATTCAAATAACACTCAAATAGCAGTCAACTGCAATTAGTAAAATTGCAGTTAAATGGTTATCAAATAGCAGTCAAATAGCTATCAAACAGCAGTAAAATTACAATCAAATAACTCTCAAATAGCAGTCAAAGAGCAGTGAAATAACTAGCAAACAGCAGTCAAATAGCAATCAAAAACTCCCAAATAGCAGTCAAATAACAATCACATATTAGTAAAATTACTGTTAAATAGTTATTCAATAGCAATAGGAGTCAAACAGAGGTAAAATTGCAATCAAAAAGCTGTCAAACAGCAGTAAAATTACAATCAAACACTGTCAAATAGCAGTGGGACAGCAGTAAAATTGCGATCAAATATCAGTCAAATAGCAATCAAATGGCATCAAACAGCATTCTAATAGCAGTCAGATAGTAGTGGAATAGCAGTTATATAGTTATTAAATAGTAGTCAAACAGAAGTAAAATTGCAGTCAAATAACTGTCAAGTGGCAGTAAAGTTACAGTAAAATAGCTGTCAAAAATCACTCAAATAGTAGACAAACAGAAGTAAAAAAGCAGTCAAACCGCATTCAAATAACAGTTAAATAGCAGTCAAGTAGCAGTCAAACAGCTTTCAAACAGTTTTCAAACAGCATTCAAACAGCATAGCAATAGCATTCAAATAGCAACCAAATTGCAGTCAAACAGTAGTCAAATAGCTGTCAAAAATCACTCAAATATCATTCAAACAGGAGTGAAAAAGCAGTCAAACAGCAGTCATATAGCAGCTAAATACCTGTCAAACAGCAGTAAAATCCCCGTCAAATAGTTGTTAAATACCAGTGAAATAAGAGTCAAATAGTAGTCACACAGTAGTAAAATTGCAGTGAAAAAGCTTTAAAATAGCAGTCAAGTTATTTTCAAAGATATGTCAAAAATCACTCCTATAACAGTGAAATAGCACTCAAATAGCAGTCAAATAGCAATGTAATAGTATGCAAACTGCAGTCAAATAGCAATCAAATAGCAGTCAAAAAACTCCTAAATAGCAATCAAATTTTGCACAAAATATGATAAGGTATTAGCTCTACGGTGTTGATGGTATGAACTGCAATTTGGCTTTATTTCATAAAATATTCGACCAGTGTGACGATTCCTATTAAATATTTCTACTCAGCAAAAACAAATAAATCAGTCGGGTTGTCTGCAGGGCAGACCATCAATCGATCAATCACATATTTTGATTACTTAAAGTTTTTTTACGCTTATTTTAGAACAAATAAGTGCACATTTAAAAACAAAATATAAATAAATATTTGTGAAGAAATGCCAGCGAATTGGTTTGCCGACTGTTAATGATTTACGATTTCATGTTTGAGCTTTTAAGAAACATTTTGCCTGCATCAATGAGTTCTCTCAATACTGTGGTCACAATACGTGTTGGCCGCTGAAATAGTTTCTACTGAAATCCTGGATTAAACAAACAAACTGCAATAAATGTGTCAGTTTTTAGTTAAACCGTTTTTCCATACTGCGGTTTGAAAATAGTGATGAATAGAATTGTGGGAAACTGACTTGACCTGTTTGAATCAAACAGTAAATTTTTGCATACTCTTTTTACTTACTTTAACATTTTTCCTTCAACATTTAGACAAAAAACATTTTAAATATACAAATTTCAGTTTGGGAAAGGCTTTTCCATATTCTTCTAAACTTTTTTTACTCTTTAGAGACTCCAAAGTGGTGTTTTGACATGTTACTTAAAGCGTCAAATAAGCTTCGTATCCTTTTATAAGAAACATAATTTTTTTTCTTTTTTTAAGCCAACTCAGCCAGCAAACATTTCGGTTTGTCCATAGGAACACGCTCAGAAATCGATTCTGCAATCTCCGGTTCAAATGAAAAATTGTAATTTGATGGTGTCCTTCAAACCGCAAAAGTTTCAACTTTTTGGTGCAATTTGGAAAACAGATTTTTTCTTTCGATTTGGTACAAATTTTGTTATAAAATGAATAATTTTTTTTTTAATTAAGACGAAATTTTTAGTAATAGATTAAAAAAAATAATTAAGAATTTTTAAAAACTTTTCAGTTTATAAATTTGAAGCAGCATTTCAAATTTTTCCGTTCATTAATTCAGTATAGAGTTCAAGATAAAATTATTGAAAAAATCGGCAGTTATTCAGCTGATCCGCTGGAAATCATAAAAAATGAATTAATTTCGTATGCAGCAGAGCATCCTCTCTATGATTTTAAATCATTTTCGCCAGGAAGGAGCAGCTAAAGTACTTTGCATCACTGATTATACTCCCCTTTAACCCACCCTTCTATAGTAGCTAGACTTTAATTCACATTTCAGCAAATAGTGCTTTTAATTGCAAAATGAGCGAAAAGTTGAAAAAACAATCCTATTTAAATGTCAATCGCATTTTTAAAGTGTTCAAAAACGGCCACATTAAGATAACGAAAAGTTTCCAAAAATTCCAAAAAAAAATTTTAAATCTTTGCACGTCTCTGCTTTAATTTTAAAAGGTTTTTTTATATTATTTCTAAATTATTTATTTTTAGTTCAAAATTCTTTTACTCAACTTGGATTCGATTAATAAAATTTTAAAAAGTATTCAAAATTATTAAATAAGAATTTAATGAATTCACATTATCGTGTCTTCACTGTAGTTGCATTAAAATTAATGTTTAGCCAATCAAGCAACACTAAGAATTCACTATTTGTATCGAATAAAATTTACATTTGGTGCAACACTAATAAGTGCATACTTGCAACTGCAGAGCAAATACTTGCTGCACATATTCTATTAAAATTTTATTACAATATTTGTTTTAGTTTCATGTTTAGCTGTTTATTCAGCATTTTCTAAATTGACTTCCATTTGCACGATTTTATAAAATTTTAAATTATGTTTTGCATTTGTTTTAAATTTTTTTTTTTTGTTCGTTTTAATAAATCTCTTGAGATTTTCAAGTGCAATATGCATTGCGTTTTAAATGCAGATTTGAAAAATATTTTATTTCAATAAATGCAAAGCCAGATTTATTTGCATACATTTATAGTATGCATATTTGCCTTAAATTTATGTTATATAATAACGATAATAAAAAAGAATCAAATACCGTCGCATTTATTTATTTAGTTGTGTGTCAGGATGTGTGCTGATGTATGTAATTTCATTTGTGCAATTCTATTTATGTTTGCGTAATTTGCGGTTGATGTTGAATGCAAATCACGCACAAAACTTCTACAAATATTAGCATCGTTAGCTCAAATATCATCATCATTATCATCATCATCATAATCATCATCATCATCATAATTATAGTCCATTATGAGCAGCATGATTATTGTCAGCTGGTTTTCAATGATGCCAATCATGCATAATAACGATTATTGTTGTGGTGATTATATTTAACACTGCCACGTTTGTTTAATTAGAATTAATAGCACAGGCGGACAGATTGAATATTTTTCTATGTGTTAGTCATTGTTATCAAAACAAAGTAAGAGGTATTCCAAAATCAAGGCACGACTTTGCCATTATTAATACTAGATTTGAATTGGTGTACCGCTCTATTTTAATTGAAACTAAACTAAACGCGAGTCAAATTGTTTTTTGGCGTTGCTAAAACTTGAAGGCACAAGTGGCAACCAATTCAAATTTTATATTAATTTGGAACACCCTGTAACTGTTAAAGTATGAACTAATAAATAAAACTTTTTTGAGCAAAGCAAGTGGAATTTTTATTCACATACTTTTTTTATCCCCTAGTAGGGAGTAATGCCCTCATGAATCTTTCGTGGAATGTTTTATCCGCTTTCAGTCCTCAGTGAATGTTAACAAAGAAAAAGCCTAAAAAGTCAAGGGCATTTTTTTTTCAAAAATATAAAATTAAAAAAAAAACGAGAAGTTTAATTGCAACAGTATTCTATTGCGGTTTTTAATTTTTATTCAGTGAAATTATGCAGGTACTTTTAGGAAACCTAAGAAAATATTTAGAATTAGCAAGAACAAGCGAATTAGGAATTGTGCTCAGCACATCTTACGACGGCTTCGTAAATTGCCAAGCAATCGAGCTGCAGTTTTGCATTTTGTTGACCTTAAAAAAAATTTTGTAAACTTCAATAATCGAAGAGGGAGAAAGTATTTGGGGAAAAAATCATTTGCGATAAGCGAAATTTGATATTCACAGAAAACTGGTTCGCATTTCCTAATTTGGGTAACGAGAGGAAAATTCCGAGGGAAAAAGTATTTATAATAACGATAAAATTTATTTTCTTATATGATGTTAAGGCCTCATATTGCTCTGTACTAATTAAGTACTACGTATTTGTGTACATACGAGGTGTGATCAAAACATAACTGTGATTTGGAAATTTCGTAGGTGGTACACATGTGTATTATATATCTTAGCAATATCAGTCATTTTGGATTGTCAGTTTGTTTTTGACAGGTTAGTCGGGTTTTGACGCGCTCCTCGATTTTTGTACTACATTTTGAGCAAACACAACGAACCATGGGAGCTGTTGAATGTCGTCAACAACGATCTAGATTTGGTCAAAAAGGTCATAACTAGCAACGAATCATGGCTGTATGGCTATGACGTTGAAACCAAAGCCCAATTATCCCAAAGGATGCGTTCAGAAGAGTCAAGATTGAAGGAAGCACATCAAGTTCGGTCCAATGTGAAGGTTTTGCTCACTGTTTGCTTCAATTGCAATGTCGTAATGGAATATGAATTCTTGCCACAAATTCGTACGGTCAATAAGGAATATTATCTTGAAGTTATGTGCCATTAGGCAAAACAATTCGCCAGAAACGCAGAGAATTGAGGAAAAACCAATCATGAATTTTGCACCATGATAGCGAACCAACTTACAAAAATCATTTCTCAACCACCATATTCACCGTGCTTGGCACACGCTGACATTTTCTATTTCCGAAACTGAAGACACCGATGAAAGGAAAGCCTTTTGCTACATTTGAGGAGACAAAAAAAAGATCAAAACAGGAGTTGTTGGCGATACCAAAAATCATGTTTCTGAAGTGTTTCGAGGATTTGAAAAAACGCTTGCATAAATGTATTATATCTGAGGAGTATATCTTGCATTGAAGGGGATTAGATATTTATGAATACTTTTGGAAAAAATTGAAAAAAACTTTCTTTTTATTACAGCTTGTATGTACATTGTAGGTAACATTACTTTTGTTAGAATATATATGCATTCTGTGTGAATATATAAGAAACTGTGAATTGAACCTCACTGTACATACCTAAGTGGCATACATTTGCTCAAAGTATATTGTATATAAAAGGCATTTATATACAATATAAGTATATGCCAAAGTAATTTATTACAAATAAAACCAATCACTCATCATCAGACAAGAACAGAATAAACTTCTAAAATATTCATCACGGATCTCACAGTTTTAATAATTAAATGCGAGTCCAAATTACATGTTGATTAAAATATTGAAATAGTTCATGTTTGCAGCTCTCTGATGAGCGTAAAATATTTACATAAAAGCAAAGCAATTACAAAATATATTTTCTTACATCTTAGGAAAGGTTTCTTGGCAAAAAGTTGTAACAAGTTTAAGCATTTCCTGTCACATATACCACTTAATTTCATTTTAAATAAAAATTTAGCTTTTGCCAATAGTTGTAATATAATAAAGTTCGCAAGTATTTATTTATTATGCCTGCTTACATGCATACCTAATTTGAGGATAAATCGAGAAATGGTCACTTAACAATTGCCAGAGAGTTATTTACATTGCTAATGTATGTACATCAACTCAATATGAACAGATGAAACCTCCTTCGCTGTTCTTCTACAGTAATAAATACCTTATCGGCGAAGTAAAAAGAATTAATAAAAATTGCTGCTAAAAACAGTTTGATATCAGTTGCGCTACTCTATTAGCCTGTCTTGCCTATCACTACCCATTTCTTATAATTTCGGCTCAATGCAATGCATAAGTAGCGAGTAATGAGTCCTGTTTGTGAAAAACCAATTAAAAAAAATTAAAAACAAATTCTAAAGTTTCACCAAATTTTATAGTGTCATTTTAAATGATTTTCTGCTTTACTGGCAAATTGAAAAATAATTATTTAAATTTAGTTGATATTCTTAAAATTCCTCTCCTAATTGTTTGAATAGTCGTCTTAAATTAAGTAGACTTTTCTTATTTATTGTTTATTATTATTTTGATTCTGAATATTAATTGCAAAAATGTATGCTGTTTCCATTATTATACAAATAATATATTATAAATTAATTTAAATTATTTGAATTCTCAAATGCTAAAATTTGAAAATGTTATTCGCTTTAACTGTTAAATGTCAATTATTTTAGTTCGGGCTTTATATTTAGAAAGTTATTAGTTTGGTCTAGTGAGTTATTTGCAACAAAGAAATTTATTATTATTTAAAAAAATTAATGCAGTTAATTTGAGTTAAAATAATACATACATAAAAACGAAAATAAAAAATTTTGAGATGAACATTTTAAGTAAAACTTTATTCAAATTATATTTAATGACAACACAATAATATACATATGAAAGAAAATTTCTTTGCCTCTTCCAGAGACAGGCAAATACTATGCAACATTCAAAAGCAATTCCCTAAATCAGTTGAGCTTAAAAAAGTTTGCAAAATATTGTTCAAAGTAAGTAAACCTTATTGAGCTTCCCGGTTGCGCCTTCTAAGCCTTGACTTCAAAGGTTCTTTTACTTTGCCTTTGCTAAACTACTACACATTCATAAAGACTTACCTATAAGACGCATAACCTCGTGAAGATTGAGATAGACATTGAGGTGACTCTGTGTAATCGAGCTTAGCGCCAGGAATATTAATCCAACTGTAAAGCAGGCTGTGGTATACATTGCGAAATTCTTTTTTTTATATAAACTTTTACTTATCTTACAACACAAATTTCAACATGAATATTTTTTATGAAATATTTCTCCGCATATTTAACTGTTTTATTTGAAACTAAAACACTTTTTCTAAAAGCAAATATTATACTTCTTTTATCTTTGCTTTTAATCACTGTAATCCATTTTTATTTAATTGTATTCTACAGAAAATTAAAACTTTTGATTGAGAACAAAGTTTACGATTTTCCTTATAATTTTAAATAAACTTGTTTTAAAAAATATTTTTAATTTTTTTATTTGAAAAGCACGTATGCACGAGTGTTAATAACTTCAATATTTAATATTAACTCTCTCACTACTTTAATGTTGTTTAATACAATTAGCTTTTGCAAACTGCATTGAATATGCATGCAGTACTTTGTTTTCAATTTTCTTTTTTTATATAGCTTTCGACTAGGAAATATTTTCGAGATTTTACAAATAATTTGTATTAATCTTCATATTTTCGATTATCCGACTTTATAATGTGCGCACCGTGACGAGTTTCCAAGAACTGTCAACTGGATAAATAAACAAATCGCATCTGAGCCAAAGACAGAGCAGTAAAACAGCCACTGATATGCAAAAAAAAAGTTACAACTCTGTAGCGCCAGCTAGCGAAGGGAAAAGTATTCACACCACCGCCGCATGAACATATAACAATATTACAACCTTTGTGTGGTTGTGTTTTTGTTTTATGTTCTTTGTGCGGCAGTGGAAATGCATTCTAAACCCAATAACTCTCTCCTCTTTTGTTACAATGTTATAACAAAAACAAATACTCTCTCTCTATATTTATACCTCTCTCCTAGTGGTAAGCTCTCTGTTGTAAGTTTTAACTTTATTTTCTATGGAAATGAAATTTTAGTACTTTTGGCGCCATCTTTCGTCAAAATATATTTAGAGGGGAAATAAAACGTTCTCCTTTTTCAATTGGAGAAATAATAAAGTTTCATATAACAGTTGAAAAATTGTGAAAGGATTTGTGCCATGTAAGAGTAAGTTAAATATGTTCCATTAATTTCTAAAATCTTCAACTTATTCATAAATAAAATAGTGTTACCAGTTGCTTTATAATTGCATGTTTCGTGTATATCTTTTATTTTCATAGATTTTGTCTTCTTTTTTGCGTTTTCTTAGCCCTTTTTCATTTAATGAGTATTGTGGTCGTAAAACGTGAACGCCTTCATTTGCAACTGATGTAATTAGCCACGTTTTTTGTGTTTTAATGTTATAAGCGTTTGAATATGTACATATATTAGATGTTTTTGTGCTTTAATAATTTACTTTCACGCTTTTCATACGCGTACGTTGTAAGCTTTCTTGACTTCAACTAAGTTAAGCTATGTATACTTTTTATCAGTCTGTTCACAATCAATACGTGTCCGTTAACACGATGTACTAAAGTTCGACAACCATTTACATACGTTAAGTACTTTGGCAAGTGTCATTTTATTTTGTGCTACATTTTTTTATTCAGCTTGTTGTTAGTGGTTGTTCTTGGCTCTCGATTTTATGTATAAAAACAACTAGTTTAATACGTTGCAACGTTAATACAAAATATAAAAACAGTACAAAGTATACGCCTCAAGTATTCTATGTGACTAGTTCTTTAGAGCTAATCCGCCAGCAAAATGTTTATTAAAGTACAATACTTTAATACAAAATTTTGAATGTTCCTCCTTTGTAGAAGTAAATAAACAAACAGAGTTTAACCAGGCCCTTTTGTGTTCTTTGGTTTCAATAATCGCAGCAAGAAATCGCATTTAATGCGGTTAAAAACGACAAATCTATTTATTGCTCTCTCGTGTATTAGCGGGTTGCAAGTAAATAAAATTTTTTATTGAATTTGGAAACAGGATAATATAATTTTAATATGGATTATTTGGAAAAAGAATTGATTAATTAATTAATTGCTGGTGCCATACTATCATACAAATATGATGCAAACCATTTTTTTTTTGCTGATCGAAGTAAAAGCAACTTAGATCGCATGAAAATTGTTATTTTATTAAGACTTTTCATACACTTTTGCTTGTCATATGAATCTTCAGCAGAGATGCCATATATGGCTAATCGAACGACTGCGTAGGATAATGTATCATGCCTTTCTCCTGGTACCTTTCCTGGTACTTGTGGTGCTTTATAAAAAAAATAAAATTCTTAAAATATAAATAATTAATATAAATAATTTTATTAAAAACAGTTTCAAAATGTAGAATCGCAAATTATTATAAACTATACCATAATTGTATAAAAATTAAAAGCAAAAAAAATTTGCTCTTTAAATAATTAAAAAAAAAATGTATTGCAGCTGCTCATGGTTTGAGTACGATATCGTAAATTATGTATATAAAAATTAGAAATTAATAGCCTCGGGAAAATATGCAAAAAAAAAATTAATTACAATAACGCAGACAAAATATTAAATATTTTATTATAAATCCTAATCAATACTGCGAAAAGAGGTTTTGTGATTATATTTTAGCAGATTAAGTTGAATAGTGTAAAGATGAAAATAAATATTTAATCTATATCTTTAAATGTTCCATTGATGACAATGTTGTTTCAATAAGTAAATTATAATCCAGTTCATTAAGACTAGCCTTGGCAGTTAGTAGATCCAAAAAAGAATCCAACGGTGAAAGCTTTTCAGTAACAATGCCTAAAGAGACAAATTTAATAAAAAAAATTATTAAAAAATATGTATGTATGTACAACAAACGCTTCTATAAAAAAAAACTACTCCAAATAGTGACATTCTCAAAATGTGCAGGTATTTCCTATCAGTAAAATTTATTGCATAAAGATTATTCTAATTGTACAGAACATGAACAAGTAATAAATTATTAGCTATCAGTATAAGCGTTCATGTGTTAATTTTTGAAACTTTAACCGATTTATTACCCTTGAAATGAGAATGCAAGAACACACAATTAATAATTAATTAATTATTATCTAGGTTCATCACTTTAATCTTCTTCATTTTCCCAATAGAATACTTGCCATACAACGTACGAAAATGTTCGCAGAGAACTTTCACAGAACATAAACTTCACAATTGATGATGTGGCAAAGAGAAGACTGAAAGCTTAGAATACATGGCACATAATGGGTCAGAACGTCTACTAATTATGAATCAATTATAAAATCAATACTAAATGAGGTTTTGTACTTACCATTTCTTATATTTGAGAGAACGTGTGCTTTTGCATTTGAAACACTACAATTTCTTTGTTGGACCGGTTTACCCGATAATATATTAGCCGCATGTTCCCTACCACGTATCATTAAACTTTCTGGATGATTCCAATTTTTCAAAAGCCGGTGGGCACGCTGTTTTGGCAAAGAAGACAATAACGATAATTTCTTTTCAATGCCCTCATCGGAATCATCGATATCTGTACAGCAAGAAATACAAAATTATGTGTTTTATAATAATTATTTTATATAGAAAATCAGGAAAATTCAAAAAAGCACCATTAATAATAGTTTTCATAACATCCACTTGCAACTCGAAAACATGATTTTGAACGTATTGTAAAAACATGTCAAATCCTAAAGCACGATATCCCAAATAGGTAAAGAAAGAGGCAAATCCTTGAGGCAAAGGAAATGCTATAGAATCCACAGCCAAACAATATCGTTCCAATATTAGAAACAAAGAATACTGTTGTCCATTGCTCATTTGATCGCTGAAAATCGAAATTTAATAAAGTAAATATTCGTTAGCAAATTTACAGATACGAAATTAGTGTGTATATTTACATCAACTGGAAGCCTCTGGCGATTTCATGGCGAGCATCTAAGCCAGCCGCTCTACACACTAGCGAGCACAGTGAACGTGAAAGATCTAGTTGTGAGGTAACATATTGAGAAGCCACAACATGCACATGAGCTGGGGCTGGTGATCTTTCGAAGAAAGTTTCTTTAAGCCAGCGGAAACCGGTATTGGGTTTGGACGAGTTTTTAACTAAAAGTACACTTAGTTCTCGCAAAGTCTGAAAAAAATAAAATAACTTATATTCCACAGAACAAATTTTATAACCAAAAAACTAACCACAGACATGACGTGCTCTTGTTTGGTAGCCGTACACGATTCCATTTCTATAAATGGCATAACCTCACTGCAATTACGGCGGCTGGCCGAGGAAAACTCGTTTAAAGTGTTCACACCAGTGCTGGGAGTTTGAGGCGTAGTACAACGGGAAAGTGCTTCAGGCTGATAGCAGGCTAGGGAAAACATCAATTTTTCACTAACTTGTTCTACAGTGAAACGCCTGTTGGTACACTTTGTATTCTCCTTTTGTCCAGCCTCATTCAAGTGCTCCCACAATCGTGTCCATATATCAGTTTTATACGGCGATAGCCTTTGTTGTGGCGATAATAACATCATGCTAGTATTGTATAAGCTTTCATGAGATATACCCACACTTATATCAGCGACACGCGCTTGTATTGGTTTTGTGGCATCAGCTGTTGTTAAAGGAAGAAATTTACACATTGCTAACGCATCCGATGGTAAGCCACGTAATGCTGCTGCATAACTGCCAGCTACCAACGATTCTCTTAAAAGCGCTACCGTGTCTAAAGACAAAGGGCGTTCCATTATAATACTTAATAGCTCTGATAAAACATCCAATTGATCATTGGAAGAGTGTACCAAAAAATTATGTATAATACTCAAACGGTTATCCACTGAGGTATCATTGCGGAATGCTTCTATCAAGTGCGAGCGCGGCACCGATAATGAAACTAAGTCCAAAGTAGCTGTATCATAAGCTAAAGAGCCCCACTTGCGGCAAGGTATAAGCTGCGTCAAAGGATTGCGATTGTGAGCTGGACATACGATATGGCAACAAGGTTCATGAGTCAAACCCACATCTAACAGATGAACAAAGAGATCTGGTTGAAATACTAACAAATTATGAGTACCATGTAAAGCAAATGTTGGCTTAAGTAGCCGAGCCTTCTCCCAAGGAACTCCCGGCATTACACAGTGCACTACGCAGCCATGATGTAATAGTGTCACGGAGTAAGCAAAATGAACATCCACTTTTCGTGAGTTGGATGTCGAGGAAGCGGAAGAACTGGCATTTGAGTTGCCTGCTGAAGGCGTTTCACTTTCGTCAACATTTTTTGGTTGTATGGGCTGATACAAATAATAATGACAAACAAACAGCATACCGCTGGGTTCCGTCAAAATAATCAAGTTTAGCGAAGTGTCATGTACGCGAAGAGGTATAACATCATCTTCATAAATGGGATCATCGTCATTAAAAGATCCTGTTGGTACTTTTGGCAAGTTAAGTGGAATATTAAGCTGTAACATAACGATTCTTTTCATGGAAAGTAATCACATGTATGGTATTATTTAACACTTACCACAGTTTCGGTAGGTAATTTATCATTAAACTGAAATGCCGACAATGTGGGACTCATTACGGTTTCAGTAACTTCATTATCATTTTCTGGATCTAACAGACTAATGCTTTTCGCTTTTGGTTTCATGTGTATATAGTATAGAGCTTGATTTTCACTGTCCCATTGAGCCCAAGTGAAGCTTTTTGCTAAACACTCTGATATTAACGATGACTTATCCAAATACCAACTATCCTCTTTGGAAAAATCTAAATTTGTTGCGTTTATATCTTTTGATTTAATAGTACAATTAAATTGTAGAATATCTGCAATTAAATTACATTTTGCTGTATTCGTATGGGAATTAGGAAAGTTTAAAATATTCTGTCAAAGAATTTTTGGAGAGTATAAAGAATGTTAAATCTCAATGTTAATTTTAAATGATCAATCAAATAACAACTGACAACTTTTTTAAACAAATAAAAATTAAATTTGAAAATAGTTTAGTGAAACAGTATATCGGAATAAAATTGTTAGCCTGCTTACTTTGTCCATGTATCATTAACAACAATTTGTCTTGCCAAATTTTATCAAAGCGATTATCAGAACGCCATAGAAACTGTGTCATGATTTGACGTCGATTTGGTTCTTTTGAAATAAGAATAGCATCTGCATGCTCAGCATTACGTATTTCCACAATGTAGGGAAAGTAATGTAATACCGCTGGCTTATCATTATCCTGTGACCAAGGCTTCTTTATCACATAGGTCAGCAAACTCAAAGAACTGTTAACGGTGGCTTGCACCACTTCCAGCTTCTCCTTAAAACGATATACGATTTTCAGGGTTTTCTTAATGGCATTGAAATGGCCAATACATGTCAAGCAGATATTAGTATCTAGTTTTTCAAATTGCCAAGACACAAGCATTGAACCATCTTGTTCTTGCCCCAACACTCGCCATTCGTTAGCTTTGTCTAAATGTAAAATATAACGTTTAGTTTACAATTCTTATTTTAGGCTAATATTTGATTTGCAGTGCTTACCGGTGTAACCTTGACTGGCTAGCAGGCCGCAAAAGTTAGCTGCCAAATTTTCTTGTCTTAGCATTTTCTCTTAAATAATCAATTTTTAAGAGTTTGCATTTTAGTGTACTTAGAAAATGTATTTTATACAAAATCAATAACTTGCACCATCCCCAAACATAACAATTTGTTTACACTCGTACATACATTCACAATAAGTTTCATTCAAAAACATCTGTTATGCTAAAAGCTACAAATCTTAATTCAAAATAATTTTGCCCCAAAAGAAATATCTTGTATGAACTTGCCAAAATTGCAAACTATTTATATTTTTAAGACCTGTCTCGTGAGTCCGTGCATTCTATATTATATTTATAGATTTCTTTCGTTATCGTTTTGCATACGCTACAATATATTATGGCGCAATTGTTTTCGTTATATAAGTAAACTACATTGCCAACTGTGTACACGAGAACCCACTGTATATGAGAAAAACCGGCTTCATCACATTGTTTAAAAGCTCTCGACCCCAACGCTGCTTATGGGGAACTTCATAAATTTGACGAGTAACGGTTAGCGTTGTTTTTGTTGTGTAACCGTATCGATATCGAAATCTACAAGTGTTCTCTTTAATTTGAATAAAACAACAGAAAATTTAATTGCCAATTAGCTAAGTTATTTTCATTAATAATAACTAATAACATGACATTCTTCCGAATGTATCTCTCTTTCGAGCAGGGCTTCTTCGCAAAGCACCAAAAAGTATAGGTTTTAATCCAACCCTCTAGATGCAAAGCGGGATGCAAACAAAATTTCTAGGATAAAAGAAAAAAAGGTGGCGATCGAAAGGGTTAATTTGGATCTTATTTTTTGTGGATAGCGAGAAAAAATAGGAAAATAGACACGATTGCTTTTTTCATGGTTTATTTATATAGGTTTTTAAACTTTTCCTTGCAAATAATATAATACAGAAATACTGCAAATGGCTAGAGAGCCTATTTGCTACCTTTGTTTAGAATAAATTCATGAAATTTTTCTATCATTTCCTGATTATCTTTAAAGCCTACAATGCCCTTTGCAGCTTCTTTGGTTAGCCACTTAAGTTCTGTGTGTTCTTCTGATAGAACGGCTTCTTTGGCGGGATTCTTTAGCTCAGCTAACCAATATATTACACTTTTGGGTTTGCCTTTCACTTCGTAGTTAAGTAATATTGGATTATTTTTAAAAATAATTAAATCATCTTCAGTATATCTGAAATACAAATAATTCCATACAGAATTTGTAAAACAAAGAAATGTGAACAAATTTTTTAAATAATATATTGAAATAGCTAAATATAGCAATTCCTGAAAATAATGTAAAACGAATGGCTCCAGAACGTATACAACAAGCTATATAAAAAAAAATTGCCATGATCAGAACTGGCGTGAGTTTTATTACTTAACTACCTGCTAATATGCTTTTTTTATTAATTCTTTTAAGATTAATATATATATACTACAAAAAAAACTGAAACTTCTCTAGTCTAAAAATCTTACTACTTAAATAATGAATATGGATATCATTATTATCTCCAAAACCATAACAAATTGTAAATCCTTACGTATACATATTTCTCAATTACCCTGATTCCTCCTTTGTCTCACGGGCAGCTGTAGTATAATCATCTTCGCCTGGATCAACATGGCCTTTTGGGGAACTCCAATGATAATCTCCATATGAAGCTTTCAATAACAAATATTCTATTTCATTTCGCACGCGACGAAATACAACAAAGCCAGCTGCGCGTTTTGCCATTGAGAAATTAAAGCAAATAATTTTATTAGTAATTAGTTTTCGTTCATAGATTAAGAATAAATTTAATTAATTAAATTAGATATCTATTTCGGCAGTAAAAACAATAACAAGAACCGATTTTAACCACTCTGAATTACTGAGATGTGTATTTTAGTTATTGTAATTGAACAGAATATTTGCAGAAAGGAGGCTTGAAATAACAGTAGTGTCAATGCAAATTAAACCAAGTGGTGTCGATTTGCAACGCTTTCAAAAACTTATTTATTTTTCTTGTGTAAAGTTAGCTCTACTGTCATACACCGAAGGAAGTAAAATATTTGATAGTTTAGCTGAAACACATGTTCATCATTTGCTAAAATAACTTCACTTGGTGAATTCGTCTCTGAATAGAATGAAATAATTGCATACGAATTTGCTGATTAAAACAAATGAAGCAAATATAAATAAACATAATAATTTTTTGATAAGAATTTTAAGACCACTGTTTTCAAAATACATCACAATAAGAATTTACAAACTTAATATAAAGTCGTCCTTATCATGAAGTCTACAAACTACTAAATGTGCAAATAATGTAGTTGAGTGAATCGGAATTCATATTCTACATTGAAGTCGAGTACAAAAATGTTCAATTCTAGTTTTAATAAATGGAAAAAGATATTATTTTTTATTATTGTCATAGCAGTGCTTGTGTACATAATTGAAGAACTATTGCAAAATATTGGAGAGCAGAAGCGTATTAAGCAATGGAAGGGAGCAAGTGGTGTTCCCGTAGTAGTATGGTGGACACCTATTATGGCTGACTACAATGAAAACCGAGTATGTGAGAAATACTTTTGCACATTCACTACTAACAGAGAAAATAAGGATATTGCAAAGGTAAGACAATAAGAAGCATATGAAAACAAAAGAAATTGGTTAAAATTAAGAATTTTTAAGGCTTTCATATTTTATGGATCAGATATAAAATTTGATGATTTTCCGCTACCGCGTCAACCCCATCATATCTGGGGACTAATGCACGAGGAATCTCCTCGAAATGTTGCTTTTATGCCCTATAATGAGTGGTTAAGTCACTTTAATTTTACTTCCACATTTAGCCGTCATAGCGATTTACCAATGACAACATATTATTTACCAAATATTGATAATTTAACTACTCCAGACTATACTGTTCCTATAGGAGAGAAATCTAGACATAAGGATCAAGCCATTGTATTATTCATGCAATCGGATTGTGATACAATGTCTGGTCGTGATGACTACGTGAAAGAGTTGATGGAACATATACGTGTAGATTCTTATGGTGCGTGTTTAAAAAATAAAAATTTCCCAGATAGGTAAAAATGTACATTTCTACATGTAGTAAAACAAAAAATGTTCAATATTTATTTTTGTTTCTTAAATTAAGTTTAAAGAAAATTCAAGATGATTATCTCAATCAACTGTATGCTCCCCAACTTTTAAAGTTTATGGCTCGCTATAAGTTTATTATAGCATATGAAAATGGCGTTTGTGATGATTATATTACAGAAAAATTTTGGCGACCCCTTATAGCTGGTTCCATACCTATATACTTTGGTTCACCAAGCATTAAAGTAGGTTTATAACACTTAGAATAATGTGAAAAAATATTTTTTAATTTGCATCTTGCATGTCCAATAATATAGGACTGGTCCCCAAATAGCAAATCTTTTATCGACGTTTCCCAGTTTAGTAACCCAGAAGCATTAGCCACTTATTTAAAGGAATTGGATGCAGATGATGGAGCCTATAACTCTTATTTAAATCATAAATACAACATGATCCAGCCTATTACAAATGAACGCCTTTTAGATGAAATGACTCGTCGTAAAACTTCCATGTACAATAATAACCAATTCCAAAGTTTTGAGTGTGCCATTTGTTCCTATATACACGAACATTCCCAATCTCATAAGCAGACTGCTAACGATATGCATTACCAATGCTCTTCAGAACCAGTATATCCACCAATGTCTACTAAAGCAGGAAACTATGATGATTGGCTATCGATAATGTCTATGGGAAAATGCAAAGCAATGATATTGGACAAGCTTTTTAAACGAAACAGAAACTATACGAAAAATGATTTTCAAAAATTGTTGAATACTCAAGTGACATTAGGAAAATGCTAAACACATACAACGTATATATATATATTATATATATATATACATATCGTAAGAAGAAATGAAAGTGGCATACTGTAAAAAATTTTATTTGACTTTACATTTCCAAATAACGAAACATAAGTATGCTACAAAATTAATTGTACATTTCTATGTAAAAAATTTTTCAAAAACCAAAGATGATTCCAAAGAGTTTTTAAATAAGCAGGTATCGTTCAGAATAAATATACATGTATATAAAATATATCTTATATATATATTTCCATATACGCGTGCCCAAAATGCATTCATCAATGCTTTAAAATTATTTGCAAATATAAAACTTAAAAAACATTGGCTATCAGAGAAGGTTAGATTTTATATTAAATATTTGTTTCTTTCAAACTTAATTGAAAGTACATTTTTAAAATCAGAGCAATCCATATTATTTTTAATTTTGCATTTATAAATTTTTTTAAAAATATTTTTAAGTATTCTATGCCACATAAAAATCTTATGTGCACATACATATGGATATTGAGTAAATAAGTTTGAGTACAAAATATGAAAATTCAAATTCTGGCAAAAAAAGCAAAACAAGAAAAGATTGTACAATAAATTGTTTTTTTTTAATTTAGAAAAAAAAAATATTAAAAATGTTTAAAGAATACACATGAAATAACAACATGTGATTCAGAAATATCCACAGAGAATGTCTTTCCTGAGATGAAAGCTGGCTTTATTCGTTAGATGAAATATCGTACCCTAGAGTATTTTTTTAAAGTGTGTCCTAAAGACATTTTAGTCATAAATGAAGTTAGTAAAGTAGTTCTGTTTTAAATTCTCCTCCTCTAAATTATCTAACACCAAGTTGATGATTTTTCACAAGAGCTACTGAGTATTCTCCGATAAGCGAGCTTCATCGTTTGAATCTATATTAACCAGGGATCGAATGGCACGATCGGTTTCCCGCAAGAATGCCTCATTTTGATTGCTTCAATAGAGATTCATTGTTTCAAGCTCTTTTGCTGAAAAGAACTGTACTACTGAAAATATCGAATATTTATTTTCCTAACTTAACTCCATGTTTTCTTTTTCGCAATTCAGGCGATTTTTGCATTCGTAAATAAATATTCACATATGGCATCACCATGTACTTTCGTTTCTGGCACATGTTAATATTATGTCTCTTCTGGTCTACCCTGTGTTGTTATGTTTTTATTTCTGTAGCACGCATTACGCATTGGTTAGACGTGAAAATTATATAAAGCTATAATAAATATTAATATAATAAATAAACAAAATGTTAAATATTGTGGGGAAAACTTTGTGGAGGTGTCAACCACTTAAAAATGTGTATAAAATTCTTGCTGTGAAGAATTACTCATCATTTGCCGTAAAGGATATCCTCTATGAAACTTCTGATGATGCCGGAACATTGTTAACACGTTTTGCAAAACATATAGCCATAGAGCGTCAAAAGATATGTGAACAAGTTCCGAGTACAGTAAGATATTCTGACTTTTTTCCTATATCCAATGTAAAATATTTCATGCGGGAATTACAAAAAACTGATAAAGATCAATTGCCTGCCGTTATAACTTATGCATTTACTTATCGATCTAATGCCGATCCCTCTAAATTTGCGGTTATATTAAATGAACTTGACAATTATGCTGTGAATAATGTTGACAATATGAATTCAGATACAATATTAAGAACTTTGTATGCATTCCTGTTTCTAATACCAAATTGGATGACGCGTTTAGATTTTTATGGGCAGGCCATGCAACGTTTATATGCAGAATTCAATAAGCAAGAAGGTCAATCAAAAGAACTATTTGTTCAATTATGCTTCTATATGGGTTTAAATAAAAAGCAAATAAAATTAAATGTAAGTAAGTTGTTAAATTCCCTCTTGGACAAACATCTTGAACAATATATCAATGAAATGAGCACATTAGATTTGGCCTTGGTCAGCAATGCCGCTTATAAGACATCTAATATCATCAACAGTGAAGGTTTTAATCAGCGATTGTTGAGGGAAGTTTTAGACATCTCAGACATATCGCAAGGAAATGATAGTATTTTAATTACATTTATAAAATCTATGCGTTTACAACGATTATTGTCTAACAAAGTGTGTGAATATATTGAAAATATATCACAAGATGAAAAGAAACTGCAGCAGTTGCAAATCAAAGGTCAAGTACATTTGTTTGCCTATTTAGCTGAAAATCTTTGGGATAGCAAAACATGTTCGCAAGCTATTATAGAAAGTATAACGGAACAACTAACTCTTTCACGCAAAACTAACACACCGTATGACCAGATTGTAAGAGGCAAAGATATTTGCACATTTTTGTGGTCATGTGCTCAGTTGAATTGTAGTCTGACCTCCATACAATTTCGCACTATAGAGAATAGTCTTTTAGCTAAACTCAACGCTCGTGAATTTAATTACTTCGTCGATCAGCTGGTTGAGTCTTGCTTATGTCTATGGATACTGGGTTATAAGTCTAGGGAGCTTTTACAAGCAGCCGTTGAACTTAAATCCCAATCACCTAATAACCGTAATCAACCTAAGGTGGATAGTCGTCTAACTGTCCTTCTGTCGGCAGCACAAATTGAAGAGCCTACTTGGTTCCCATCTGTAATAAAACATTTTGAAGCCTTCAATGTCAAAGCCAAATTGCCTTCCCATATTTCAGATAAGCAAGATATTCCTTATCGAGAAATTATTGGAGAATTATTGAAAATGGAAGAAGTTCAGTCTGCTGATCTCAGTTGCCCTATCAATGGCATTAATATACCAAGTATTCACGTCACATTGCCCTCATCCCCTGAAAGTCCAGTGTTTTTAGAGTTTATAACTCCAAAACAAACTTTACACTTCTCTAATGAACCTGCAGCTTTTCTAAGATTGAAATTACGATTGCTGCAGTCCTCGGGGCATCAATTTAAATTGGTAAGTTAAATAGTTTTCTGATTATTATTCTTCTTTTAATTTGCGCTCTGTTTATTTCTCCTAAGCTATCCGCAACTGACGCTGTTAATCCGGATAATCTAAAAAGTTGTATTAAAGAATTCATTGGGACAGATGAACAAATAAACGAACCTTCTGAAAGTAGTATTAAAGCCTAAATACCAATATTTTAATGTGAACTTTTTATCGAGTACCTTTTCAATTATGTAGAAAAGGAAAACTTATATATAGATAGTCGTTAAGCGCATTGGAAATAACAGGTGAACGTGTCCAATCTTGTGATTACACTAATGCAATAAAATAAAAAAAAATTACCAAACTGCGTTTGATTTAAAAACCTTTAATTAAATGTTTTTATGTTTTCTCTCTTATTAATATTTTGGAAATAATATTCTGAAATGTACAGATGCTCTTTAGACTGAATGACATATCAGGAGACCTTTAACTGTATACGAGTATGTCCTTCCACATTTAAGCACTTAAGTTCTTGATCCGCTGCATTGAAGAATCGTACGATTTCTGTAAGGCATGTCTCTCTGAAAAGTATGATAGTGTGTTCCTCAAACAGATGCATTTTAACAAGTTTAAAAATTTTCACAAAATAAGAGGCGCAAGTATCTCATGGACTTCATTGGCTAACAAAAAATTAGCTTGCGTCATATTTGTATAGTAGCGCAACACGTAAAATGCCCCTTTGATATGATTTTATACAATAAGGTGAAACCACATCACATTTTCATATTAATGAATCGCACTACTGTGTAGAAGAGTATCCATCTGAACTGAGTAAATAATATGCTTTGTTCTCACATAAAAATAATGAATTTAAAAGGTTAAAAAAAAGAATATATGATTATTGGGGCAACTTTATTCAATAACTCTTTATAATGTGATCATTAATTTGTTTACTTAAAAAATAATGAAAGTAAATTAGTTACATATTTTAATAATGACTTATAAGAATAAAATAGTTTACTTAGTACACATAAAATATACACAGATCAAGAATTGCAACTAATAAATACATATCAAGACATTATTGGCTTATTATTAGGCAAACCAATAATGAGCTGGGGATATGTATGTACATACACACACATATTGTTATTCATAATAACATACACATGTAAATGTAATTGAGTAAACTTAATTAAAACTATCAACATACATACATAATTACAAATGTCCAATTAAATATTAAATTATCTATTTTATTCCATACAAAAAAGTAAACTCGTAACAATTAACTACTTAACCGAGTTTATTTTTGCTCTAAGTATTACATATGAACCTATTCTGAATAGCACAACGATAATGCACAACGCAATAATGTCGTTCCAGAATTGATCGCCTCGTATTGCAATTTCTTGTAAGAATTTATTAGGGTAACTGAAAAATATAAAGTGGAAAAAATTTTAAAATTAACTAATATTCAAAAACTACATTCATTACTGGATTTATTTGCTGCTGCAAAAGTCAAGTAACGTCAAGTCACAATAAGTGACGTTATTTTGCATTTGCACTTTTGCAATACCATTTACAGCAATCTCTGAATACCATAAAGGATTTTTGCAATTAAGGCAACATTTCACATTCTTTTTCAAGATCTTAAAGCCAAATATTTTTATACTGTTTCCTTACCGATAATGACAATAAACTTCCTCTTCACAATCTAAACGATCTCGGTTCTCGCCGTAAATGGCTCCCACAAATCCTTCTAAACCATAACGCAAGTAGGAAATATGGCTGCCCCATTTCAAATAGTACGGCATATCGCGCAATGTTACACCAAAGCCAGCAAACATCATCATAGGTATAGTCAAAACGGGTGCCAGGAATGTACCATTCACCACATCAAACCAAGCGCCGACCATTAAACCAAAACTTTGCCCCACAAAAACGATAAGGACACTAATGGAAAAGAACATCCAAAAGCGGAACCATTCCATAGGTTGATAACTCCATAAATAAATAATAGCACTAAATAGGAAACTACCAAGAATCTAGGGAAATTAAAGAAGTTATACTTTATCAAGTTAGACTATTTTAAGAAAATTTCACAAGAGATTTTTACCGATATAGGCAGATCGAGTAGTGTTATTGATGTATAGTAGGCCTTTAGGGAATACCAACGATTGAAATGCTCCTTGAGTAGAATAGACATTTCAATGGGGACTGGAAAAAGATATCAGAATTTTCATTAAATTTTTTTCCCGAAGATCATATAGTCATCAGAATACATGATTTTAAGCACACTTAAAAAATGTTCAACTTTCTAAGAAGTTTTTTTAATTTTCAGAAAAAGTTTTGAAACAATCCCATAAAATTACTTTTTAAAAATTGTAAATATTTCTAAAGGAAATAAAATCGGGAGCAACTGAAAAAATTTTCGCAATCTTTGAAACATTTTAATGTTTAACAAAGAAAATTTTTAAGGTATGAGTCTTAATTTTAATATTGCTAGTTTTTTACTGTTAATACGTTTTATTTTCTTTTGTTTGTGTGAACGCCGAAGATAGTTCAAAGAAGGCAAAGTGATAAGTTTTGCAATAAGACCACCATTGTGTGAACGTAGACGTACATATATGAATACGGAATGTGTCTATGGAAACCAAAAACTAGAAAGAAATAGTATTACCAATCTATAGTAACAATATTATAACTAAATAAAAGCGTATGAGAATTTTAAGCAATTTTTGAGAGCTGAATAAAGAAAGAAAACGAAAACAATTTCATATATTAAACAGCTGATGACTTACATACAGCTGATAATGACAAGTTTAAAACAAGCTTTCGAAAAAAAGTTTGGTGGTATGAAGAGGTTTTAATATACTACTATATATTTACGTATTATCTTATCTGACAGTGCTTTAAGAGCTTCCTACCAGAGTTCCCTAAGTCATATCTTTCTTATCGCCATATCTCATTTAATTTGTACTTACATGTTAATACAGTCAACATCATGGTTGTCATAGAATGATGTATTAATATTGCAAATAATAAATTGTAATTGTCTATCACACGGGAACCTTCTCTCCCAGAATTAGCATATACGGCTCCCAAAATAATTGCCACAAAAACATTGACAGCGATACGCAAATGTGTTAAGGTTGTATCACGTTTTGTTTTAATGTAACCACGATGCATAAGAACTGCGAGCTGATTGCAGTAGCTGGTATCCTCTAATGAACGCTTTTTCGACTTCTTCGGAATTGGATACTTGCGCATTAATTCCTCGGACTTAAGAAGCTTTTCAGGATTTCTAAACCATGATAAGCTATTGCCATTTTCCGAGGCTGATATTAATGAATCAATCTTATCTTGGCCATATTCACCGCATGCTAATTCAATAACTAATATAATGACAAGGAATTTGTTAAAAAAAAAATTATCGTATAAGATTTAACATCTTTCTAAACTTACTGTAATCGGCAGGATTGTGGTACATGGGGCAGGGTAAGTCGACAGCTTGCAAAAAGGGCACCAATCTATCAGTACTACCCTGGTAGATGCAATTACCGGCGGCTAATACGTAAACTTGATCGAAAATTTGGAATAGTTTGGCAGTAGGTTGATGTATAGTACATATAATCGTTCGTCCTTGCATAGCAAGTTTGTTGCATAATTCTAAAACTTTGGTGCAGGAGCTGCTGTCAAGACCTCTGCAATATAGAAAAAATAAATGTTGACATTATCTTATATTATCTATTCTAGTTTTGGGATTATCTAGCCAGCTTTGCTTATAAAACTTTTTTAAAACTTACGTAGTCGGTTCATCTAAAAACATCACAGTTGGATTATTTACAAGTTCCATTGCAATAGAAAGCCTCTTCTTTTGACCTCCAGATAAACGCTTCGTCATGGTTTGATCGTGTTCATACAGCCCCAATAATAATAATATATCTTCAATCTAAATGCATATATAAGGAGTTAATAATTAAAAAAGCTTAAAATTCAGCATACTAACTCTGGCTTCTTTTTCGTGGTGTGAAACATTAGGTCCCAATTTTAAATCGGCTGCAATATGCATATTTTCATTGACTGTTAGTAAAGGTTGTAAACGATCATCTTGTGTTATGTAGCAGGACATGCGTCTGAAGGTGGCTAATAAAATTACAATTTTTATTTCATATAAAAAATTTTGTAAATATTATTTTCCCACTAACTCACCTAAATCTCTCCGCCTACCATTAAGCAAAATAGAACCATTTACGCCTGTTGTTTTAAAACCAGAGAGGGCGTCCAAGAGAGTTGATTTACCGGCACCTGAAGGTCCCATAATAGCAATTAATTGACCGCCAGGGAATTTTCCTGATACATTGTGCAAAATTTCCTTTTCGCCTAAAAATAAAACGTAAGTTCTGATATTATTGGGGGATTAGATTTAACTATTCTTTAGAATCCTAATGTTCTCTCTCCTTGTGATATACTTTATTCTAGTACTCGTATGTTTGTTTCAAATTGTTCTCTGTTAATATGTTTGTCCTTTTCTAATTTCACAGCTATGCAGACTGATGTCATAAATCACAATTTATAAAATGTTTTTAAAATATTCAGATAATTTTAATTTTTTTTTTTTTAAATTTATTTGAATATTTTTTCGCGCTTGAGATCTTAAACTCTTACCTTAAAGTAGTTGCATGATTTTTAAAATTAACTGCAGGTCTGAGGCTTACAAGGAAAACTATTTCTATAGGAATCATCTTTTCTATTAAGAACAGTTCCAAACCGTAATAAATTTCTGCAATGCTTTTAAATGTGCAATTAATATTTAGGGTATTTGGAGCTTAAATCGCGATAATGGCAATACCTGCTGGCGGCAACTGTTGAATATAAAATTGATTGCAAGTGTATCAACCATATCCTATCGACTCTCCTGTGAGGGAAAAATGATTTAAAAGCAATTATCTCTGATCTCGGTTGTCATACAGTTTAGTATATTTCCAAATTCATCAAAGCTTAAAGCTTTTGAGTAAGAGAATTTTACTTAGCACTTCCCAAACGGAAAGTGGTGCTGCAATACGACTTATTTCACCGGAAAGAAAAGATCTTAAGGATTTCAGAACAGTTTAGTTTACAAGAAAAATAATCATGACTTTTGATGATTCACTCCGTAGTTCATTCCTATTATTTGTCTTGTTAAAAGTGACTTGTAATTGACTACGTCTACAACTGCGTTACGTATGTGTCTATTCCCAATTTCTATACTTCCAAGAGTGCAATTAATTTATCGTTATATTGTTTATTTGATTAATTTTGATAACAAAAAAAAAAAAAAAACCGGTGGATGTGAATTAGCATAATTTAAATATACGATTTTTAAAATGCTGTTTTGATTTATAAATCAGATTGTTAAAAAATTGAAATAAATGAGTAATAAAAAAATGTTGTTCCTTTTTTTATAGTTTTTGTCACTAATAAATATTGCGACTATATTATGGATTTTTTTTCGAAATATTTGTATTCTTCTCTTTCGATCGGTTTTTGTAGTGTTCAACCGATTAAATTGTCACCAGCAATTTCGTAAATTATGAGTAAGCATTCTACTCATAGTATAGCGATAAAATAATCCATTAATTTGTTGTTAAGCAAATTTTAGCTGAATAATCATGAATTAGTGTGTGCTTTTTAATTATACAAATAAACAATAATGTATTCAATAAATAATTTTTTTCCAACTTCGAATACACAAATATTCATCTCTGGTTTTCGAAGTTTTTATTACGAAATTAAACTCATTAAATGTTTTTTGAGCAATTTTTTTAGCGATTGCAAGAAAAAGTTGATTTTATTACACAGAATGTTCTCGTTTAAGTAAATTAATTTTTTTATGAAACTTTAAAATATTTTTAACGATTTTTTGAATCTTTGCTATAAATTTGCTGGCAAATTATCAGTCAGTATTATAATTTTTGGACTGGTAAATATAAAGTCTGTTAGTTTTCAAACTTGAGTCTACTGCCAAAAAAAAAAAAAAATTACAGACATACGATTTATTTCTTAATATAAAGAAATCAAAAATTCATTGCTCACCTCTTCTGAATCCCAATTTTACATTTAGGGATAAATTTTTAAACTCCATATCGATGGGTTCACGCTCTGGTAAGTTAGAAAACCGTCCGCCATCTTTACCTACTTCAGATTTAGTTGATGGAATTTGTGACTCAAGTGGAGAATTTGCTGGCGTCCGGCCACCATTTGTGTGCATAAGATGTCCATTTGTAGATGGCAGTGGTAATGTGGTTGAGTTGTAAACTGATGGTTGGCTTTCACTGACCACTTCAACACCCAAACCCATAGACACCGTTGAGGGTGAGGTGCCCGAAAAGAATTGATCTCTAGCTGATAACATGCTTTAGATTATATACTACTAAATTACCAGTTAAAGGTACCATATAACTCCGGCAAATAGTTTTGCAAAAATTCACGTTGTTCTGTAATTAAAAAAAGATAAAATTAATTAATTATTTTCCTAAATTATTGAAATGGTTTTCTCTTTACGGTTTGTAAAGAGAAAATTTCTGCATGTGCTTGGGAGAAGCCTGAGAAATTGTATGTTGTAAGTGACCATGTTGTGGAAAGCAATTATAATATTGTATTAATTAATTATAGAATTCCATCCTTTCGGATGGAGAAGGGGGTAAAAAGCGAAGCATGCGTCCTAAATAAATAACATTACAAAATCATTTTTATTAATGAATAAATAAACAGCTCTAAAAGCAGTTCTTAAATTTAAAAAATAATTATTTCATATTTTCGAATTTTTTTTAAAATAAATCATTAGGTGGTTACATATTAACTACTACAGTTAACGACATTTTTGGTAGTCGCCAAGCGTACTGTGATGAATCTGGCGTATGTGTAATGTTGTTGCATTTCTTCTTTTGCTCAATTATGCGGCTTTTATTCTCAATATTCCTATTGGTTCAATCTGTACTTATACACAACTTAATAAATCAACATATGGTACTAACTGTCGCTCTTATTGCTCAGATCCTCAATGTCTTTGCATTGACTCTGCTGATTTTCCTGTCCAAATCAGCGGAAGGAGTACCTTAAAAATCGTGAATATTATAAAAGGAAATCGTTCTAGCTTATTTCGATATATTCAGCAGCGAGATCCCAAAGATCCGTAGCTATTGAATATTATTATTTATTTATATTTATATATTTTTACATGTAGCATTTATCTGAGTTTGCGCTTGAAATATCGAGAGTCCTTTACACAATATCTTGAGTCCATCTTAGTGTTCGAGGGCCATTTGGGTACTAGCAAGATTAGAAATAACTAAACATATCAGTAATTGGCAATTTTAAATACGTATTACTTGAATCACTGCGAAATAGTAAAATGTTTACTTCTCTTAGAATAGGATGTGATTACCCCAATTACTTCAATACTAAATTGCAAACCACTTAGTAAGAACCCCACTACTTTTTTATCGCATAAATATTTTGAAGGAAAATATTTCCTGCAATGTAACATAGGAATGGAATGTAACTAAAAAGGTTAATTGTTGTTAACAAATTTTATTTTTTTATTACTTAATCTTTGTCTTTTATTTCATGATTTAAATGCAAAAAAAATCTAGTTTAATTAATCCATATAATAATAAAAATAAAATATCTTACTAAACATTTGTTTCCAATTAATTACATTTTTAATAACGTTTAATTGCTTTCGCATTTAGCTGACATACGTGAACTTACGATGCAATTTCTAAGCACACTTCGGATTATTTCCTAAATAATTTTCTACCGGTTATTAATTATTTAAAAAATATTTTTTTTAGTATTGAACAATAATGCTTATATTTAACAATATTTTTATTTATTAGCCTTCAATTTTTATATAAAGGTTTTGTTAGTTACTCAGTAATGCATATCAAAACGGAATTTCCTTCATACAATTTCTATTTAAAACAATAATAAATTTTAAATAGAAATTTAAGAAGCGAAATGTTTTCAGATATGGATGAACAAGCAGTTTACGATTTATGGTGTTATTAAAAATCAAAAAATTCTTAACCTTAAACTTGAATAAGATTGTTTGATTTGCCCACATTTCAAAGTTCAAAACAAAAGTTAATTGTAAATGCCTGAGACATGAAGAAATTTAGCCACCTTGTAAATGTTTGTCAGAGAGCTTTACAAAATAAGCTTTTGTTAACCTTAAAAAATCTAATATTCGTATAAAAAATTACTCTAAACAATTTACACATGCGCAGACAAGTTACAATTCCTAATAGACTCAAGAAGAAAAAAAATTTTCAATGTAATGCAGTACCAAACATTATGTTTGGGGCATGTAATTGTATTCAGTCCAAATTTAATGCAATTTCGCATAAGCCACGAAAATGCAAGACAAATTTTATCCGTTAATAACTTGCTTTAAACGCTCAGCTGGAAAATGCTATTTATTTTGGAACTCTGTAATATCAAGAAGTTGGGTTCTCAATTTTTCCTACCATGAATTACTTGAGCAACACAGCTTTAAATTACAACTGTAAAATATACAGCTCGAATCAAATGCTCAAGTTACAATTCTCTAAAATAACCATATATATTTTACACCTACGTCTTTTATTACACGATATGTAACTGCCTCGAACATCCCAATGAAATGAAGGTACTGCTTTCTCATATTAAATATCACTTAAAATAATACAGAAAGAAATTAAAAATTAAAGAATAAACCAATTAAAAAAGTCGTAAAAGAATCGTGAGTGTTTTCTAACACGTACGATTTGAATGAAATTTTGTATCTGAATTGGGAAACAGTTATAAATTTTTAAGGTCCTAAGTCGATAAGAATGAAAAATAGTTAAGGTTCACAATTTTCCAATAGTTGTGGCTTTTCAAAATATCTTAAATTGCTTTCAATTGAACTTCTTCTGATCTAAAAATTTGTTGATACAAAAACGGTTTTAAAGAAAGAAAATTTCGGACAGTAAGGAAAAGTTAATGTACCTCCAGAAGCATATCTTGAAATGTCTGCCTTGGAAAGAGAGTGGAATTGCTAATTGTAAACGTAGCAGTGTTTCTAGAAATATCGAAGCTTAACTAAAAAAATTAAATACTAAAAAAGAAATGGCTCAGAAATTTTAATTTAATTGCACATACTTCAATGTACAAAAGTATAAATTTCGAAATTTATTACCCCGGACATAAACCATATGATTCAACAGACTTCTGTTAACGTGATAATTCAGCTCTGTTAGAGTTTGAATTCAGGCAGTGCACATTCGAATAGAAAAAAGAGTGCGGGGGGAAGTGTACTACTCTAAAACCAGAATCTATCAGAAACGTAATACTTATCGAGACTTAATTTTATGTACATTTAAGAAAGAAGTCCTGACATACCTCGGCGGCTAAAAAGGTTTGCAAATAATATATGTATTTTAGATCTCGTGTTATGATACCTAATCAACAAAATCTTTAACATTTGCCATTTGGAATTAAATCAATATATTATATCGAAAAAAAATATATATAAATATTAAAATATAATATATAAATAATAAAAAAAAGACAATAAATTAATTGCCGCAATACAAATTATGAAAACGTATTTAATTTTTTTAAAATACACCTTTCTTTTGAAAAATGTCTTATAAGATTATATTTGCTTGAAAAACTGCGGATAAAAATTAGCTGTAAGCAAATTCTTCATTTAAAAAATAATGCTAATCTAATGAATTTTTTGTCGTTATTAAGCTTTACTAACTGGATTTTTTTTATATAAACGTCGTTGCATTCTTACATTAACAACCACATGCACACATACACAAACAAACGATTAGAAAATGATGAATTTGTTTAAAACATACTTTGTAAAAATAACTAACTGGTTTATTTCGCCATTAAGTTGAAACAGTTTGTATTAAAAATATTTTATAAACAAGTGTATTAAGTTTTCTCACTCTTCCGCTTTTTCAAAGTCCAAATTTACTCAATAAATTCAAAGTAGTTATGATACAGGGTTTCACATTTGAACACAAAAAATTTAATCCTTATTAAAGGGAGTTGGAACATAAAGTTGGGCTACAAGTGTAATTTGTGCGAAATTTCATTAGAGACTTGCCTGAGCAATTTTACTAAATTATTGACTTCAAAGAGTCAATTCATGTTTTAAATTTCAAACTAAATCTTTCCCATCCTTTACAGTCTACACAGACAATATTTATGATTATAATTGGAAAATCTAATTGCAAGAAAAAATTATTTTGAATAAGAATTTACAAGCTTTGAAACATTTTCCTTTTGAAAATGCTTTGAACGTTCTACTTCTATTTTCAAGCGCATCTGACATATAATTTCAGAATAGGGGCATTCGCGACAATAAGATACAGTAATTTTCGTCTTTAATCGTAATATCTCTGGAACCCAAGTGATGTAAAATTGGAAAAGTTTAGTACTCGTACACTGGTGTCTGGTATCCTTTTAATGTTTTTATTATTGTAGTGTAAAAGCTACTAAAAATTAAGGCATTTAGAAAGCTTCGCAAAAAGATAACTTTTATAGTTTTGCAAAAAATATTTCATTTGTCAAAAAAAAAAAAAAAAAAATTACAAGTGACCTCTCAAAGTGACTTATAAAAAGAAAATCTTTTCTTTTTTTATTGTTTTTTTTTTTTGCTTTCTGTTTTAATTTAAATGATTTTTTCATTTTTAAATATAAAACGAATGACAAATTATGTTCACCCTTTCGCGATCTGTAATGAAAGCAAACGTGTTCAGATCAGTGCTTAAAAGAAATTATTTTCACATTATCTGATTGTGATGTTGCAAAAAAAAATTTGTTTTATTAAATTTCTTCTCTTTTTAAATGAATAACGCAGATAGAATATATTAATTATTTAAAGTTGCAACCCCTACTGATACACGATAACCTTTTATTTTGTGCTTAATTTAAATGTATATATTATTTTGAAAACGGCACATCTTACACTTTTAGAGAAACTCAGCATTTAAAGTATTTTACATTAATTTCCTACCAATTCCACAATATATTTATATTGCTTTCATCAAACGTGATTTCAATTTGGAAAATATATTCTCTAGAAAACGAAAAAAGAAAAGCTTTTTCTATGTTAAGCTACTTAAACTTTTAAAGGTCACTGTTACATGCACGATGCCGGTTTATCGGTTCGAAAAATTATTGCCTTTCGAACATTTTTAATTAAAACCACATTATTCATAAGTATAAACAGGTTGCAAAACGTGATATATGTATACATAGAATTAATGGTATCTATTAATAGATCCTTTAGTCCATAGCAATAAGAGTTAACGTTAAGCTCAACAGTTTATTCCCTTATGTTAATAATACAGCCATTCATTAATTTGTTTTTAACCGACATATTTTTTTTATTTTTAAATACGACTAAACCATAAATTAACAAATAGGCAATGCTGTTCTTTTAATAACAATACTCGTGTTATGATGAACATTATTATTAAAAATGTAGTAAATTAAAACCTTTTAATTTTGTTGTTAAATATTTTTAACAATAACAAGTATTGTTAATATGAAATATACAAACAACATTTGTAAATTCACGCAAAAGTTAATTATAAAATCCATTACACCTAATTATTGAATACAATTTTCTTTTGTACAAAGAAATTGTTGATTAAATCTGGAGAAAACTAAAATTAAAATTATTCGGTTGAAGTTCAACTAATTTTTTTTTATGGTTTTAATTATAGCCCAACAGCTAAGGTTTAAAACCTTAAAGCTTATTTTTAACATATTTTGCTAATCTGAACAAACAATTTTTTATTAGAAATAAAAATTCCGAAACTTTGCAACTAATAACAATTAAATTATACTTTTTATTTAATTCCCAACAAATATATTTGCTTACGTACATAAGTGTAATGAAAGGTCAATGTGCCAGATAATTGTAGATTAAGTAAAAGTAAATGCAAACTGCTTGATAAAATATAATTTTACAATGGGGAATATTTTGTATAAATTTCACTATGCATTAATTTTTTAAAAGGTATTTGATTTTGAACTGCGTTTGGTTTTTTTTATTAAAATTTTGGATTGTGAGAAATTTTGGTCTGGATGCTTCTTTTTGACATATGTGATTTTGATTAATCACTTTATTTTTAATCGAAAGGTATCGATGAAAAGATTATACTTTTATATAGTGAATAAATTAAGCAAGTCTTTTTTTATCATATTTATGGAAAAAATTGAGATAATTTAAAAAAAAAATTTTATTAAATAACTTCAGTTGTTTGCAAAAGAAAAATTGTAAGAAACAAAGAAAATTTAGGGGCTTTCAAGGAGCCTCAAAGTCGTGTTTGATTTAAACATGTTTTTATTTTCAAATCTGACAGATTTATATAACAAAAGTATTTTTAGCGAATATTAAAAAAAAATTTTACAAAATTTTGTAATTCTCAATTATTTTATGAGAAAATGAAAAGGAAAAGGGCTTGCAGATTTGGCTTAAATGCAATGAAATGCACTAAACTTTTTGAAGAAATCTAAGCTTTTTACTTTATTTAAAATTTTTATTGACTGGATTTCCCAACATGAGTAAAGTCCACGTGCTTTAGACATGGTAATCAATTATACTTCCACATTTCCTTTGTTTGATTTTCATTTTATGTGGTATACACATCCATACGTACGAGTAAATATAATTTTTTATTAAACCGCTAATTGTATTGTGGTTTGTATAAATCTACAACCAATGTATTATAAGCAGCAATATTATTGACATAAGGTCAACACACCAAGCTCAAGCTTCATAGGTAGGGCGGAATTAAGCCTAATTATTTAAACACATAGAGGGATGCAGCTACACAGCTACAGTACTACAAACTGATTGCGAGTTCATCACATTGAGCCTAATAATAAAATTTATATAATGTCTCTAACCAACTCAACTCAACTCAACATGAAAAGCTTCTAACTTTTCGACAGGAAAACACCCAAAGTCTGGGCAGGAATCAAATCCGCGACCCCCAGTTTAGTAGGCTGTGCATTATTCATTCGCCTCCGTAGGCGAATTCTTGAGCCATAACATACTCATTCTTATGTAACTTGCTGAGAGTTACGATTACCACGTAATAACACATTTAGTAAATGGAGTATTATTTTCATTTTGGACGAATTGAAGTATTTTTCATTATAATCAAATTGACTTATTGAACAGAATTTATCGAAAGAAGCTTAAAATTATAGTGGACGATTTTAATCTTTGAGATTTTTAATGTTTCATTATACATATTGTAATAACTATTCCACTTTTATTTGACACAAAATAATGTTTTGAACACAGTGATCCATCCACAATATTAACATTTAAAGGAAACGATTTTACACATTGAACTTTCCATCGCCTGATTAATCGATTACCAATAAAAATAAAAAAAATAGTTGAATGGTACACCCTAATATATAGATACGTATTTCTTTTACTGATTGCACATGATGAAAAGGAGGCACTTTTGTTTATTGTTGTTGATAATTTGTACCTTGATCTTTTTTTTGAAATCATTATTGTTATTTAAAAAAGAGAAAATGTAATAATTATACGTTCACACATCTATACATACACATTTTCACATACTTATGTACTATATAAACACATTGAAATGCAATCTTATGTCGTATATTATATTGATTATTTTTAATTATGGTTTTAGTTTGATTTAATTAATATAAAAACACTATTTCCCAAAGTAATCCAAAAGGAAGCAGAGTTTAAAATATTTCGAAAATATTTATCTAGGCCTCTTGACATGTTCTTGCACAGGGTTTTGGTTAAACGACCTTAAATAACTAAATATAATATAGGAATGGGATTATGATGGTAAAAAGTACAACCAAGTCATTGTGTTAAAAGGAATAGTAATATTTTTAAAATTTATAATTATAAACAATATTTAATTGTGCCATACTTGAAGGCTTAAAATTAAAATGAATTTTGACAAATGTAAACATGAAATAAAAATTTACAGTTTTTCCTTTGGGATGACAAGGCGAATTCGCAAGAACTGAACTCAAGCCTAATAGAAGTGTTACGTTATCAGAAAATTAACAAAAAAAAATTTTGTTACAAATAAATATAACACAAAATAATTTTTACACAAGATAGAGCTGAAAAAAGTTATCATTTGATTTATAAATTTTATCAGGCGCGAATTGGCTATGATATCTTATTGGTGAGAGAAGAGTAGATATATTATTTTATATTTGCCAATCTGTAAATGTCATCTTTACTGGTCAATGTGAAATGTTATTTAAAGCTTTCTTTCGCTTAGCTTTTTGCAGCGAAAATATGAAAAAAGCAAAATATATTGTTAAAATAAATTTGAAAATCAATTAGAAATATTTCGGAGGCATATTAAAACATTGAGAAGACGTAAATCAGGCCGTGTTGTTAAGTCTTACGAATGTACAGGATAATTAATAAAACTTAATGAAGGTAGCTGTGTTGGATGTACTGTAGAAATTCAACTCAAAGAAACTGCATACGAAATTAAAGCTATAAAGTTTGTTCACAAAATCTTCAACTAGTATGCTGAGAATTTCTGATTATTTTTTTTTCTTAATACTGAACAATAGTTGTTTAAATAATAATTTTTATTTTGTGCTTAAAATATTCTATTAAATAATGAAAAAGATAATATGCCAACTAATTGTTTGAGTTTTCAGTCAAACACATAAAAAAATTTAGGTCCAAAGTGCAATAACCCAATTTTAAAATAAAAATCCTTATCAAAATACATAACTATGACTACGGCTTCTAATAAATGCTGGACCAACTTAATAAAACAGCTGCATTATAAGATAATGCTACACAGCTTATTGTATGTACACGCGTACAAACTTTGCTTTTAATCTAAGCAGACAGAGAGGCAACGAATTAAAAATATTATAATGCTTGAATAAAAGCAGTATTTCCTTCCTAGAAGCGTTCAAGAAAATATAATTCGGCATTAACCTTAGACAGCTAAATTAATTTCATGACTCACTGTCATATAAACAAATTTATTTATGTGCATGTACACATAGTTGCGTATGTGTGTTTATAGTCCCAGTGTTGGTAACTGGAAATATATTTAGTAGGTTTGCTTTTTTTTTTTTGTTGCACTCCTTAAAGTTTCATTTTGTATTTTCTTCTGATGTGCTACCTTGACCACATTTAAGTAACTTTAAAACTTTAGTTTATCGTGAATTAATTATCGTGTATTTAATTAAAACAAATAAAAAGCTTATCAAGTTGCATTTTTCAATGACTTTCTGACTAATTCCTCATAGCAACAAATAATGTAGTTATAACAATTCTTTATGCAAATAAATTGTATAAGTTTTTGACTTCAAACAATATAAATTATATAAGACTTCAACTTCCACGTAAATAATAATTTAATTTATAATTTTCAATATAAAATATTATTTTATTTAGTATCGTTGCTTTTCATATAATAACTCGATATTCATTATATTCAATTAATTTTTTAATTGTCATTGACACAAATGACACCATGACAACCAAAGGTTAAACAATTATACGATTTTCTAATGTATTCCTTATTAATTATATGAAAAACTTTTTAGCCATAAAGCGGATACGAGTACACGATTTTTTCTCCTTTTTTTACACTGAGACTTTAAACTTTTCTGCTCGCCAAATGCTGAAGCCTATAAAACTCAATATTGAATATACTTTACTTGTAACTTTTTACATTTCAATTAAAATAGGATGAAAGGGGGCCGATATAAAAACTATCATTATATGCATATGACTAAAATTAAAAAAAAAAAAATTATACAAAAAGTTTCATATTGTGAACAGGTTCTAATAAGAAAAAGCTTAATTTGTTTTGAAATCTCTATAATCCCAACAATTAATGCTCATTCGAATATTTTTTTTCCTAAATACACTGAAATTGACTGCTAACGATCTGCATTAGTAGATCCACAACAATCAAGATCAATGATTTTTTAAATAAAGAATTAATGGCTTTCAAATATTCATTAACTGAATACTAATTTTGGCAATTTATTTTTCATTTAAAAAATTTGTGTGAATATATAAAGCAATTCCCATGTTACAAATATAGTTTTACGTTATCAATGGAAGCAATAAAGGACGATGTTACAAGTAAAAAAATATTGAAAAAACTGCAGTTTATTGCAATTGCTTAGTAAGCAATTTGTGCCAAATAAAAACAATTGGCATCAAACTAATATTGCATTTTAATATATAAATATAACATCCGATGACCTCAGGAGCCACTGCTTCTACTTAAATTATAATTATATTCGTATAATTGTAATATTAGGCAAATAAATAAAGAATAATAAAAAAATAAATATAAAATTTGCCAGTTGATTCAGCACTAATTCTCTGCCCAATTTAAATTAATGTTCTCCTAATATGAACGTCCCTAAGAGTTTAACGTCCTCAAATGTTCCTTGTAGTATCTGTAAAGTAGGCTTACATGAAAGTGTCTTACTATGCGACAAATTGTAATTGTGTATTTGTGGACTCAACAATAATAAGTACTGAAGATTTCAGAATGTCGCAAAGTAAATTTTTTTTATGTTATATTAGGTAGGTAGGAGGGCCAGAGCCCCTTGTCCCTGGTCATACATATGTACGTCGATTCTGTGTAAGTATTATCAAAGTGAAATAATTCTATAGAGATACTAATGTGATTTTGAATTGTTTGGAACGAAACCATTCCATTATCCTGGAAGTGTCTCTATATTTTTTTTTTTTTTTTGCAGTTCGAATTTTCAAAATAAAATTGACATTTATTTAAGAAACACAATTTACTTTATTAAATGCAGGATTGCACTAACAGTTTTCAAAGTATTTTGGAAGAAAAGTAATAGTTTTTAATATGTTTCGTGTATGAAAAAAAGGACTGAAAAACACTAAAGTTTGAAATTAATTAGCGAAATTTTGTTGCGAAAGTATTATAAAATTTAAAAATCTATTTGTGTTTTCCTTCCTTGTCATTTGTTGCCATTAAATAAAAAGTTATATAATTATTGTGATAAAGATTAAAAATATTTGAACAATTTTAATTTAAAAGTTAATCTCCTTATGCAATACGCAGCTTGTCATATATATATATCCTTGCTCAGCAGCGAATAGATATGGGCGAGCGTTTATAACTTTGTTACGTTTAGAAGATTTTTAAGTTTTAAGTTTCTAAAATTCGTTTTAAACATTTTATAGTTGTGTTTAATTTAAATTTAATTCTTAGAAGGTTAATAGTAAATTTTAGTTCGTGGTGAATATTGGCTTAGTCGACTTATTGATAACTCGTCCAGGGTTATTACAAAGATAACAAGAAAATTTTTCAAAATATGTACGTATGTAGTGAAGCATGTTTGCATGTATGGTATTATGAAACAAGCAGTTATTTGATGTGCTCAATAACGATAATCCACTACAAGGCCAAATAATTATAAAATTCCAAAAAAATTTATAATTTCCAAATTATATCAACCTGAGTTTTATTGAAACAGTGTTGGATTTAAATTTAAAATATAGAAATGTGTATGTGCTTCGTACCGTATAAGTTTTGTTAATACTGATTGCCTATATGTGCTGCAAGTAAAAAAAATAAAAATTTATTTAATTATATTCTTCCTCAATGTATTGATTAATTGCATTTTAACAATATACTAACACATATACATGTATCCACATGCTGATTTCAATTAAAAGAAACCATGTAGATACAGTCTCTCCCGTAACTTCTCGAACTGATTATGGTAAACAAAGCAGATAGAGAAATAAATAAAATTATACTAAAATTCATATTCCTAAAATCAGCTGTACAACTATACGGGAGCTTTTTGAAAAGAAATCATTTTTAAATTCAGCAGATTTAAGAAGAAATCTCTATTTAGTTCACCAAGCCCTTGAATTTCGAATTATTACATTATACCGAATTAAGTTCTTTATAATGTTCATTCAGTTATTTCATATATAACTAAGAAGTTGCTTTCAAATTTTACACTCAGCATTTCACAATGACTCACATGACTTGTATTAAAGACATTCAGTTGGATTAGCTCGGCAGTGTTTGATTCAGGCATTAAACTTAATCAATTGAGGTTACATTGATGTTTTTGGTTTGATGTGTGTCCAAAGTATCATTCAGCATTCAGAGGATATTTCGTACTCTCGCAATGTGTTCTAAAGAAATTAGAACGAAGGGGTAATATTCATAGTATTACAGTGTGTCTGTTATTAAACTGTATACACTGATTTGGAATATAAACTAAATGGTTCTGAAATATTTGAAAAGTGTTCCTTCCAGCCCAATTTTAACTAAATTTAGTTTCTCCGAAAAGGTCACATTAACAATCATGGCTGTAGCTATTTTAGTTATGGTTTTAGAATAAATGTTTAAAAGGTCAGTACTATGCACTTGTCACTTAGAGGAGAAAAATTCTTAAACATAATTTTTCCAACCTACAGCCTGACAAGGGCACCAAAATGGTAACATTACGTGGTCTCAATACAACTCTGTGAAAATTTGCTCAATAGAATAGAGCTCGTACTTTGCATTGCATATTTCTGCATATTTCCCGAGTAATTTATTGTATTGTGCAGTATTCTTAATTGCAGCAAAGTTTTATATGCGAGTACTCTATCCTGAAGCATGTATTAATAAATTATTCTAATATTTTGTGTAACATTTGAAATATTTTTGTATTGATTATGAAATTGAAGTTGGAAAATCTATTTTTAGCATAGTGTAGCTTAAGGCGGATATTTTGGCAGTCTTTCTAATAATCTACAATTTTGTACACTCTACTTTTTGTCTCGATATTTTAGTGTGCAGTTTTCTATATTTGCACCATTGTTTTATTAATTAAAGTCTTAAATCCAATGGCATTTGGCTTGCAACATAATTTTTAATTGGCGTGTGTGTAAGGATAACCTCTACTCATAGAATGCACGGTGTAGGAAATATAAAAAGGAATAGTGGTAGTGCAGTGCGGCGATTGTATTGTTGAACTCGACACTATTTTATCTGTTATTTGGTGACAAATTGCTTTTATTTCGTTCACGAAATACTGTTGCAAAGGAAGCGAAGGAGGAAATGTGGGTTGCGCAGTTGTAAATTTAGCTCGTAAATGTTAAGTGGACCGGCACTGTGGAACACATGCGATAAAACCTTTGAGATTTTTTTTTTTTTTTTTTGACTGCCATAGGAATTGCACCTACTGCCTTGGTCATTTCTATTAGCAAACTTATTTACTAGAGAACCTTATTCACATCCTTAAAAGACATGCCCTTAAAATTTAGTGTTTTTAATTGTATTGTAGAAAATCACAAAAAAAAATTAATGTTAAAAAATTCTTGTCCCCTTTTGCATTTTACATGACAATATAATTATGATATGAATATGATATCAATTACAGATAAGCCACTTTCAAATTATGTTTTTTTTATTCCAGAGCATATTTTTTATAGTCTATTTAATGCGTATTAAAGAAATTTTTATAAAATATATGTATGGGCTCTGCTTATCGATGATATCTCGGCTGATTTTATTCCACACTGGAAATTTTTGATATTTTTTGACATTCCGAAGTAATGAAATGAAATTCAATATTTTATTTTTAATATTTAATTATTTTCATATTTAAATTGAAATTCCACACGTTTCTTTAAAAGACTTTTAATTTATGCTAATTTATAACTTTTACTTTCTTCATTCCTAGAAATTAAGGAAACTAATTTAAAAATGAGAAGAAATAAATTTAAAAACGTGTTACAAATTTGGTTAATACGTCTGTATAGTTTATTCTCGATATCAAATTTATTGGTTGCGTATTTTAAAAAATTTTATAAATATGCTAATTAAAGCATGTATGCTAATTTGAATTTAAAAAAAATTATGTACTTTAAAACAAAAAAAGTTTAATTTAAATTAATTCCCTTCTATCTATTGATTACGTGCATTCAGATAATTTATGGCAAGATAATTCAGATAATTTCAGATAATTTATAACTATAATATGCTAACTTTTTGAAATAATAATTAAGCAATAATTTGGTTTACTTCGTAGCGTAAAAATACAAAAAAGTATTTAAGACTAAGAAAAATATTCTAATTTTTATCCTGAAAAAGCTGAATATTTTCATTTTCCTTATAATTCTCGTTTATTTCTTAAGAGTTGTATATATAAAACTTGGCAAAGAAAATTAGATTTCCCTTTAATTTTTTTTTTCAAATTTTTAAATAAATATATAATAAATACTCCTGACAAAGATCAACAAATTTTTTTAATTCTCGCCATATACGGGTACAGCAGTAAAGCAAAACTGCACAGAAACTCCATTCATAACCCATAGAATGTAGAATCAAAATATTTACCAACACATCAATATCAACCAATACAAAATTTTTATATGTGATCTCTGACCCAATTTTAATTTATACATTTTCGCAGAAACTTCATCGACATTTCTAATATTTATTAAAAATTCCTTTTTCTAATTTCTTTGGCAAATTTCTTAAACATCTATTCTACTTTAATGATTTTGAAATAATGACCGATTTCTTTCTGACTCAAATTGTGAATCTTTGGATTTTCCAAATGAATTTATTGAAAAAAAAAATAGAAAGGAAAGTTATATTCGTAATAGAATTAATTGCATGTGCCTGTATGTAAATGATTTATCTAAGTTCAAAATTGGCGACCAAAAAAAAAGATAACACATTTGCCAGTGAGTCGTATCTTATTTTTTATAATTTTTTAAATTCTGTTATTTCTATTAATTTTTACTAAACTTTAGAATTTCATTTTATATATATTTTCTTTTAAAAGTTTTAGATTTGTGCGGAAACTGTGTTTTGAAGTTTTATTATATTTTGATTTTTCCAGCTTTTGTTTTTTCTTTTAAGTGGGATTATGTGATAAAAACCAGTTTCATTTTACATAAACAGCTGATTTGGGCTTAGAAGAGTCATGCATTGTAACTGCATGATTATTATGCAAGTACATTTATGTGCACATGCTTACAAGTATATATTTATATGCACGAGTAAGTATGTGATACATACTCGTATTATGTATTATCAATGTTTTTGTTTGTTTTCTTTTTCAACTTCACCAAGATGCTGTTAAATTTTCCTCTAATATTTTTATTGTATAAAAAACTGGATATTTTACACTACAGTACATTCATATGCATACATACATATATACATCCATGCATATACAGTATACTTATTTATATTGCACTTTTTTTTATTGGCAATTTTATAAAAACCAGTTTAAAATGAAATTTCAAGAAAGTTTGCTAAAGTCATGACGACACAATAAGAAACATACTACAGTACAGTTATTGTTAACAGCACAGGTAGGTACACAATAATAAAAAAGTAACATCTGTGCAGATTCTCCACAAACTGGCATACACCCACACTTGCTTAGCATAAGCAGGCACTTACACTCTTGCACACACTCGCGCTCTTTACACGCATACAAATGTTAGCAAACAACAGCTACCGTGCAACATCTTTTATTATTTTGCATAAAACACAATAACAGCGGTAACAAACAGCCAGTGAATTTAGTAAAAGATCATTTACTTATTTACATTGCAAATAAATTAACAAACTTACTGTATTTTTATCACAACAAGTTTATTGAGAGCAGTATTTTATTATTATTATTATTATTATTATTTCTGTTTTTAATAGATTTGCACCAATTTTGAAGAATAAAAAATAAAATAGCTGGAAAACTCTTCTTATACGTTTGCACAGCACGCGCTTAAAATCGCGAATGACAAGTAAGTCTTTTTGTCAGGAATAAATGAATGAATGAATCGAACTCTAATCCAACGAAACTCAAGCAAAACAATAAAAAAAAATTAGTTCAACCTTACCGATCGAGAGTGTTAAACAATTTGCTATTTCTTGTCAAAGCAAAACAACATGGAAGTACTGTTTGACTCTTAAATCTACATCTACAACCAACAACCGCTGTCGTTTATTCCTATTTCGTTGGTGTTGTTGTTATTATTATTTGATGATTGGACATGATCGTAACGTGTATTACACAAAAAATATTTGACATTGTTTGTTTGTGAGTGGGGAGTTGTGTTTGTATGTGCACGAGAATTACGCAAAAGTATTATTTTCTTTAGCAGTTTAATTGTGGTTGTTTTTACTTTTAATTTCATATCAGTTATTGCAATAGCAACAATAAAAAATAACAATAATTTTCCTTCTTTGCCCAATATTTGCTGTTCTGCAGTTATTACGAGTACAGCTTTAAAATTGCTTTGGATTGTAATATTAAAAATATTTGTATTTATGTGAAAAGTATAAATTTATTGCTCTCAAATCTCAGCTGTCTAATATCTAATATCAGATCTTTCAAACGCAGTATACGTAACGAAAGAATAATAATGCATTAATTATGTAGCGTTGCGTAAAGGCAATTTTTTGCATTTTGTTATTAGAATCTAATAAGAAATCAATAAAATTTTGCATTCACACTTTCGCAACATATTTGCTCTGACCTCTGAATACCGCTAATATATAAATACATTACAGGTGTTAAAAAGGTTAACATTTTTTTACAGATAGTGCGATCCCCTAATGCAGAATTCATTTTTCATATGTAGTGAGCTATTTTGTACAACTATTTGAAAAAAAAAATCATTATTAATGTAAACAGTAATTTTTTACTAAAAGTCTTTAAAACTGAAAGTGGGCATTGCTTGTGGTACCGATTTTCCCTATTCGTTAGACGGCGTACGAAATAGAAGGGGATCTATTACAAAATCTGTCGTTTCTAGCGAATGTTGAATGGACTTTTCTGAATTTTTAAATCACTCATACGTAAGTAATATTTTAGAAAATTCATACGTAAAAGCTTTGAAAGCCTGAAATATTCTTTATATAACTTTAGCACAGCAAGGATAAGTAACACAAATATGTCTATATACATATACGTGCACATTTGCAGTTTATTATATATCTGCGCAGTTATATATTATTGTATTATATTATTATGAATGAGTATTATATATTTATTTCTATATTTTATACTGATTCATTGATATATAGGAAGTTCAAAATAGTCACAGAAAATAAAAATTAAAAATTATTACACAGATTCGAAGAAGCGCGAAAAAAAACTCGTTTCGACAACCCTTTCACACAACCTCTTTCACAAAGGGCGCGTTATTTGAATTCTGAAGCCCTTTTTACTAAGAAAACGTAAACATTAAAAATAAGAAATTTTAAAAAATATAGTTGTAGTTTTTTTTCATAAAACTAAATTTATTTAATTTTAATATTTCGAGCATATAAATTAAATTTAAATTTTCTGTACTGGATAAGTTTCGTGGTTCTAAGATAATGTGGAAAACTAATTTCATATCATTTGTAAAAATATATTTGGGATTTTTGTCTACAAACTTGAAAATAAATCTATTTCTAGTAAATATTATTTACTTTGTTACCAATTTTTTTTGTTTGAATTTAGCCATTCTTCTTCATTGTTCTATAAATATGCTAATAAGAATAACGACGGCATGCAGTGTGCGTGTAATAACATTATCGTATTATTTGTTGTCCAGTCTTGAAAAGACTTCATAGAAAAATATATAGAAAATAAATTTTAGAAATTAATATTTCTTTTTAATATTTTTTTTATGGAAAATTTATTAAAATTTTTTTAAAAAAAAAATTTCAATCCATATAAACTCATAAATTATTTACATGTATTTTAAAAACTAAAGCAAATATTTTTTTATAAGACTTGAGTTTTTTCAAATAAAGTTAATTATTTGTCCAACTGGGTTGGCACCAAAGCGATGTTGAAAAGATATATTATTAATCAAATGTGTACGAGCATGGATATTTGTTCACACAGTATACACTCGTATGTATGTGGGTTCTACTTGGGACTCATTTTGGTTTTTTTTTTTTTTTCTAAACACTAAGGGCTCCGATCACTAGGCCCTTCCATACTATAGTTCAGAAGTTTAACTGCAATCCTAACAATGCAAATACATAAATATGTTAAGAGTTGAAAATAGAAATGTATTATTTTAGCAAAAATAAAAAGAAAATGCTATAGATATTGGATCGAATAATCATTAAAGATAATCAATTAATTGTTCATATCAGAAATAAATCTTAGCTATATAAAGTATTTCTTTGTTCAATATATTATTATAGCAATCAGTAACTACTACAAATGATAACAATAATGATTAATTACTAGATTTTATTTTTAAAAGCTTTCGAACATTTTCTTGAAGCTTGAAACCATTAAATAAACTTCCAGTGCCTTAAAATGTATGGAAAAAATATAACGACCCAGCAACGACGTTATTTACAGTCTAAAGTTCACGCTTATCGAATTTATAATTCATTATTAAAACAATAAATTCTATATCAAATATTGAAATATTTAATTTGATAATGATTGTTGTGTGTGTGTGTAATACTTTTTCAAATAATGCCTCCGTTTAAAGTGTTTTTTTGCAATTATGTTATTTATTATATTGCAAAAAAAAATTAACTCAAGTTTAAAGTTTGTACCATCGGGTTATATGTACATATATTAATGAATAAGTATGAAATATACTAATGCACTATATTTAATCCTCAAAAAGTTATACCACGTGTGGTGATATGTTATGTAAGCTTTACGTATGAGTGGTATGGAAGTAAATTGGCCTTAGAACGAAATGATGGCGGGAAAATGTCATGACTTAAGATCTTTATTATTTTTTCGCCTTAAATTTTAATTAAAATTATATTTAAAAAATGCTAAAAAATAGTTAGAAATTAAAATTTTTTAAATACTTATACTTATTAAGTTGAATTACTTTGATATGCGAAACGTTTACCTATAAATCTAAAGGCATATATTCGTGCTTACAAATCAATTGCAAGAAGCTGTCACTGTTTTGCCCCGAATTTTTTGTTACAAATTTAACAGCTCTTGCACAAAACCAGAAGAAAGAAAGTTAACAATAGAAAATTTTGGTTCAAATACATTAAAATTGTTTGCTGGGTATTATAACTAATTAGTAAGAAAAGTCATATTATTTATGGAATATTTTTTAAGAAATAAAAAAATTTTAAAAATTAAACACTCACTCCAATAAACTTGATAAAATTTAAATGGTTGCTATAAAATCACTTGCTTCTCAAGCAGGTCTGCTAGGAATAATATTTGCTTTTTCCAAAATTTTTATTAAAATATGCCCAAAAGCCGCTATTTAAAAAAGATCACGCAAGAACACCGTTTTAATTTTTTTTGTATTAAATAGTCATCAGTAGATAAATTTTATAAAATTTTTATATATTTCATATACATATATTATATTATTTTTTTTATATATTATTCGTATATATATAAAGTATATCATTTCTAGTGAACTTCTCTGTATGAGTTTTCTCAATTAGACTTATTGAAATAATGAAATATTATATAATGACATATTTAATTATTTAAAGGAGCTCAGCTTATCACATGATTTTTATTTGTTTGCCGGAGCAGCCTACAGAACGATTGTCTTCAGTCAATCTCTCCAATTAATCCCATTTAACTCTATCTATGTAAGCGCTGTCTTTTCCCTTTTTGTATAGCACTTTGTGAGTTTAATTTTTAATATTCCCTGACTTCAGCGTCCTTAATTGGTGCATATGTATATAAACGAGGTGTGATCGGAAAATAACCTGTGTTTTCAAATTTCCACAGTTACGTATGTTCGATTTTGGCATTTTTTTTTTTCTGTTATGTTTATCCACATGACTGTTATATATCTTGGCTATATTAGTCTTTACGATTTTTTACTATTTTTTTACTAAATTTTTAAACGTTGTCAACATGATCCAGATTTGTTGTTACTGTTGACGAATCATGGGTGTATGGCTATGACATTGAAACCAAAGCCCAATCATCCTAAACGAAGCATCCAAAAGAGGCAAGACCGAAAAAAGCACGTCAAGTGCGTTCAAATGTTAAGGTTTTGCTCACCGTTCTCTTTGATTGCAATGGCGTGGTTCATAATGAATTCTTGTCACAAGTTCCTACGGTCAATAAGGAATGCCACCGTAAAGCTATGCGCCATTTACGCGAAGCAATTCGTCAGAAACTGACTTTTTCATCTTCGCAAAACTGAAGAAACCAATGTAAGTAAAGAGCTTTGCTACGATTGAGGAGAAAAAATCGAAACAGGAGTTGTTGGCGATACCAAAAAGCACGTTTCAGAAGTGTTTCGAGGTTTGGAACAAACGCTGGCATAAGTGTATTATATCTCAGGGGCTGACTTTAAAGGGACAAGATATTGATAAATAAATAAATACTTTGGTTGTCCTATTATTTGGTTATTACGTGCTATGGATTGTGTTGTGATCCTCAATATTTTATTTGGCTTTAATGTAATTTCTTTTCAATCATCTATAGCAATGCGCCACAGTTCGTCGCAATTATGTTTTCCCGGTAAAGGTATTCTACCATGAAATCATTTCTCAAGATCAATTAATTCTTTCTCTATGGTTGACTTATTGTTTTCATGTAAAAAAAAAATGGTAGTCCTACTTTTATAATCGTTTTGTGTGATTATTACGAATTTTTTTAAAATTTTCTTTGGATTTCTTGTTTTTGGATTGCTTATCATTATAAGATGCAATTCTGCTTGTTTGCGGTAGCCTGAAGTTAATTTGTATGTAGGTGTGTTTCTTTATTATTTACACTTCTTGCGTCTTGGCCTAGTGGGAATGCGGCTTTCATCTGATGAACTGTGTTAGGCTAATCTCATCAGGGGTTATTGCAAAAAACAAAGATATTTTCCTTGTCGTGTCCTTAAATTTAGGCACTCTCTAAGGTTTGCCTCTTACAACCACAGATCTTGCGAGCTGCCGGGATTTTAATGTTATTGGCGTGGCTTTAAATTTAGGCACTCTTGACAGGATTACCATCCGGTGGAAATTAAACGTGTTTGAGTGAAAATATTTATTTATGGAATGTAGTAATTAATTTAATTTGCACATCTTTTGTTGTTATAATAGAAATCATGTTTACTTATAAACTAACTTTGAGAAGGCTATTTACGTCTAGCATTGAGAGGCTTCCTAAAGTCAACTCAAATTACTATGAGGTGAGAAATTGTAAGCGATTAAAAGAATTCGTCGTTTCTTTATAATTATTATTATTAAAACTTAGAAAATGTTATTTTTAAGTTTTTCTTCACAAAAAATAAATAATGTTAAATAAGAACTCTAATTGTAAACTTTCAATCTTTCTTATGATGAAACTTCCTCTAATTTGAGGGGTACCCCCAAAACTGGCAGCCCATTCAGCAAGTCGTTACGTAATATCAAATTCTAAGACTAAGTCGTCCTAAATTCTTATCAGTTAACAAAATTCAAAAATTTTCGCTTCTTTGTTTTACGAATTAACCATAAAATAATTACAATATGAAATAATAAGTATGCAAATAATAATATGGGAATATACATCGTTGGTATTAAATGAAAAAGGTCCTATCTTGCATTTTTTTTTTATTTTAATGTACATTCAATTCATATATTGAAGTCACTAAAAGAAATCTTTTGCAAAAAAAAAAAAACTCGAATTAGGAATTTTCTACATGAGACTAATGATATGAAGTCGTATATATATATCTAACGATTCGTACATAAGACTGAGTAAATTTTTTATTTACATATACATTTTTGCAATTTAAATCAGAAAAGTCATTGTGAGCAACGAAATTCGGTAAGCATAATGAGACACACGTAGAAAATAAATTTTCTTTGCACAATTTCATATAACGAAAATTCGTCATGTGTTTACTGGGTTTTCGTTTGCTTCCAGCATATGCTGGGAGCACAACTTGTATGTATGATGCATTTCTGCTCGTGGACTGTTACCGAGAGCAGTAGCAGAATGTAATACAATATCGAACTCTCGATAACTTACATGACAAATCATTATATCTTTTATTTTAAATAAAAGTCGCTGCTCGACATCGTGGGTAAGGGCCCACATTTGGGTCGTTTTTCAAAATGCTTTATACGTGGCATGCGCTGCATTAAATTTCGCAGTAATAGTAATTATCAATTATAAGAAGTTTTAAGCTATCGTAGCAGTTGAGAGTTATACAACGGATTTCCTTGCCGATGCAATAATAATTTTAATCGATGAAATTCGTCGTTTGTTCGAGTTGCGTACTCGTATATGTAATTGCGATTGCTGCTAACACTTTTGCTGAATTCCGTTAGTGAAATATAGTTTTGAATTTATGTAAATAATTTATAACAAAATTATTTGTAAATTATTTTTCGTAGTCGAGGTTTTTAGTTAAGTTAAAGACCTGATGTTAAGCACTCCCAGGAATTATCTGAATGCACAGTGATGCACAAACAAATGAGAGCTGGCGGTGTTGACATAAAGGTGGAAAACCTTTGACAGCTCCTATAGTTTCAAAAAACATTTTGATATTCGCTTGTAAAAAATTTAAGTTTAGAAAGACCGTACACGTATGGGCAGTACAATGCGTACATTATCAAAGTTTTACAATTATTTCTCGAAGACTAATTTTATACGCAATTAAAATTACATCTTAATTTAACTTTAAAAGAAAAGAATTGTAGAAATATATAATTTACTTATACACTACAGCGACTTAAAGTTAACGATTATTTTTAGACAATAATCGAATGCACGCAAAGAATATCGATAACATGATTTTTTGAACAAATTATTGCTAAAAATAATAAATTCGAGCATTTAACTTGAGACAGAAAAAGTTCAATTTTAAATCTGCATTAAAAACTTTTTATCCAATAATTATATATTTTTATCCGAATAGTGTCATATTTTTAATTGAATAATAATATAAAAATAAGAAAAAAATATTCATTTTTTATAACAGAAGATAATTTTTTGATTTTAAAAATTTTTAATGCGTTTCTAGGAAATACCCAAAATTAATCCACAAAGAATTAACAACAAACAGAATACGAACGAAAAAATTCTTTCGACTCAATTTATAAATATTTATTAGTTATAATTGTGGATAATATCACCTATAATTAGACAGCTGGGTAAATAAACTTTTGTATTTATATATCGTAGTATAAAATTGAAAAGGCCCTAAGTTCCGTAACATTACTTTCAAAACACTAAAACCTTAAACAAAAACACTAAACTTTATATTATAAAGAAGAGACAAATTTGTTCGATATTTTTTGAAGTTAAACTGATCTTTTGTTCTCGAGTTGGTATTTGATGAACAATTTCCTACAATATTTACATGAGATGTCAGTTTACATCATTTGATTGTTCCAAAACCCAATCTCAAATTAAAAAAAAATAAATTGAATTTTTTTTTAAATTAAATGAAATTATTTTTATCGGAGAGATGAAAAAAATTAAATAAAAAGAAAATAAATAAAGTATTGGAGTGCTTTGCATCGACGTTGTCAAGGCTTTTGACATGATGGCTTGATATAAAAACTTAGTACATTAAGTTTCCCCTTATATTTACCAAGAAAATTATTCGAAACTTTTCGATGTTCAATGTAATGTTGAGGCAAAGCCCAAATGCTATACGCAAGTAAAAGCAAGCAAGAAAACCTCACCTCAAGCTAAAAATATTTTGATAAATGGAAAATAAGGAGAAAAGTCGAGAAACGTCCAGATTTTTACATTACCATATAGCAAATCATCTAAATGTATTTTTAGAACAATTTTGCATGGCGTAGGAAATATAGTTCCAATTAGAGTCCACAATAACTAGATAAAACAAATATCAAACAACATATCAAATATATCTGCGACGACAAAGCTATAAAGTATGGACGGGATGTGTACGATATACTTACAAATAGAATGCCCATATTGGACGAGCATAGCAAGTTATTACAGGGTAACATATGCAGTCGTTACATCTTGACTTGTAGCGAACCGGTCTGGTTTTACAACACTGCTAAGACCCGTGCCAAAAAAAGGCCAATTTATTCAGAATAAAAATTTAAAAATAATGCCATCTCTCTCTTCCACGTGTCCAAACAAATCTCTACATTTTAGATTTAAAAATTAAACGATAAACTCGTTCAAAAATTAATTGACTCTGTAATTTAATGAAAAATACAGATTGTCTAATTTTGAAATTTACTACGATCCGTTGAATGTTGTATAAATTAAAATTCGATCATTCCTCTCATCGAATTAATGACCATCTCATTTTGTGACGTTTCTCATTTTTATTAAAAATGGATAAGTGAAAAAAAACTGAAGGAAAAAAACTTCTAAAAGAGGGTCTTTCAGCTCTTTTGTTTAGTCTCAAAACAAACTTTTTGACTTTAGAATTGTTTGCTTTTGTGCTTTGAAGTTTTATAGTTTCATTAATAAGTACGTTCCTTCCAAATGCATTCTTCTACGGGCTATCATAAGCAATCAAAAAGTTGATTGTTTTAAATTTTGTAACTTGGGCCTTTTTTTAATTAGTATGTGCAGTAGTGCACAATATAAAATGAAAAACAATTACATTTAAAATAACAATTAATTAATACTGATACAATGCTTCTTGGTGGCATTGCGATGCGTCACATCGCTTCTAATCGTAAGAGCAAAGTCCAAATTTGTTGTTATTGTACAAAATGCGATTATGTATGCACGTATTTTGTTGCCCACAATTCAAAAGTAAACAAAATTAAATAAATAAATAAATAATTCTAAACTAATGAAAAAAAATTAAAACTCGTAATTAAAAAATCTTTTTTAACAAAAAATTCTTACCCAAAAGTTTTTCTTGCTTCCATTTAGTATGCAGCATAAATACAGTAAAGCAGGAGGCAAAATCTAGTTTGCTTCAAAATTTCTGCATAGAAAGAATTTTTCGAAGGAATTTTTTTTTTTTTTAAATTTATTTCCAATAATTTTTTTACTTCACTTAATTTTATGTTTTAGGATCCAAAAGGACATGCTCTTACATGAAAATAGGGACGTGTTGTTTAAAGTACTGATTCTCTATACCACACAATCGAACGATTTGTCAAATATGACATGTCTGCTAGAAGAAGTATCCATACTATCCAATTGAAGTTGGAACTGAGACAGCCTTTCATAGAAAGTGCTGCGATTTATAAAACTTTATGGACTTTTTAATGAAATCAGAACTTCCCAGCAGTTTTTTTTTTAAAGGGGAATGAGCGAAATATTATTTTCGCATCACTTTTGTATAATAGTATGCCACTTGCAACGACAGTTTGAAGCAAATTTTTAATGGTATTCAGAACCAGGACATTTATTCGAAGCAAAGTTAACCGAAATATATAAAGAGTAAAATGATAGATGAATAGATTTTTATTTAAATATAATTCGCGGAATCCACTATTAGAAAGGTTTCCTTATGATTCCATTGTCCGAAAATAGAGAAATAGTCTTCTAAAATTAATTTGTTAATCCTTTCCATTCGAAAATTTTTTTCATTGTCTGGCAGCACTATGCAGGATTAAATAGAAAATAATGTTTTCTTCTTGTTAGCTATACAAGTTTGAAATATAAAAAATAATGTTTTTCTAATAGTAGATAAAAAATTCTATGTTTTCAGTCATGTAGCCATGCGGCTGGCTTATATAAAGTGCAATCTGTAGAACCAACTATCACAATCTTTTCGCATCACATGCGGTCATATTTCGCCAAAAACTCTTCGAAGTTTGATTTGCAAATGTTCAATTTTCACTTGCCATAAGACTTGGAATAAGACTTGTTTGCTGTTGCTACAAAAGTCTGTTTTATTAATATGGAAGCATTACTGGCATGCACGTTGAAAAGCTAAATTTGTTAATCGTAATCAATTTCACTTTGAAACTTGGCAAGTTGCAACTGTTATATGAATTTGAAATGCACCAACTCATTTGCAGACAATCCCGCTGCATAAAAGCCAATGTTTAGAACCCGTCGCTGTGCGCTCTCCCTGAAATATTTTATTGCCTTCCTGGTTGTCTTTACCACATCATGTTCCATTTACAATTACGAAACCTCTTGCTTTTTTCAGTAGAATAAAAACTTTAATAACTGGCATTTTTTCCTTTTTTTATTATTGTTTTGGAAAACTTCGTTGGATTTTAAGTTTTTGTTAATTATTCAATTAAAATTCTAATTAATTAAAAAAAAATTTATTTTTAATTTTTAATCGGTGAAATAAAAATGTATATTATATTGTATATTATAATTTCAATGACATCAATTATTTATAACATTCGAATGCTCCAAGAAATTAGTTAATATAATTTATATTAAAATTAATTTGCAAAAGATTTAATTCGTCACTTAATTAGTTTGTTTATCGAGAGAATCATGATAATTGGATTCCACCACACATACAGTTCATCAAGCTCTTGTTAATGCACTGCTTGCAAAAATTACGAAATGTCGAACATTTACGATGAATTACAAAATTTACAAATTTTTGGGATTTTGTGAATGCGGCCGCCCTTTCCCCCAATTATTAACATCGTGTATATAAATGTTTGCCGCATGAATATTTGTCCGCCATTGTATTCATTATTTTCAAGCCATTTAAGTAGCGCGAGCGGCCGGCCAGCGAAGGCCACCCCACACTTTTTTTTTATCAAACAATAACTTAATTAAAAATTGTATAGAACTTAATCATTGTTCAATCAATTAATTATTTATGTACCACATTTCAATTAAATTTTACAATACGAAAGTCGTAAGTAAAAAAATTCGTTAACATACGTAAAATCGGCAGAGTCGAAAATTTCCTAAAGAAAAGCTGTTGTAAATTCATAAGAGAGATCGCTTGATCGACATTTAAATAATTGCATTTCAATAGTTTTATTATAGTGGTTACGCCATTAAACTTGTAAATACTTATCTGTTTTGAAAATTTTTTATATCTTCAAACAATGCATTGAAAGCAAAATAATAGCTTATGGATAAATTTCGGGGATCCACTCAAAGCTATGAGACTCATAGAAAACTTGCAAGCGAAAAGATTTCTTGGGCTCATTTTAAATTCTTGATTATGATTATTGCATGCCAAATTACAAAGTGAGATAATTATGTAAAGTTTTCATTATGACTTTAGTACAACGTATGGAATATTTTTTTTTTAACTATTTCTGAAATTTTACTTTAAGAATGAAAAAGGAAATGTTCAATTTCGAAATCAAACACATTTTTAAAAATCTATTTGCTGACATTATCTTTCTAAAAAAAATCATTTCTGCACATTTTGCAATGTTTTAAATTTTTCAATAATCGCAGCGAAATTCTATAGATGATCGCCGTTAGTAGTGTAGCATGCCCACAGGCTACTCTAATCAGTTCCTTAAATGGTTCAGATTTATTACTATCATTTATATGACTGTCTTTTTTCTTGTTTTTTTTTTTTTTAATAACTGAGAACTGATAATTTTTATCTTTAAGAAATTAACCAATTTATTGTTCCTTCTTGAATATAACGATCAAAGTGTTATCCGTTGAGAACGTTTTATTTAATATAATCATAATTTTGCAAAAATATCACTCGTTCATTAGATGCTGATTTAAAGATAAATTTCTCACACACCTGAAATTTTGCTCAACCGGAAATAAAATCTCTAGAAACGGTCCAGCAAGATACAGGTGCGAATGAAATAAATCGTTATAATGCTTTCCTTCTTGAATTTCTGTGCTTTAATAATTTTCCAATAAATTCGTCCTGTTTTTTATTAACCATTGGGAACCTTTCTCCTCAGCACGTATGAAAACACTGATGTACAAAACTGGCTGAGTTTAGTTGTTGACTTAAAAATGGCAAACTGATAGACAGACTAGAACTTGCGCATCTTTTCCATACACATTATTTTTGTGTGTTTCTTTTTTAATAAAAATTAAAATTAGTGAATACGTTTAGTGGATGACCCACCCACCATAACACAAATATATTTAATACAATGGTATACACCATGCGATGCAAACATTAGAATTTTTATATGTACGAATATATCAGCAAGGTTGCCATATTCTTATTATTCATTCCTATAAGTACGGTATAATTACTTTAATGAGGGATTAACAGTTCTCGTCTTCACTGTTTTGATAACTGATGGATATTGAGTTGCATAAATAGTTTTATAACTTCCATTATTTTAGGATATTAAAGGCCCATTTTATGGCAGGCGCTTTTTCCTAATACAAAAATTGTTTTTCAGATCATAAATATCTCTTTACTATTTCCAGAAAGGATCCATATAATTTTGTTTTTTGAAATATCTTTGGAGACCAGATTTGCAGAAATGCACCGTTTAATATAAAAGCCAAAAGTAAGAGCTTGTAACCCCATTAGGTCGGAAAAAATGAAAGCGGAATATTGATAACGCGATAGAATTACTATAAAGCTATAGGCAAAACCAAATAATCTCTTAATTAATTAAATCTCTCTGCAACCGGTATCTCTGCATGTATCAACATTTAATTTGAATGACTTTTTTTCGAAATCTATAACTATAACTTTGTAATTTGGAAAGCAATTTTTAACAGCTGTTCTGCAACAGGTATCTCTGCATATATCAACATTTAATTTGCATGGCTTTTTTTCGAAATCTATAACTATAACTTTGTAATTTGGAAAGCAATTTTTAACAGCTGTTCTGCAACAGGTATCTCTGCATGTATCAACATTTAATTTGCATGACTTTTTTTGAAATCTATAACTATAACTTTGTAATTTGGAAAGCAATTTTTAACAGCTGTTCTGCAACAGGTATCTCTGCATGTATCAACATTTAATTTGCATGGCTTTTTTTCGAAATCTATAACTATAACTTTGTAATTTGGAAAGCAATTTTTAACAGCTGTTCTGCAACAGGTATCTCTGCATGTATCAACATTTAATTTGCATGACTTTTTTTCGAAATCTATAACTATAACTTTGTAATTTGGAAAGCAATTTTTAACAGCTGTTCTGCAACAGGTATCTCTGCATATATCAACATTTAATTTGCATGGCTTTTTTTCGAAATCTATAACTATAACTTTGTAATTTGGAAAGCAATTTTTAACAGCTGTTCTTTACGTAATTTTCTACTTTGCCGATTACTATGGGGTTCCGAGAAAAATGAAATTCCGTTTGTAAAGGCGTTTAGAAATAAAATCAGATTAAAGTATGTAATAAATAAGCAAGTTTCAGAAAGAAGAAAGTAATGGAGGATTTTTGGGGAATTTAATATGGCGTCTGGCACCCCTAAATGCCACACATTTTCACGTAAATTCGCGCTAATAGAAATTGTTAATTGAAATGCTTTTTAGAAGTTATCAAATGTATTAATACACGTATCCGTCAGTCTACTTATTATTTAGTTAAACTGAGTATGCTTGTATCAGTGAAGTTGAAATTGTGCTGTTGTGCTTTGGCGCATGCTTTCTTTCTGTTGTTTAAATTTGGAAAATGTTGCATTTGTATTGTAAAATGGTCGCACCTTCTTAACTGACATCGACTAACTGACTTTGTTTAATATAAAAAAATAAAAACAACAACAATAAAAATATATTGTACTCGAAGTATCATCATTTTTTTCCAACCCCGTGTAATGTGAGGCGCCAAACCCTAGTTTTAAATGTGACACTTATCGCATTTTCCATATAAGTGTATGTGTGGGTGTGCCTAAGTAAGGATGTGTTGTGGAAGTGGCCGTGCATGAATTTTAGTATCCTTATGATATAATGCCTTATACGTTTCTCATCTAATTTTATCGCCTTCAGAGCGCAGAGCGACCACGTCATCGTGCGCTGTAATTTATATACATACACGATGAACATCGTTCTGAAGACAAAAGGAAAAAGCAAAAATTATAACCCCGCAACTACATACATGCTCAGACAGAAAGAATATAAAATATTTATAGAAATATTTAAAAAAAAAACATGTCAGTTGTTTAAAATCCAATAATGTGTGCCTACTTGAACATCGGCTATGTGTAACATATGAATGCAATGAAATAAATTTTGGATTTGATACTTGCAACGGATCCTTGTATAACAAATATTTGCAAGTGATCTTTCAGCTATTCACCACTATATATTATTTTAATGATGCGGATAGTCTCGGGCATATGGGCACCACAATATTATTAAACGGTACCGCACAAGAAAAAATCTGAAATAGTCAAATCGCAACATCGATGTGTTCCATTGGCATGGCCAAGATTGGACAGTATTACTAACAAACCGATGAAAGTGACTCTTTACATTCGCATATTTAAGTGGCGTTATCAAATTTAAAAAAAAAAATAAAGAAAATTATCTACCGCGTTGATGTCGTAATTGTTGTCCTCTCCATTGTTGTATCTTTATTGAAAGGATAATCAAAACATACAATAGATCAGATGTAAGAAATAGATTACTAAAAGAATATGAGGAAGTAGCAATCAACACCTCATGTAAGCTACTTCTAACCAAATACTGCGCTTAATAAAGTGGTGAACTTCCAATAATGTGCAAGCATCATTTTCATTATTGCAACTAAAAGAATAATCATTCAAAATGATAGCAATTCCTTTGGAATCAATTCCAAAAGCACAATAATATCTGTTTTTGTTGGTTCCGAAGGAACGGAAGAAAAGTTAAATAAATTCTCTTACTGTACCATGAGGTAAAGACCAGCCATACGGCGTGTGATCAAAAAATAACCATTATATTAGTTTTTTTTCCAAAGGTATTTATTTATTTATTCATCAATAACTATCTTACCCCCTTCAAAGTAATCCAAGTAATCTAAAATATAATACACTTATGCCAGCGTTTGTTCCAATCCCCGATTAATAGTAAAACTCTTTCCTTACATCTGTGCCTTCAGTTTTGGAAAGAGAAAAAGTCTGCGGAGGGCAAGTCCGGTTAATAGGATTGTTAAGGCATGATTACTGACGCACAAGCATCGATATGTGAGCTGGTGCGTTATCATGGTGCAAAATCCATGATTGCTTGTTCAACAATTCTGTACATTTCTGACAAATTGCTTCGCACAAACGGCGCATAACTTCAAGGTAGTATTCCTTATCGATCGAACCACCTTGTTGCAAGAATTCATGATGCACAACGCCATTGCAATCGAAAAAAAAACATTCACATTTACGCCCATGATTTGTCACCAGTTATGACTTTTTGAGCAAATTTAGATCATAATTGATGATATTTAACAGCTCCTGAGCGATGTCCATGCGAGGCGTTTTTACTCACAATTTAGCAGTTTTGGAACAATCTTCACCGCCGCACGTTTCATGCCCAAAAATCCGTGAAAATTGCTGGGCCAACATCATCAGCAACCTCTCTAATAGTATTTCGATAAATATCCAAAATCATTTTCTTCACACCTTCAATGTTTTCATCGGTTGTTGATGTGCTCGGGCGAGCAGGACGACCATCGCCATTGACATCGTCTCGGCCTTCTTTAAACCGGTTATACCCGAATAGAACATGTGTTCTGTTCATAGTAGGCTTGCCAAACGCCACACTCAGCATTTCAAATGTCCTTCCACATTTAATTTCATTTTGTACATAAAACTTAATAAACTTTCTTTGATCCATTTTTTAAAAAAAATAGTAAAAATCGAAAAGTCCTTACAACTAACACACGACTAATCTTTTTTATCTGTCAAAAACAAACTGATTATCCAAAATGGCTGATATTGGCAATATATATAACAGACATGTGTACGTAACAGAAAAAAATGCGAAAATCGAACATACTTCGTACTTCAGGAAATTTGAAAATAACGGTTATATATTGATCACACCTCGTATGTACGAATTTTTTATTATGTTGATCAGTTCATGTAATAATTCAAAAGGATGTTTGTGGTGCTCTTTTTTTCTGTTCAAATTTTATCTCATAATTTCCATGACTTGCACAATCTTTTTAGCGATTTCGTATTAATCGAATGATAGCAATCAAAATTAAATCCAAAAAAAATATATATATATACAAGTATAAATAAATCTACATTATCGAACAAAACTTTTTCGAAAAATATAAATTGCGAAATGAAAAGTTGTGCTTTTGATCTTTTAAAGTTTATTTTACAGGCTGTTTGATATGATATATTTCGTTTATTATACCTGCTTTATATTTCAGCCTCGCCAACCCTCCTAGAGGTTGTAAAAAGGATATAAATTGTTATCTAATGACCGCTAATTAGCAGAGCGGTGATTTTATATGTATGTATGTATATGATATTAAAAAAGTTATATGCGTATACATACGAGTATAAGAAAAATAAATAGTTCATAAACTTTGCATTTTCTAATGAAATGCTAATGACAGTGTGTCTACAGACGGAGACGTTAAACTACACTAAAAGGATATTTTTATTGCAATTATATAAACACATCTGTACATGCAGACATACCTACACACCTTTATATATTAATAAATACATACACACATGTATACAACAGGTAATCCCCAGGCTATTGGCGTAGATTTTTTTTTGAAATCTGTTACTAGCTACGCTTTAGTACTTTTAAAATCAGATACTTTATATATTCGTAGTATAGTCATGCAAATGTAAGTAGAAAAAATGGCGACTGCATACAAGTTAAGTAAATGCGAATTTTCAAACATATAAGGCAAATTCAATCATTTGAAATGTGAAAGAGTTGTTGCAATACAAATACAAAATACACTTTAATTTGCAATTAACACAATTAAAAATATATAAAAATTAATTTAAAAAACATAATGCATAAAACATATTTACATTTTTTGTATTTAAGTAAATTAATTTTAATTTTAATTCCCGTGATATCGCTTTTAGCTTGTGAATGTCCAAAATCTACAGCAACTGCTTACATGCTTATTTTCTAACATCGACCACTTAATTCAAAATTCTGGTTGTTTTTAAATATATCTGCCCAGTATTATTCTCCTCTTTTCTATTTAAAAAAAAACCCGTTTGATATATTTAAAAATATATAAATAAATTTGAAATTAAATTTGAAAATATATAATTCAATTTTGCCGAGTTTACATCTTTTTCTATTTACAAAAAATTGTATTTTATTTCCATATTTCGTTACGTTAAATTTGTGAAATAAAAAAAAATAAAAAAAATTCCTGAAGAAATGATAGCGGTAACGAAATATCGGAAATTAAAAACACATTTTTTATTGAAAAATAAGAGAGGTCTTAAAACCGACAAAATAAAAATAGAAAAAACTAAAACTAGATTGTTAATTCTTTCCATAAAAGCAAATAATAAATAAAGAAAAAAAATTATGTCATGACAGACTCAATGAATTCGCCTTGAAGTTCACTTGTGCTTTTAAGGTCAGCTTATCTGAATTCGCCTTACATGGATGTATTTTGAATTCTGCAAACGATTTTTAATTGTTTTCTTAAAATTGAGCTAAAATTATTTATGCTTGAATTTTTTTTAAGTAAAAAAAACCATCAAATCAGTTTTAATTTATGTAATAAAATAATATTATTAACTAAATAATAATAAATAATTATTTAGTCGTGAATATGCATCTACATCATTTTTATATTTAGACGTAGTTATCGCTATGTAATTTACATGCGATATATTTACATATAAAATAATAATAATATGTGTAGATGGATAAAAAAAGGTTTAAACGGACTTAAAGATTTAAACGCTTCCATTGGGAAGATTGGATTTTGATTTCAGTGTCATAGTCATATACCCAGGATTCGTCACCAGTTATAACCTAAAAAATCGAAGAGCACATAAAAACACGACTAACCTTTCCAGCTGTCAAAAACAAACTGACAATTCAAAATAGCTGATATTGCCAACATATGTAACAGACATGTGTACGAACGTAAATAAAAAAATATATAAAATCGCACATACGTAATTTACAAAATTTCAAAATAACATTAATTTTTGGATCACAGCTCGTAATTAACAATAACAATTTGTATAAAAATGAGAATAAAACATCGGAATTCTGTAACAGTGGAATATAAGCGAGGAAAATAATTAAGCGAGAGGTAAATATAGGAGTTTGACTGCACGTTGTACTCTTGTGGAGGTTCAAAATTTATTTCAATGCTGTGAAAAATCTTGATACATAACACAATTATCGAAACACACGGTCAAACCAATCACGTCATTCAAACCAAAAATTCAAACACTTTTATTTCACTTCCCGTCAAAATTCAACTGTGAGCCTATCCAACATATCAAATAGGATATGGGCATTGCAAATTTATTGAATTTACTGCATTTGTATGTTTTGACCCGCATAGTAACAAGAAAAATTTCATTGTAGAAAAGGAATACAACTTCAAGCAGAAAATTTCTTACTGTGAATAGTATCCTATTGTGGCGATTAAAAGTATTACTTACAAGGTCAAACAGGATGTTATACGATGTATGGTTTCAGGCATTTTGCTAGCAATGACATCGGGCCGTGTTATACAAGCAAATGTAAAATGAAAGTGAAAACTATAAAATATATATTTTCAAAAGAAAGTCTGTTATATAAAGTGGCTTAGAAATCAAAGAAAATTTTTACAAATAATTGAAAATCAATAAATTTATTATTATTAAGTTATTAATTGTGTCTCGAATTAATTCATAATTGTTTTATTGAGACATTATATTAAAAGTCAAATAGTTCTCAAATTACGAAACGTTTCTTAACATTTTCTTTGCTAAATGCAAAGCGGTATATAATTTTTAATCAGTATCTTTTAGATGCAATGCTGAACCTTTAGGTTTCTTAGTCTTACAGTAATAGAATTTGGCATTGTCAAATGTCCATTAAGGACGAATTTGTTCAAGTTGTAAGCAGCAGCGTTGTCGTTTAGTGTGAATAATTAATTAATTTTAGAATTAATAACTGTATTATAATTAGTATATGCATCTAATTGTAAGACATATGCTTCCATAAATATGTACGTATGCATACCAATCCTACTTGTTTCTTAGTTATTAAAAATATTGCATGCAATATAAGCAAAGAATACATTTATGAAACTGAATATTGTAAATATTCATTTTATATTACATTTATATTATACGTAAAACGGGTGTACCAGTAGGGTCTTGTCAAGTTGGATAGATGATAACCACATATTTTTCCAGCTACATCAGTGAAATTGACTGATTTCGTAGAAGATGGTTGAAAAATTGAGATATTAAAGGGATATGAGAGATATGATAAAGGTTAAGAACTTTTTCCCCCAATAAGGAAAACAATATGGAAATTTCACGCGACAAAAGTAAGTATGCAGTAAAAAAATTAGTAAAAAATTAAAAATTAGTGTTTAGTTTGTTTGTTTGTCTTTTGCATTTAAAACGGCTTATATTCTTCTTGGCATTGATTTGACTAAATTTATAGGTTTTTCCTCGGGCCACGAACATGTAAGCCATTATCATGTAGTGCTAGGCGTATTGTACTGGCACTTACGGATTTATTAAAAGATTTCGGTAACTCTTCCGCGGTTTTACTTTACGGTTCTTACCATTGACCGTACCTCAGCCGGATTTAAGTTTTTTGGTCTTCCAGTTTTAGGAAAATTTTGTAATTTCCCGCCTTTTTTATATGTTCTATAATTTTTTTTTTTATCCTGGCATGGCTTATGTTTATAATAGAATGAATTTCCTTCAGTTTGAAATTTAATTATAATTTCCCGTGTATACTTAAACACTGAAATAATCAAATCCCGACAACAATTGGAACACAAATGAGTATTTGAAACTAAAAAACCCTAAATCCTGTACATAACGGCAGTAGAAACATTTTTGTTCTTGCAAAAAAAGTCTACAATACTTAATAGGATAATTGTAAACTTTCTTTTGACGCGACGAATATGGGATTTTATTAACATAAGTTATTAATTTACTTCAACAGTATTGCATGCGAAGGTGTAAACTTTCTTTTGATGCTGACTGTATCTGAATAATACACAAACCGTTACCCTCAAATACAATTTCAATTTAATTTAGAAGTATGGAAAATTATCTGTATCACACACAGAATTGAAACACTGGCTCTTTTAAAGACAGCCGTTTAAAGCTCTTAATGAAAAACTCTTTCAATTCGTATATATGTATAAAAACAAATTCATCTACTTTTTTCTCTAAACAATGGTATTAAATGGAATTGTCTAAATATGTATACACATGTTGTAGTTATACTTATGTAGTAGTATTGTATTGGACTTAACTAGATAGCCAATCCCAATTTTATATACAAATGAATTAAACTAAATAATTGAGAAAATTTATAAATTGCTGTTATTGTTGTCATGTAAATGAACTCTCCCTTTTAATACAAATTAACAGCATTGAAATATTAGGAGAAAAAAGTAGAAGCAACACAAAATGCTGAAGTTTAGCAACAAAATGAAGACAAGTCGAATCTATAATAGTTGTCATACATTATGTAGTATATGAATGTTGCAAAATGAAGTTATATAATGAGAATGCAGTGCTCCAGTTAAATAAAGTGTATTTGCAAATTTATGTTAAAATTAATTTTTTCCCATGTGGTGTAATGAACCTTAACGTTTAGGTTTATTTGCCAAAGAGCATACCTCTTACTGATCTAAATATTCTTATATAAAAAATATATATGCATGTTTTTATGATGCGTCGATAGACTGGCGTATCGTGTTGTATAGTACAATTTGATTTCGATCAAGTATTAATCATTTTTTCATCATACGTGTTAACCGCCGTTAATTATTATTCTCGCTTACATACATATTTCTATTTTTTCCTTCCTTTTGCAGGGAATTGTTGAAAATATGACATTAATTTAAAAACCACATCGGTTTATTAAAATCTATTCAGTACACGGACAACAGTTGCCGGCAATATGCAGTGTAAAATAGTAAACAAATCATGCTACCGCTCAGTCAGGCGAAGAACGGCACAACTCAGAAGAAGAAAATATTTTCACTAGTTTAAAATTTTTAAATTTAATTAAAACGCCGAGGGAAAATAATAGTCGCCCTATTCTTCAGAAGTAACAAGTCAAAATACTTTTACATTTCGGACATACTAAAAATTTGGTATTATTGAGCAAAAATGAATTTTTTTTTAGTAAAAGCGATGTTTTTTTAAAAGAAGCAATAAGTACATCCTTGCGCTTGTAAATTTTGTAGGCCTTAATATCCTGATTCCAAATTGGCGTCTTTACTAAACTTTACATCCAGTGGCGGACTAAAGTTAAAGCGTGCCCTAGGCAACCTTGTAATTTCGGGCCTTTTTTCAGTTATGACATATACATACTCTCTCTCTTTGTCAACTACACAAATGCAAATCGTTTTTGTGCACCTGTGTTCTTGATGCATAATCGGAGTCAAAAAACAACGCTCGAACTACATATATTTCCATGCAAAATGTATGAAAATAAATATATTTGCAAATGTAATGTAATATCAGGGTTAAATAAAAATAAAAATTACAAAATATGAACCTACTTTTTGGGCCCCAAAAATTACGGGCACAAGGCACGTGCCTATAATGCCTAGGGTTTAGTCCGCCCCTGTTTATATCTTATGTATATTTTCAGAACTATGAGAATTATTAATTTTCTATTGCAACATTTGGCAAGTGCGCTGTACACACTTTCTTTATCTTCTTTGAATTACCAGTATCACCATAAAAACAAAACGACAGAAATTTGTTTTTGCTCTTTTCAAGTATACAATGTTTTATAAATTATAACTACGATGCGACTGATTTTTATTTAAAATTTAAATAAAGGAAAGTAATATATATATTCTTGTGTGAGAAATCAGGTTATGGATTTTACCGTTGTGGAACTGGGCTGTTTCACCGCTGTGAAACTGTTTTCTTCGTTTACATTGAAATGTTTAGCGCATTTAAACGTATTTCATCTAATTTAAATAAAATAAAATTAGCCAGGGCTTAAGAAAATTAAAATATGAATAAATTCTATAGCCTTGTGACTAGTTGTGCAGAGTATTCCCTCCCACAGAATACGAGAAAGAAAATAGTCAACTGATGGCTGAAAAGCCACTGTTGTCCGCTGGCTCAAGTATCAGTACGAATTGAACTAACACCTTAAAATAGCCTGCCTTAAATAGAATCGTATGATTGGATCGTATATTAAAGTTCAATTGTCGAAATACTTGGTTTTATCTATATATTTTTGAAATAACGATAGAAGAATACAAGTAAATCACTGTTCACAAGATGCAATTTTTCTTGTAGCTGATATAGAACTGTATATCACTTGTGTTACTCTCTCACTATTACTCACTAAAAAAAATCGGAATTAATGAAAAGTAAAAGCTGCGAATTATAAATACATATACATATACACATATTACATGTATTATACTATATTAGCGAAGAATTGAGATGTGTTTTACTAAACCAACTGAATGTTTAAAATGTTTGCTTAACAAGAAATTGCATTCTTTTGCGAAAAACCTCAAATATCTGTACAAAACATTTCTTCCTACAAAACTCTTTTAAACTTGCCTATTAACGTAAAATATATATAGGGATGAACATGCATATTTATATGGCCAATACTTCTAAAAGTTTTTTCCCAGCTGTAATATTAAGATACAAGTGCAAACATAAATATAAACTTACATACTCGTACATACGTAATTGCTTATCGTTCATACTTTAACGAATTTTAGTTTCTCTCACGAACTGAAAATTCTAGGATCGTCATTACAGATTGTTGTATCCTTCTTTGTGTTTACAGATATACATATATGTGTGTTTGCATATATGTGTGTATACAACTACTACATAGGGAAAAGTCTTAAAAGTGTGAATTAACACAACGCTAATTGCATGCACAACGTGTAACCCAACGTGTGTCACTGGTTGGCTTTTTAAGGATTGGCCTTATCAAGGTGTGTTAGCAACCAGCCAAATAGTTGTGAAGCACCGCCTGGTTTAAAAAATATATATAGTATAAACGGGAAGCAAATTCACACAAACATACATGTAAATGTCATAAGCATAAACTTAAGCAGACACACAATATACATCTCAAAATCAATTAAACCAAAATGAGTAAAGAAAATGTTTTATATATTAATGCATTTATAAGATTGCAGGGGATGAAGGGATGCCATAAATATAAAATAATTAAGATATCTCTGATTTTTTCTGTTTTAAAAATTGCCTTTTTAACGAAGGTTTTACAGTTCTGTTGCTCTTTTCACATAAATAAGTCAAATAGTAAATGATCATTAAAAGTAAACGTTTCAAAGCTTCTGACTATTGAACCAGCCTCCTGATCATTGTTTGAGAAAACTCATAAAAACTTTTTATTAAAAATAAAGAAACATTTTGTTAAATATCATATTAATATATTTATTTCTTTACAGCTGTATAAATAATCATTTGATTATATGCAAATTAAATTTAACTTTTTTAAACGCCTGTTTATGTTCGTTTAACTGCTAAAAATTAAAAACGAATGGTAATATCTAAATATAAATATGTATCTATATGTGTGTATACGTAAAGTATGCAAACGCATGAACATTTTCGGCACTGTAAACAAAAATTTATTTATTTAAACTAATATGTATTATGTATATGCGCTTGATGAAGTTATAAATCAGAATAAATATCTACTTGTTATTTATTTATATCTACTACACTTTAAAACGTTTTTTATTATATCTATATATGTATAAAATACATATAACAAATATTTTATATATGAATTTGCCTCCAAAAAAAAAATAAATGTGAAAAATTAATATGAATAAAAATTTTAATTATACATAACAATTTCGAAGAACATTTTTTTATTATTTTTTTATTATATAACACATTGACTCAGATAAATTCAAAAAATTGTTTTCAAAGTTATAAGATTGATTGTACGATATACTCGGACATTTCTTGTAAATTCTTTGCTACAAAATTTTTAATATTTTTGAAATAGATTTATTTTATAAAAAGTTTGCATTCCAATCATTTTATGAGGAAATTAATTAAGTAGTTTTTACTACTAACAATTAATTAAAATTCTATTATTAATTAAATAAATTTTAATTTCAATTATTTTAGTTTTTTATTGCTTTTCAAACAAATATGCCCTATAAAAGCTGTTGCAAATTAAATATTTATTTAAACATTTAAATTAATAATTTATTAGCAATGTTAGTAATTAATATTATCCATAAAAAATAATACTATGATTTTAATGCCAGATTGCCTGTTATATAAAATATTTAATAATAGTAATAATAATAATAATAATAATAATAATAATAATAATAATGACAAATATATTCGGAAAAATAAATCAAACGGAAAAAAGTAATTAAAAAACTGAGTTTTGCATTCAGAAATATATAAACCGACTTTCAAAGCTTGAGTTCATCCTCCAAAAATGGTTTTTTTTATTTTTTTATCAGGAATTATATAACAAATATGTTCGAAAACAAAAAATAAACATGTGCATTTCATTTTATTTGCGTATTTTTATTTACTTTTATATTTTAAAGTTTAATTTAAAAAACGTTTAAAATATATTACAATCTGGTAACTTAATTAATTAAAATTATCGTAGCTGTAATGTTGCTCCTTGTTGAGAGAGTATGTTCAGTACAACATATTAAATTATTGTTTTGTTTACATTTTCTTCGAAAAACTTTGGCATTGTTTTCCAAAATATAATTTTTTTTTTAAAAACATCTTGATTTGTAAAGATGGAAGAGTATGAACTGCAGGTATTTTGTGTTTAAATATTTTAAAATCATAGTAAATGCACATGCACACAAATATATATTCTTAAAGCTGCTAACTGTAGAGCAAGCGCTGCGGTCAACTGAAGACGAAACAGCGCGGCAAGAATTGCTGACACTAAAGGACAATCTTATAGAGTTAATTGCATTGACACAGGTTACGCAGGAGGAAAATAAAACTAATAATCAAGTTGCTGACGATGAAATGCAAAGATTTATGAAAGAGATAAGCGAAATAAGCAAAGATGAAAAGCGTGATGTTAATGCAAAGATAGAGGAGTTAAAGCACAAATTTGAAGCAATGATAGGTGAAAAGTGTTCCGCTCCACACAATCATTCCTGGGGTGCAGTTTCGTATCATAACGCCATTATATGTGGCATTGAAGACGAAGCATATATGGATGAGGATGGCAATATTGATGTTAAATTGCGTATTCTGTTTACAAACCCAACTCATAGAGAAATGCTGCCATGTAATTACTATCTTGAGGGCAGTTGTAAATTTGATGATAAAAATTGTCACTTTTCCCATGGAGAAATTGTTCCAGCTGGAGAATTAAGAGAATATACAGTTCCAGATTTTTCACGCCTGTCGAGAAATTGTGTTGTTTTGGCAAAATTAAACGATCGCTTGTGGCATCGAGGTAGAGTATTATGTGCGAACTTTGTAGAAAATATCTGCCGTGTTCGACTAGATAATAGGGAGCATAAAGAACGAGAAGGAGACTTTAACTTTGAAGACTTGTTGCCAATATTCTACGGTGAGTTCAAAATAATGTTTTGAAATTACATTCGGGTAGACAGGTAGTAGTGAGATGTGAGGAGTTTTGTATTTGAAAATCATTTAAAATTGTGAAATTAGAATTCGTTTTGTTGTTTGTTTTTTTTACATATACGCAAACTAAATTATGCCTTAATTCAGATGAAGACCAATTTAGTGATTCATCAAGTGATTCTGACACTGATTCCGAAGGATATCCCGAAACATCTAAAAATTCTAGTATAAATTTCAATAGCTTATTTACTTACCAGCTAACACAACCTCTCGGAAATTGGGAAAAACATACCAGAGTAAGGCATAAACAACATAAAAAAAATTGCATACATATTTCAATAAAAATCAATGTTTAAATGAAGGGAATTGGATCGAAACTAATGGCTAAAATGGGGTATGTTTATGGAAGCGGATTAGGTTCTGATGGCCGTGGCATAATAACTCCAGTCACGGCCCAAATTTTACCACCTGGACGCTCTTTAGATCACTGCATGGAACTACGAGAAGCTGCTAACGGGGATAAGGATCTGTTTAGTGTAGAGAAAAAACTACAGAAAGATCAAAAGAAACAAGAACAAAAGAATGCCAAGGCTTATGAAAGAGAATCTCGAAAATCTTCGATTGATATTTTCTCTTTTATCAATGGAACTATTTTAACAAACTCTAAAAGTGAAACTCCTAAAAGTAAACCATCCTTACAAAGTCACTCCTCAAAGTCTTTGAATGTTGAAAGTGTACGTTTAGCCGATGATATACGTCGAAAGGAACGCGAAATAGCTGAAGTTGAAAAATCATTAAAGCGCAATGTTAGTGGCTCTAAGATTCATGATCACTTGAAACAAAAACTTCATTCGAAAAACGTAGAACTACATGCATTGCAGCGTGATGAAAAATCATTATCAAATGAACAAGCATCACGAAAAACGAAAGAAAAATTAAGCGTCTTTTAATTGTTTTTTATCATCCATTTCTAAATTTTGATTTTAACTTTATTTATTTAATAACAAATATTAAATCTTAGAAACATTCTTAAAAGTAAGGATTAAACAAGAACATTGATAGAAATATTGGTTTTCAACCCAATTTTGCTTTACAATTAATATGTTTTTTTTTGAAATATGGTAAGTGCTTATTTAAATTATTCAATTAAAATTGATATAGGTTAAATTTTCAATAAAATCATCATAGTAATTCTATTGCTATAAAAATGTTGTGAACAGATATGTATATATGAATGTTTATATACTGCTAATTTATATAAACTAAGCTTTATCTAATAGAGTTTTGATTTAGAATTATTAATAATGACACAGTTATAGGTAAATGCCATAGTAAACCTCTCCAGACACATAATTTTATTTGTTAATTTAAATAACATAAATATGGAAGTATATTAAACATTAATCTATAAATTAATACATTTTTCCATTAAAAGTAAACCATAAAACATTCAATAAAGGCCTACACATAATAATATAAACACATTCCCTCACGTATGTACATGTATGTATCTGGCTACAAAAAATTTCGTAAAAATATGGAAACTGAAGAAATTAATTTTTATGAACAATAAGAAAATAACGTATTTTTAAAATTTTTTTAAACATTAAATACATGATTGCTGTGAGAAAGACAAGGACAAAATATTTAATAAGTCCTTTATTTGACATTTTATATTTTCAAAAAGCGTACAACATGCATGCAAATGAGTATGCACGTATGAATATTAACAAATCATATATTAGATAAAAGATAAAAGTTTTGATAAACTATTTGAAAACCAGAAACATACCTACATCTGTATGTAACTAAGTCTATAATATGCATCCGATAAAATGGGACATTTAAATACTGCATCAGATAAATATTACTATGCCATTGCATTTTCCACCTCTGGATCTGCTGTTACGAATGTGTATACAAAAGCAATAAACTGACTTCAAGAGTTTGGTGACAGCATTCCTAAATATTTTCATCCATTGTCTTGTTGCAGTTTTGTTCATATATTGCGCATTTGATTTCTGCATACATGATCTAGATATCGGTACTTTTTTGCTTGGACTATTGATAAAAACGTTCACGTGCAGAATTGAAACTTAGTAAAAAAAAACAAACAAAATTAAGCTTTCAGAAAAATAAAAATTTCATTGTGGGCATGGGTAATACTTCATCAAAATCCGATAGTCCTAGTGGAGAAGGTGAGGTTCCAGATGGGAAAGCTAAAGGTAGTAAATCAAGTTGTCCTATTTCAAATGCATCACCTGCAAATATGCTCAAGGCCGAAAATGCAATGAGTCGGTCAGCTTCGGGTTCAGATGTTACAGAGAAATACTTCACCCAATTAGTCCCAATCGAAAAATTGACGGAAATTCTTAAAGAGAAAACTTTAGCTAATTTTGGAATTAATGGCATAGTGGAGGAGGTTTTTGTTGTAAGTTGTTCATTTATAAAACATATACATACATATGTTTGTATAGAGTGCTCACATACATCTGTATTTAAGAGCTTTAATTGGATGTTTTTATTATTTTCCAATAACAACAATTACATTCATTTTCAAGTCTCAAGTATTTCCCCATTATACTGATTTGGGTCGACGACTTTTTAAATTAATGCACACGACATCGCGAGCTACTACTGCTCATTTGGGAACAGTAGCTTTTCGTCAACAGTGTGAGCGATATTTGGGAATAATGGATGATGCTAAATCTATGGAATTATACATTAAAATGTATGCTCAGTGCGAAAATCCCGATTTCATAGATAAGAAAGGTGTAACGCGTCTATTGCATATTTGCTATACAATTGCCATGCAACACTCTGGAAATTCAGTGATGTGCCCAGCGGTAAGATTCATAAATGTTATTTAAATATTTCTTCAATATTTATTGGTTGCTTGAAATCGTACAGTTACATATTTACACGATTTTGTGTGCAAAAGTATTTTTAATAGCGGCATTCACAGTTTGGTTCAAATGATGTGCCGGAAATGCAAATCTGAACCATAGCTCTTTTTACGATTAATTTTGCAAACATAAGATATTTTTTTATTATATTTAAAACTATCAACTTGGCTAAAAGAATGAAAAAAAAAGCGTAAAGGTAAAATGTATGTGGTTTGGAAAACTATGCATCTGGTATAGACAGATACTTAATAGAACTTAATAGAGCACTAATTACATATTAATTTTATAATAATATAATATTTTGCCTTTTTTAATATTTTTACTGCATTAACATTATACGAAATGGCAGTTCCCTTATAATTTAAATGATCGTCCACTAACTTTATATTTGTTAGAATAAATTATGAAACCTAGAATATTCTCTTCGAAAAAAGGTCATGTTAAACTTCACTGAAACGAAAAATTTTAAAAAACAAATATTTTCTTCAGACACGATGGCTCGACGAATTCAAAACAAAAATAATTAATTGCTTTCAAACGATTATCCTAACTATAAAGCAAACCCCCGCGTTACCTAATGTAATATAATTTAGGTTTATTATATACCTCAGTTATGAATGCATTTAGAAACTCTATTAAATATATTTCGGAGAAAAAAATTTTTGTGTAAATTACTTTTTTTCTGTTTTAGATCAATCGCACATTTAGCTCTGTTACAAAATCGATATTTTTTAGTCACGATACTCTTAGTATTGGTTTTGTTTGCCGTTGGTTTGAACAAAACCTAATTCGTTTAGTATTATTGGTGCACAAGTATTGCGTTCACACCCTATCGACAGCATATCGTGGTCTGGAACAAGATGGAATGACATGCGGTATAGAGCTACAAACACCAGTTTTGGAGCAACGTAATCCATTTCCTGACAAATTGCCATCGTCTTCACAAAATGGTGATAACAGCGATCCTGCTGACATTGTTGATGCGTCATCGTCTTTAATGCCACTGTCACAAGCTTGGTTGCTTGCTGGCGCCTTGCCACCTCTTTATTCGAAACCGCAGAAAATTACTTCAAATACAACAAATAAGAATTCGGCATCGCAAATATTTATAGAAAAGCTATCAATGATGCCTTCACATTGGGCACTATTGTACGATTCAAATGAACATGGGCTTGGAGCAAATCGATTCTTACATCACGTCCTTGGTTATAGAGGACCTACATTGATTTTAGTACATACACAAGATGAGCAAACTTATTTGGTTGCTTCTCCAGGAGAATGGAAAGAGACCCATCTGTATACAGGTGGTGAGGGATGTTGCGTTATACAATTGTGGCCTAAGTATTTATCCATTTTATCTGTTAGTGTTTGTTTTTATACAAAAGTTACATTTTACTTCTTTTAGATTTGCAATATTGGAAATGAAGCCAAATATTTTATATTTGAATACAAGCATTAGGGGATATCCTAAAGGGTTGCGTGCTGGTTCAGATCCTAGAAAACCGATTATATCAATAGATGAACATTTTGAAAGTGTTGATTGCAAAGGTATTGCTGCTGATCTCCTATTTATTGAGGTATGTCATTTGAAATATGTATGTATGTGTAATGGTACATATTGAATATACATTGCAAATGTAATTCTTCTAAATTAGGTTTTTTTTAACACATAGTCAACTCATTTTTGTTCAGGGAAAATCATTAGTCTGACAAATTTCCTTTTTATATAGAATATTGTAAGTTTGGTTCACCAATCTCAACGGATGATCAAGCATCCAAAAGCAGAGCAATGACTCGCTAGTTTTCCTTCCATTCTAATACAAATCGAATTTAAATGAATTTCGTAATTTTTCGTAAAAATGATCGTAAGTGAAAGTTAAACACAACCTCATATTTGGGTGAAGAACTTGAAGAAACAATTATATTTAATTTATAAAGAAATGTAGAACAAAAGCTTTATAGTTATCATATTTAAATTTCGACCTTTTTTTAATTTAGTCATATCTTCTCATTATCTTTTATAGTGTCGAAAAATTTTAAATTCCAAACAAAATACTCGTGGTCTCCACTACAAAAAATTATTTTTAAAGCAATATTTTAAAATTTTATTTATATATGTATATTTAAATTTATATATTTATTAGTTATAATAGAACATTTTTTAAATATGTATGTATATGCACTTATTTGTCTTACAGTTATTATAAATTTCGTTACTTTTTTAATTTTTCAAGAAAAATTTTATTCACAATTTTAGAAAACATAATTCAAAATTCATCACTCACTATTAAATAACTAATTAATCGTATATAATAATTGGTTATCACACATCGAAGCTTCCATAACAAACAAATTTATGATTTGTATTACATTTTTTAAATAGTTTTTATATTAAACTCTACTGCATTGTTTGTAAAAATTATGTTATTTCTCTTTTAGGTGTGGGGCTGTGGAGATAAAACATTGCGTGAAGTGCAGTTGGATATTAAGAAGTGGCAAATTAAAGAAGCCGAACGACAGCGCACGGTTAAATTGACATCCGCTGATTGGATGGATCATCCAGATCGTTTCCTGTTAGAATTGGGTGGACGACAGAACTACAATAACTAATGAAAATGTTAGTAGACAGAAAGTGAATGTTCGATGAACAGCAGTCAGTCATACAGGAACCAGTTAGTTGCATATTTTATAATGATGTCGAAGTTGGTTGTGTTTGAAAAGTACTAATTTAATAAATATACTAATAATTGAAATGTTAATAATAAAGTAAGTATAACTATTGTGCCTATTGTGTTTTGTGTTTGTTTAAATTAATTTGAAATAATATTTGTTACTAAAAAGAAATTTGTATGTCTATCTTGGTTGTCTGCAATTCTTACATATTTAATCTTATAGAAAAAAATATTTTGTAAACCGAGAAATTGTTAATATTGTACTTATACCCTCCCAGCAACAAATGTATGATGTATGTGTATTTAGTATAATTTTTGTAAAATGTTAAAAATATATAAATTGAACTGAACTTTATTAAAACGAAACAAAAGAAAATAAAGTATTAATTTACAGAAAAAAAAAATGCTTAAATAAAACAACATAAAACTTATGATTGGTAAAGACAAATATATTTCATTTATTAATTAAAATATTAAAAATATATTGGAAATAAAACAAAATATTTTTTTTACTCTTTAATTAATAAAAATATAAATATATTTTTTTATTAATTATAAAAATTAAAACAAAAGTGATACAAAATAGATTTTCAATCTTAACCCTAAAGCTAAAGTAAACTACCCATACAAGCTTTTTAAATACACACGGCTCCAATAAATTTTCCTTTACAAGTATGAAGTTCATTTGTTTAATTTTGTATTAACAATTTTTTTTTCATTTCATTTCAGTTTCATTTATTTAATAATTTTAATATTTTCTTAGAAAATTTGCAAATGCATCTGTTAAATACAAAAAGATGAATGAAATTTATGTAGCATTTGAGCTTATAGCTCATTTAGTATTTTTGCCTTATATATATTTTAATTATAAAATTAACTTTTAGTTTTTTTTAAATGAGAATTTTATGATAGCTAGAATTGTAAAATTGCTAAAAAAGGCCACTTGCATTTAATATTAGAATTCGATTGTTACTGAACAAAATTTCATTCAAAATTTAATTTTGCTAGTTAGTATTTTTTGTTGCATTGATCAAAGTATTTTAGTCGATCTGTTCAATTATCAAAAATCCAATTCAACTAACTGACGGGGCCGAGTGTGTCGTAAGTAAAAACAAATGTTATATAAAATGTTTATACCATAATAAAAATTTATAGTTTTCACTTGCGACTCAGCCATTTTAAATAATATATTTTCCATAATTTTTTCAATGCCTACAGATAAATTATATAAAATATAAGTCTTGAATACTTTAAACTAGTATATATATATATTTTGTTTTTTGGTTACTCTAAAAAGCAGAATGAAATTACAACTGATGAAACTTCAATATTTATTTTAAATCAAACAAAAGCAAATTTCACAAAAAATTAAAGATGAAATAAAATACATATTAATTTAAAAGTGATATTAATATAAAATAAATATTTTTCCGATGACTCAAATTGTATAAAAACAAGTGGGAACTTCTTTATTTATATACACATTATGTATGTATATGTATATAAATTCTGTAACTTAAAAGTTTATTTTTCTTTTAATTTATTTATTAAAAATGCGTTGGCTTTGTCATATAAACTGTGGGCGAATTACCGCTTTCGTGGGCTTTCATATCGAATAAAATTTCGCCATATTTCGAATAGATGTATTACTGCATTTAAAAGTGGGCATCGAAATTTTTAGAAAATCTGCCAGATTGGTTTTACACTGGAACAAAATTAACACAATTTTTTTTGGCGAAAATGTCAGCTTTTTGTTGCAAATCAAAATTAAGGCGTATTTGTTAATTTGTACGAAATAAAATATTTTGCAAATACAGATATAATAAAAAAACAAAAGATGCAGTATTAGATAAAAAGCTGGATAAAAGAGACAAAATGTTTAAAAGCATATTTAGCAAAAGTCAAACAAAATATACACAGAATTGGAAACGAAATTCTTCCAAATGTAAAAAACTGTCTGCCTGATAAATCTATTTCATCTTTTGAATAGTTATGTAGTTTATTTTATAGGAGTTTTCTACCTTATTTTAAATATTAAACATACACATAAACATAATTTTTTCTCTTGCATTTTTTCCACATACAATTAAAATAAATTATTTTCCATGGTTACGTATTCTTTCGCATTCGATATGTAATGCAATAAACGCAAAAAAGAAACTAATTTCAACTTCTACTCGATCGAGTGTGCGATAATTTTGTGGGCACAGTTCAAAGTAAAACTTTAAGATTAACTTCAGAAAAGGTTTGACCATTTATTGAATGAATTAGGCAACAGTAAAATAAGTCAGAGGTCCAAACTACTGAATATATTTCAAAATATTCTATATCGAACAATAAATAATTATTCTAAAGAGATGATAGTAAAAAATTACCCTCTTTTGTAAAAATACAATATCATGACAATGCATAGGTATATAATGCTATTATTATTCTAAAGAAATAAAAAATTAAGGAGTATAAATCCAGAAAAAATAAAAAAATATTGCTTCCAAATTCGGTCGCAGTTCGCATTTGTATCCGAACCCAGTTTAATTTTTAAGTTATTTTTTATTTGTACACAAGATATAAGAAGTACATTGCCGTCTTGTCACAGTTCAATGCCAAAATCACTTAACAACGCGTATATTTGAAAATTTAAATGCGTATAGCAATACGTCGCAAAAAAAACATTTAAGTTACAATTGCTTGTTGTAATGAGTTAGAAAAGTACGTAGATCCGTCCAATCTGTATATGTTAGTTACTACTACTTGTTTGGTTCATTTTGTATCTTCAATAACTATTTATGGATTTGTAATTAAGAGTATAGGGTGTGGTATTTTGGTATTAACGGTCGTAATTGTTAGTGGAGTGTGCCTAAGTGATGTATTCTGTAGATTCTGTGTGTGGGTAGCAAAATTGTTGGTGTTGTGTTGTAGAACTTGTTGGTCCTATGTCACTATCGTCATCTTCATTATCCTCAAAAGTCTTTCGGCCAGCTCCCTCGACAGGCGAACTTAACCAATCAGATGAATTATTACTGTTGTTACTGAGACTGCCACCCGTTGACAATTTAAGACTACTGGAAAACCCTATAGAAATAGAATCACTAGCGGATGGGTTATAATTTTGACTATTACTATCATAACGCTGTCATCTTGAAGACCCGATAAATGAAGCAAAATCATCAACGGACTCTGGTATGGGACTGGGTGTGTGAGTTGCAGCCACATTACGAGCTTGAAGGAAACTTGTACCGCCCGCCACGGGAGCGCCATAGTGTGTCGGAAAATCTCTAACTGTCGATTCACGTTTTTGTATGCTAATTGCACCAAAATTTGAATGGGTAGCCGACGGATGACTATTAGTGTTGGTAGGAATGATCGCGGCAGCATTGTTTATGTCATTAGTTGTTGTTATGGAAGCTTTGGATGTGGAGGGGCGATTACCTGCTAATTGGGATTGAGATTGAATATCATTGATTACTACAGCATCACAAACGGGTAGCACAAGACTATCTGTAGCTCCATAGCGATTGGCCTTGGCCAGCGGTTTAACATAATGTGTTTGATATTGATTTCTTTTATTACCTGTTTTATTATTAATGTCGCTTTCTGAAACTAGTAATTGGCTGCTGTCTGCTTCTGCGCCCTCGAATTTTCTATTCATTAAATATTCCGACTCGCTAATTGACCGTCTAGGTCCTCTCGATAATGGCTGATACGTACTGCGTCCTTGAAATCGACGACTTATTGAACCAGTGACTACACCCAAATGTTCTGTTACATCCTCCTGTATGTCGGATATATCGATCATAGACAAAAATGCTCGACACCAATTATTATTAGGATTATTCCAATACTGTGGAGAATTTATGTGGAATGGATGATGGGGAAAGCTGTAAATATGTGCCACAGCTGCTATGAACATTTCAATGCATATAATAAAATTCTGTGAAAAGTACAATAATTTATGTTAGACAAATTTTTAAAGTAATTTAAATATTATTCAACAGTCCAAATAGTCAGTCAAGTGTGATGATTTACAGCGTGGCAAGAAGTTGCAGTTTTGTATTTTCTAGTAACTTAACAAATACTTTATAGGTATTTCCCAAAGTTACTTTTTAGAGAAAACCAAGAATATGTTCAGGAGAAGAAATAATTGTTTTAATTATTTTTTTTTTAAATGCTCTTAATTATCTTTATTTGGATTAATGTTTTAACAAACGTTGCTATAATTTTTAAAAATAGATTTTTTCGTAATTAAACGGACAAGAAATTTTATATTTAATAAAAGTGAATTCAATAAATTGACCCCTTTGTATATTTTTTTTTTTTTACTTTAATTTTTCAGCTTATGGTAAGTTTTTCTCTTACGCCTAAAGTTTTTTTTTTCTATATTTTTCAAAACCCAAACTAAAAATTAAAAAAGTTAAGTACTTTGGAGAAAATTTACATTTAAAACTGTTTTATTTCTTCTTTTATTTTATGCACATTTAAAAATTGTTTATCATACTCACCTGCAATAATGAAGCCAAATTTGCATTTTCGCCCAAATCATCATCTTCAAAGATTTTTATAATTTGATAATAAACTAAAATGTTCAATAGAACACCTTGGCTAATAATGAAATATTAAATATTGTTAAAATTTAATAAAAATAAATAATACTGTTGATTTTACTTACAAAAATGAAAAGAAAACTACCGCTTTTATACATAAAAATTTTGGAATTGGTTTCATGGGTTTTAAATCCTCCTGTAATATAAAACGTAATATAAAATCTTGAGGTTTTCTGTTGCGTTTATTTATACCTTATTTGCTCTGTAAAATAATACAAGGCAATACATCGCAGCAAACTGTGAAATATTGTTTATAGCCACAATATATGGAAATGCTACATTGCCTGCAAAAGTACCTTCTCCGTAGACACCACACAATTCGCAAACACTGCAGAATATTTTTGTGTTAAAAGAATGTTTTTCCAAACTATGAAATTTATTATGTAACTGATAAATAAAATAGGAATAAGAATGTATATACCCTGAAAAAATATTCAGGGCGAGGAAATTTTTAATTTTCTATTATTGGTTTATTTTTCAGGTTAATGCAACTAACAAAAGAGATTAGCATTGTTTAAGAATTTGATTCATAGAGAAAAAAATTAGTTCGCATCGAAAAGCGTCGAAAAATGGCAATGCAATTCCTCTCTAATAAGGAAATTAAAGCTGGTGATTTGTATGACCAGTAAGCAAAATGAAACAACTATCCAGTTTCGATTTAGAACACACACTTGCGGAACAACTTTATATATCTACAAAACAACCACAATTTTTAAATTTATACACGAACATGGATGGATGCATACTACAAATCGTTGGTCCCATGAACTTTTTAGTGATTTCAATTCATGGATTGAATATACGAGTATATTGAAATCACTAAAAATTCTAGTGTAAAAAACATGCGAGTTAGGGCCTTTCTGCTCGAGATCAACGATATAATCATTAATGTGGTTTTGTTATCAAATTATGGTTTATATGTTATCAATTGTAGAATTAGAAATTTTATACACGTAGATATATATTGACATTAAAATTCTTAATAAAATTCAGTAACTTAGGCAATGCCACATGCTAAAACATGAAATTACTTAAGAAATAACTACGTACAGAATTTGTTTCCAATGCTCCCAAACTTATTCATCACTCTTTCTAGACATATACTTGAAAAAAGTTAACTCAAAGTTTTACTGCATAGTACTTACAACGCTATAAATGTTGTTATTGGACGCACCACTGTATATTGCAAAATACCATGTTTGCAGTTGTGTATAAACTCTCGACCCATATTCCACGGTCGCATACAACACAAGGGGAAAATGTGGTTTACTTGAGGGCTATATTCCATTGTGGCTTCTAAATCCATTCCTAAATTTAAATAATTCAGCAAATACACCATGAAATTATATATCACATATGCTTCATAGCATTCGCGTAATGAATCTGCATATATCGAATGTTTTGGAAAAAATAAGCCAATCCACTGCAAAAGTAGAGGCATATGTATTTATATATTGTGTAGTACTAATAGATGGTCAATTGCTCTACTTACAGCATTTAAGGCATAAATAGGCACCATCCATAATATGCGTATGATGTGCTTCTGCAAAATTGGCTTTGTAAAATGAATCACATGCTGTATAATGTGCCATATTGATATGGGAACAGCCGACAAAACAAACAGACCACCAATCAATATCAATTGATCACGTCGTTGAAATCCGTCTTTCACTGAGTTCACAATCAGTAGAGGCACCACTATAATTGCGAAAATTCCATAGGTAACAATAAGTAAAGGTCGTATCCATATACGCCATTCCTCACAGAATCTTGCCAAAGAATAATTCTGACACATTCTTTCTGTTAATTTATCACCGCTTTGTCTACTACTATCTCTTTTATTAAATTTTTAAATAATGCCCTATTTATTGTATGTATGTATGTATTTATAAAACCTTTTGTTTAAAAAAATACTTCACGAATCTTTTGAGGAAAAGCACGTAGAGTATTTAGACAGATTGATATAACTTCCAATATATCTACGTAGATCTAAATTTCAATAATTTTTAATTTATAATTAAGAATTTAGTGGTGTTCAATTTTTAATTAGTCAACACAGTCTCATTTGTCGTTTTATTCATTTTGTTTTATGCACTTTTTTATCATTCTACTAATCAATTCTGCCCTGGGACTTTTACTATACAAAAGCCCAATGCAATTCATTTTGGACGTTTTTAGGTGAAGTCATTATCTTTTAAGTTAAAATATTTATTTGTATGTACTATAATTTTTTATACAAGTGGAATAAACAATAAGTTTTTTGTTGTTGGCATGAAAAATATATTAAGTTTTTTCTTGCAAGAATAACGAAATACGAAAAATTTTGCTTCGGTAAGATTTGTTATGAGCTCTCCGCATGCAAGAGTTGCCAATTACCAAATTAATAAATGGGCGCAATTGCAATAAAATTTTAAATTCCTAAACACCTAAAATATGTGCATAAAAAGCTTGTTAAATTTAGTTAACGGTTTTCAAAGTAAAGGTACATTGAAACTGGCAGAGCAAAGAAATGAAATATATTTTTTTAATAAGTTTTATTTTATTTAGTTAATTTTACAATTATATATATATAAATATAATATGAGTAGAAGCACTGTCTGCTGAAGCCATCGGGAAAATTTTTTTTATTATAATTATAGTCAATTTTCATATATATATGTATATTTCTTTTGTAGTACAAATCCTGCTGTTCGCAAAAAACAGACTATACCAAATTCTCTAATACTCCCTGAATTTTTAAGTACTGGCAGCTCTGTCTAAATGAAAATAAAACGAAGTCAATGTGTCCTGTTATAATAGCACAAAATGTATAATAGTGTGCAAGGGGCACCACCAAGGTGGCCTTATTATACAGCACAAAATTATATCTATTCTAAATGTAATGCGTTTGTGCAATATTTATTTAAATTTTTTTTATATAATAGATGAAGCAAATTAATCATTAGTTGACTTTATCAAAAGACTAATTGTTAAATTTCGTTTAAAAATATATTTCAAAGGTTATTTTAGTTGTCATGAAATAAATTTTTTCTAATAATATTGACCACTTGTTTTCGAAATTTTGTTCATATTTTATCTTATTTGGTATCTTATTGTATAGGTTTATCTCTTTATTAAATATCGTTCTCTTCATTGCTTCCGTATTAGCTTACTATAGTCTAAAGCCATTTCTGAATATATACGGTTATGTTTCTCTTACAAGCCTTGCTTGGTCCACCAAAGAACATGCATGTTAGTTTCGTTTGTATTTTGCTTAGACTGAATATATTGCAGGTATCACTGGAGATTAAATTAGCCTGGTTAAATTATATTGAGATATCTGGCATCACCAATATTTGAATGTGGTTGCACTTGTACCAAGGCGAATTAAATAAACTCGCTTTGACTTGTATGAAGCAAATGGTTCAGATGTTTTTAAAATATTATAAAGTGTAAATTTTGAATAAGAATTATAAAAATGAATTCATTTATGAAAACTGTTAAAAAATCCCTTGAACTAAACATAAAACAATGGATAAGAAACACTAGCAAGATCGCTGTACAGTTGGATGAAAATATCTTGAACAAAATTCAGCATGAGGAAATTAAGCCGAAACATCATGCTGGCGTTATGAAATTTAATTATACTGCTCTACCTCCTAATATTCACAAATCTCTTCGGAGAGTTGTTGGAGATTATCCCATAAAAACTTTAATAGCGGATAGTGTGAAACTGAATCACATGATTTCATCACGCCATCCACCCATGGAAGATAAAGAAATGAAAGCTAAAATTAGGAAAATAAAAGACGAAATCGAATTAAAAATGCCCTTAGAACAATTGGCAGATATGAGTGAAGCAGAAAGCATAAAGTGGAAGCAACGAAAAGAACAATTATTACAAAGACGTCTCAAGGAAAGGACATTTGCTTGGAAGCCATCGCAATATGGAGAATATGAATCAATTGTGTACGCTTTGGGCAGGGGAGCGCTGGAGTTTTCGGTTTTAATGCGCATATTAAAGGAAATTAATATACGAGATGAAACATTTAAACCTCGAAGTTATTTAGATTTCGGTTCAGGCGTTGGTACGGGAATGTGGGCCGCAAGTACCTTGTGGAGAGATTCAATTTTTGAATATTTTAATATTGATAGTTCAAGGCATATGAACGAATTGTCTGAATTGATTTTAAGAGAAGGCAATGAAAATCAGCAGCTAAGTTTGAGAAATGTCTTCTATAGACAATTCTTACCTAGTTTAGATGTAAGTGGTGTATATTATATTAAAAATTTAATACTCTTAATTAAATTTCAAAAATTAATTAATGCTTTTTTCAGACAATGTACGATTTAGTTATTTGTTCTTATTCATTGTTCGAATTATCTAGTTCGGAAAACCGCTTGAGCGTAATATTAAATTTGTGGCAAAAATGTGATGGGTATTTGGTTATTGTAGAAGAGGGTACAAGACGTGGTTTCGAATTGGTAAACGAAGCAAGAAATTATATTCTATCTTTAGAGGAGCATAAGTTAGTAGGACACACTTTTGCACCGGTATGTATCAATTTATTTTTGCTTCCCGTAAAAGAATGTTGATATTAGTAAATTTGGAAGTATTCGTACGTATATGTGCGTAAAAATAGTTGCTTAATTTTCCAAAACAAATCAAAGTATATATTTTTATTTTATAAGTTTTCAATTTTTGCTTACCATAATTCCTTTTTTGTCATTTCCATATATTTCCAACGTTAAAAGTATTAATGCAACTATCAAAGTATTATGTCTTTGCAGTGCCCCCATGATAACAATTGCCCACGTATATTAAATTCTGACGATCATACCCCTTGTAATTTTGAAATAAGATATTCGCCAATGAATTTGAAATCCAATGACAATACAGCAGTTTCCGGAAAATATAGTTATGTTGTGCTCAAAAAAGGTTTGCCCGAAGGTAACACTCAAATATGGCCAAGGTTAGTGCGTCCCACTTTGATACGTTCTAAGCATGCTATTTGTAGAATGTGCAATTCAAATGGTAAACTGCAAGAAATAATATTTACAGAATCCAAGCATGGCAGGTATATTCAATTTTTTACATACATATTATTTTATATATATATTATTAAAAATTTGATGAATTTAGGCCTACGTATAGGTGCGCAAAAGCGAGCTGTTGGGGCGATCGTTTGCCAATAAAAATTGGCGAGCCTTATGAAACTATAACTAAAACTACTATAATTAAAGCTAAAAACAAACAAAAAGATCCAGAACTGTTAAAAGAATAAAAAAATATAAATAAGCTTTGTAAATATATGTATGTATGTTACTTATTCACAATTTGAACCGAAGTGAAATATTAGTTTTTATAAATTAAGTTATATAAAAAAATTATATAAATTTTTACAAACCTGAGAAAAGAAAAAAAATTTTTTTAATATTAATTTATATGCTAAATTTTTTCTCTTTTATAAAACTGAAATTAATTAATGAATTATTGATTGTAACGAACTCTGTCGTTGACTATTTGCCACACATAGCCACATGAATGTTGTATAACTATGTACCTCCGGCAATTATATAAGCAATTCTCTCTTCAGATTTCATATGATCACTGTTGTGATTTTTAATTGACAAATCCGTATTCAGTGGTATCTTAACATTTACCTGCAAATCATTTAGATAGGTGATAATGTACAGCTCAGCACTTACACCTTGTTTCGCCAATATTCTGCAGCAATGATTCATTATCGATGAGCAACGTATAAAACAAAAGTCTACCAAAAAAATCTTAAGAGTGCCGGCTTTAACTCCATAGTCGCTGTAATACTCATTCATTTGGTTGCAATGCACATTTCACTGCATCCTAATGCAGATCTTCAAGGAACCCTTATTAAAGTCTATGGACATTATTAAACGGGTATTGCATACAATATTAACTACCTTGTATTTTATAGAAGATATGTAATACAGATAGTGTTAAAGGCATAAATAAATTTTGTGAAAGTGAAATCAAAGCTCAAAAAATTATTGGTATAGTAGAACTACATTCTCTATTCTTTAATCATTTTGAATAAAAATTGAAAAAAAAGAGTTGATTTTAAAAACCCCCAAGCTTACATTTCAAAATATGTATTTCTTTAAAAATTTTTATGGCAATAACTTTAAAAATAAGGACTCATAAAACTAGCTTTTATTTATTCACACATTAACCTAAACATGTGCTATTAATCAAAAACAAATTCAAATTAAATTCTTAACGTAAGAAAAATGGATTATTTTTTCGATTTCAATTGTAATGTAAAAATAGTACAGCATCTATAAGATTTCCAGTTAACATGTAACGTTTTTGGCTTTCAGAAATTTGTTGCTTGATATCTTTTCTATAATTCATATTTACCATGCAGGGAACGCACTGATACTGACTGGCTAAATATTTTAAAGAGCCATACATATGACCCATTCGATTCCACCATAAAAAGGGTGATTCATCAAGGCTGCAATAAACATCGGTTCGGTATCGTTTCAAATCATTTTCTACACTATTCGGTAACGTCATCGCTGGCTGTTCTACAGCACTTTCATTCAAATCAAAAAATAATTCTAAATCTACGAGAAAAATATTTTTTATATGTATCTTTCAATAAGAGAAATGTGTCCATACTTGATTTTTTCCCCAAATTAGCATTTGTAGATTTGGTTCGACTTTGTGGTGACCTGTTTGAGGAAATACTTGGTGCAATACCTTGCGACTCAATTATTTTGTCATATTTATCTGTTAAAATTGCAACGCAGTTCTTGAAATTGTTTATGGTAATCAAACGATGAAATCTAGGATCTAATAATGCAGAAATAGTTAAATAATCATCCGATAAGACTCTGAAACAAGATACATTATAAATAATTAACCACAGAATAAAAAATTTCGAAGCAATAAAATTTGTACATTGTGTTAAATTTTTGTAAAATTTTAGAAGCTCCCTTTTTATAATTTTATAAATATCAAAAATAACTTATTACAATAACAACAAGACACAGTGTCAATCTAAAATTCTTTGCTATTTCTATTAGCGTAATTTTAGGCATATAAAAAAAACCGCTTGTGTCACTGGAAGTCTGATATAGGAATTCATTTGATCATTATGAAAATTTCTTTGTAAAATTCGGTTTAATAACTTTAATTTAATATCTCAGTAATCCCATATATAGATGATAAAATTCTACAGAAGGCCGATTGAAAAGGCAAGCAAAGAAATAACTATGTGACTGCCAGAAATATAATAGAAAAAAAGAAACTAACGAACTTAACGCAGAATTATTAAATTATTCCTTTGCTGATTTTTTTTTTTTTTTTTTTTTTTTTTTTTTGTGATATTTGAGGCTACTACAGATGCTTTAACATGTTCAAATGATCATTATGTACTGCCATAAATGTGACTAACAATTTAGAAACAATACTAAGTAACGAGCTATACTTCATTAGTTAAGCATACTTACTTATTATACTTAAGTATAATACTTACAATTTATGTAGCGTACTACTAATAGTAGTCTTAATAATTTCCATAAATTTGTCATCAGTATCTTGCACAGCCAATTTTTTGGTTAAAACTTTGGATGTTATTGGGGATAACATACTGCTAAGAGGGATATCTTCGCCTTTTAATGTATCTAATGTTACCTATAGTTATATCAAAAATTTAAAAATTGTTAAATATTAAGTAAAAGAAATTAAATTGACTTACAGAAAGTGTATTTAGAACATCATAAATGCATTTGGCTGAAGCAACTAATCCCTCTACTTCTTCCGGCCAAAATAAAGTTTCCGCAAAGAATTTTAAAAGTTCATAATACGTCCAAGGATAATCATCACTTACTCTGGGGATTTCAACATCCTAAAATGTAAAAAAATATTAGTTTATTGGTAACAGGAAAATTTTTATATTGATTGTTATAAAAACCTTTGAAGAAATATCTATATTATAACGCCATATAGTATCTTTGATTTCTTCAACAACAGAAGTTACTGCTGGTAACGCAATTACATTTTTAATGCACTGGTCTACTATTGCATCATAGGATAATATACATGGTATATCTTTTAATATAATACACACATAAAAATAAAGCATAAGTATTTAAAATATATATAAACATATAAGAATTTAGCACTTACTTTTACTGTTTAGGAAATGCTTAAGGTAATCTTCCTTACCACAATTTACAATTGCTGCTGTACAATTTTGCAAATTAAATTCTTCGAATAATTCACTTATAGCAGTCATTTTGTTATATTCAACTGTGCAATAGATTTGGTTAACTAAATTGTACTCGGGAGCATCAGTGGCATAGTTAAAAAATACTGATAAAAAGTTTTTCTGTTCTATATTCGTCCATATTTCAAAACCCAATGAATATGGTTTGATTTGCGAATGCAACTTTACTTGATCTGATAGAGTTGTATACTTATCACTGTGCAATTCTTTTATATATAATTCTATCTGAAGAAAAAATTAAAACAGCCGTTACCAAATAAATATTAATTATATATTGACCATTCGTATTGATTTACCTTTTTCATTGAAGGTATTGGTACATTACCACATAGAGACCGTATAAATTTATTCATACTTGTATCATATAAACTCTCTACATTCCGTATATCATCAATTACGAAATTTTTCAAAGCCTCCTGCAGTTGACAATTGTCAATGGTTGTCAAATTATTTGAAAAAGTAATATCATCGGTACTGCGATACTTATTACGATCAACAGTGCGATTATAAAGCAGATCACTAGTGGATGGTTTTATATCAGTAGCGCTGGTTACTTCGATTTTAGTAAAATTATTAGTATCTATAACATCATCATCATCATATGTTATAGGAACGACTGTGTCATACAGAATTGATTGTTCATCGGAGTCGCTTACCACCATGTTATTTGAATAGGAGTCATGCAACACTGGGACTTCGTATTCAAATTTGATTTTTGGTTTTCTTGCTTTCACGATTCCAGATTCATGTTTTGTTTTCATACCACCATTGTTGTTATTCAATCTACTTTGTGGTTTACGTGGAGGAATATGAATGCCATTTTCCTGTATTATCTTATTAAAAACGTCATTATGACGATATTGCAGATGTGCACGCAAGTTGGTGGTATTGCCGTGATTGGTTAATACTTTATGGCAAATGATGCACACAATGTTTTGTTTTGTTATGATGCAGTTGTTCTCGTCTGTTGGAAACCCAAAATGTCGCCAATAGACACTTTTCATTTTGGGACTGTGTAATTTAGCGAATTTTAACTGTTCCAGGGGGCTACTTGCGCAAGATTTTTCTAAAGGATCCGACATTTTTCACAATATTTATTCACTATAAATCTTTTTAAATTGTCAACAAAATATCTGTAAAAATATAGATAATTTTTTTGTCTGCAATCGCGTCATCGAATTTTATCAATATCGTTAGTAATGTCAATTTGTTAAAAAAACAGCTCGGGCTGTGAAAAATATTTCATATATATATGGGCAAATTTTATAAGGTGATAGCAGTAGAGAAACAATATAAGAAAGTAGTTTTGTGCAATTTCTTATTTCATATATAATAATAATTACTTAGTTTTTAAATTTACATTGCATTTCAGCTTTTCTGTGGTAATTTTTTTTTTTATTTAATTTAATGACGAAATACTATAATCATTTAAGGATTAAAAAATTTTGCGAATGTCAAAACCTATTGGTTTTTCAATATTTTTACAAAAAATTATTCAGAATTTTTACGTAAATATATATTATATATTAATATATTTCTATATTAACTACGATTCATTTGCATTCACTACGCTTTGGAGTATTCTGCTTTTTATTAAAAATTTCAATGTGAATGAAATCATAGTTGTATAACTTCGACACACAGTGTTGAAAAAAATTTCATGCACTTTGTGACAAAATGTTTTTTTTTTTATCATTTACAAGTTGGCTGCATTTTTCCTTTTTGGTTCGTTGTTGGGAAGAAAAGGTTCGTAAAAATTTTTCCATTCAGTTTTTGTAAAAAAAAATACAAAAAAAAAATGTTTGAAGAAAAACTTGATATGATAAAATAAACGCAAGTGGTCGTATATAAAATCTACATGAAATTAATTCAGTTTTTTGCGTTATGGAAGAACGTGAATAGCTTTTTATAAAAACACGTGTTATGTATGCTCGAACAGTTTCGTTTTTTATGATATTGTATGCTTTAGATTCTGAACAAATATTAATCGTTTGTGTAAATTTGGATTTTTGTTTTGCAGACTAAACAACAAAAATGGGTAAGGGAAATAATATGATTCCAAATGCTCACTTCCATAAGTGGTGGCAACGTCATGTCAGAACATGGTTCAACCAGCCTGCTCGCAAGATTCGCCGGCGCAATAATCGCGTTAAGAAAGCGAAGGAAGTATTTCCACGTCCAGCTTCTGGTCCTCTTAGACCTGTTGTCAGATGCCCCACTATTCGTTATCACACAAAATTGCGTGCTGGACGTGGTTTCACTTTGGAAGAATTGAAGGTGAGTGGGAAAATTACAAACAAATTACAGTTTTTACTCATTTGCTAATTTTTTTTTTTTTCATTAGGGAGCCGGTATTACTGCTGGTTTTGCCAAAACTATTGGTATTGCAGTTGATCGCAGGCGTAAAAATAAATCTCTAGAATCCCGCCAACGCAACATTCAACGTTTGAAGGAATACAAGAGCAAATTGATCCTATTCCCTATTAACGAGAAGAAGATCCGTAAGGGTGAATCTTCTCTTGAAGAGTGCAAGTTGGCTACACAACTTAAAGGAAAAGTTATGCCAATCACAAAAGAACAACCAACTATTGAATTCCGTGAAGTTACAAAAGAGGAAAAGAAATTCAAAGCTTTCGCTACTTTACGCAAGGTTCGCATTAAATATATTGGTTTATATTTTTCCTTGCATATAATAAATTTTATTATATGTATTTGTTTTTTTTTTTTTTTTTGTTTCTTTAGGCTCGTTCTGATGCTCGTCTTGTTGGTATCCGCGCTAAACAAGCGCGCGAAAATGCTGAAAACCTTGAAAATGAAAAGAAGAAGTAAATTAACAGTTGTCTTTAATAAAATCTTACTTTTATAATAAAAGAAAAATTTAATTACTTAAAAATTTGATTTATAAAAATATTTAAACCCAGTAACATATTGAAGAAAAAGAAAATCCAAATCTTTAAACACCATACGTGCGTAGTGGTGTTCTTCCTGAACGAGTGCCATAAGTACAATTGCTACTGATTACTTTTAGATAAAACGTTAGGAATAGTAAACTCTTTTTAATTTTACATCTTTAAAAAATAGTCAATGTTTGCAGACAAACATTGCATCTTAATTTTTTTAGAACGGTATCTAAAAAAATTGGTTCCGCGATTTTCTTAATTGGTTTGCATTAGTATAGCCTGGTTGTAATAATTATCATGCCATAAAAAATATAAAAGTTTTATTACTTCTGAAGCATTTACATTAAATTTAATTAAGTCGAACATAAATTTTTAATTAATTTTAGTTGGTATTTTATATTTATTCTTGATATTTTCTACAAGTTTTACTGGGAGACATATTAAAAAAGTCTCCAAATAGCAGAATAGCGAGAATAAATATAAAATAATAAAAAAGCATTGGTTCAAGGATATATATTTTATATATTCATGTATAAATTGACTATTTACTGGTTTCACAATCAGTATGAGAATTAACTTAAAAGTAATGCAAATACCAATTAAAACTAATACTAGAATGGGAAAAAACTGATAATGCCGGAATTGAGGAAACTGAAATACGTTAGAACAAAATATGATGAAGCAATACCTAGGAGAAATCGGATTACCGAATTATCCATTTCTATAGTATTTGAATCTATTATGCAGAAATTCGGTTGAATTCATAATCTGGAGCTTTTATGTATTAGCTAAGCTCAATTTAACCAAAGCAGATTCTTTATGTTTAGTGGTAATAGATTGATGTGAGTTGAAAATGGTATGAGATATTGATGAGACACTCTTCGCAACGTAACTTGAAATATCAAAATTCGTTGAGGACTATTTAATATTAAGAAAATTTAATATAAATTTTTTTTGTAAAGAATAGATTAAAAGAAAACTTTCGAATTGTTTACGTAAGTACATGTGTGCACACATAATTAATACGAATTTATTTTATTGTTACATACATATATACAAGAAATGATCACTTAAAGTAGTGGAGTAAATTGATAGTCTACAAGTTATTGGTAATAAAAATAATAATAAATAGAAGCATTGAAAAAACGTTTTTTTTGGCACAAATTAAATTTTTTTAATTTCAAATAAATTCGTATCTGCTGAAATTTTTATTTAATTGCATTTTATATCGAGAGATTTATTAGCGGATGCAGTATTTTTTGGCCTATAAATACTACCCTTTGCCAAGGTCGATTGCGGTCCTTTGCACAAATCTCTATTGTGGCCATATGGTTTATAAGTGTGTTCAATCCGTAATGAAGAATCCGGACCCTTAGCGAGATTTCTTTGGCCCTCGCAGAAATCGGGATTTGCTCCATTCCAAGTTATGTAATCGTCTCTTTAAAAAAATAAAAGTAAGAAAAAAAATCATTTCAAGGATGTCTCACATAAGTGTATGTATTAGTTTAAACATATCTAATAATGCATTGTGTTTGTACTTACAGCAGTAAACGTTCATCTGCACCTTTGGTCAAACTGGCATTGGCACCATTTGTTTGTATCCGTCCCATAAGAGATTCAAAATCTTTACAAAGTTTATCCGTGGTTACATTGTTTGGTTGTCGGTAAGAACGTCTTTGTTTTTTGTTATTTTGGATTTTAGTAAAATAGAAAAACATTCATTAAAATACATATTTTTATTAAAAGTTTACTTTATAACATAGTTTATATACAAATCGTAAACTCTTGAAACTAACTGCTGCCACTTTTTAAGTGTAGAATATACTACGTTACATTCAAAAATAATAAATGTGTATAGCTGACGCCAGGCATACATTTAAAGGAATAACCGTTAGCAATATTTACCAAAAATTTAATTAATATTCATAAAATTAGTTAAAATTAAGAGATGTTCATGTATTCTACATTGAGATTATGGAAAACCCCAATTTACAAAGATGTTATTTGCAAATTGAGCAAAATTGTTGCAAATTCAGAAAATAGATATTGTTTCTGAAGCAGACAAACTATTTCTTCGAAAAATTTTATAGATTGCAAAACAATGTTCTGGTTGAGAATATCCAGCGGAGCGTTTACAAGTTGACATTTATTTATTGTTTTATACTTTAATAGTATCTTTAGCAATATTTATTGTAAACTTAATTTCATTTATAATCCTCTCAAAAGTGCAACGCAAAGTAGCGAAATAAGAAAAAGGGAAAAAGTGAAGATTTAGTTTGTATTTAGTATGTTTAGGTATACGAGTATTTAAAGCTTTATTAAACACAATGTATGCGGATGGATACATATTCATTGAATTATTTAACAGTAAACGTTGCATCGCATCGATTCGATTTCGAATACTTTTCTGTAAAATTTCCATATAAAAGGAATATGAATGGTGGGAGCTGATGATACATACTGCTGTATTTTAAAGTTACATTTATTGCATGTAATATTTACTAGTTTCAAAAATTTTCGTTAATAGTGAATAAGTTTACTACAACTATATTGTTTTAATTGAGGCTTTTAGAGTTTATGATTAGTATAGTAGTAATAAAATAAAAAAAAAATGATCTAATGAGTTAATGAAGTAAAATAAGCATGCAGTTTAAACACTAATAAATACAATTTTCAAATAGTCGTGCTCCACTTGACCTCTCTTAAAGCTTACTGGAACAGGGACTTTCTTGTCCTTATATTAATGCTATATTAATGCTTATATTAAACTAATGCATCTGAAACTGGCAAAAAAGGAAACCAATCAATTAATGATAAATAATAAAATATACTAAATTTAGCTAATATTAACTATTATGGCGAAAATAAATATAAACCTATAAACTAAACATATGCATCTGAAATATATATAATGCAGAATTTCTGATCTTTAATGCCAATTTATTTATGATTTCCCTTTTGTAGTTATATCTTGGCACCTTTGGGGTCTTCACTGTAAATGGCGAAATTAATATTTATTGCTGCAGTTTATCTAAAACTTTTAAAGACCCAATAACCTTCATGATCGGCTGATTTGTTTATAAAACTTAATTTTATGCTTAATCGTATTTGATCTTTTCGCAATATACGTTTGTAGAATCACTTCGGTCTTTAGGAACCAACTCTTTTTATTTATAAAAGTTTATTTTGAATTTTTAATATTTCACCATTTTAATGTTTGGCTTCTTCATAGATTAATAACATTTAAGAAATAATTAATGATACAAAGTATGCATTGAAGTAGTGAGATATAGCTAAATTAAATAAAATATTATTCATTTCTATAAATAGAAGTAGCTCGTACTTGAAAAACTAAAATAATTATACAAACGCGTAAATAAATTTGTAATACTTAACTAATTTAAGCTAATTGCTGTAATTTAATATAGCAATTGTTCAGTTAATTTAATTATAATTTTTTTTGATCACACTTGGTAAGTTCGGACACAATTTATAACTATGATAAATTTTTGGGATTTTTTAAAATAATTATGCAAACCACCAAATTGCGAATGTGTTCAAACATTCCTGATTAATTTTGCTACATTTATGGTAAATGTATGACAAAATCGAAAAAATCTTAAAAAATCGAAAAGGGTTACATGAGGTTTCCTTCACTAGCATTTGAATCTCTTCCTGAAAATATTCGGTTAGCAATGAACATATGTACGTCACTAATATATCACTACATTTGAAAACCATATTCCCGCCTAATATGCCAGTAATACCAGTCGGAAAGGCAGTAGACTCTCAAAAACCATTCTGTTTTTCTTAAAATAGTGAGAAACTAATTAAACTAATGAACAAATTTTTGATAAGATTGTTTATCTGGGAATTAGTATGTGATATTGGTGTTTATTCGTGTATTGTTGTTATATCAAAGGCAAAGAATAATAACTATATAACACAATGTCATATAAAATAAACATATCTTTTTGTGTAACGATCGTGTTTAACGGCACATTTAAGTGTATCTTAAGCTCCAAATATTAGACATTTAGTTACAATTTTAATAAAAATGTTAGTCGTGTACGAGTATACTAAAAAAAGTAATTATATTTCTTTGAATTTTTCGTGTGTATGTGTGTATGTGTATATTAAATTATTGTTCACTACAGATACATGGAAATTATAAAACTATAAATTAAAACAGTTGGAACACTATTGGATGATATTTATACATACTATATCTCAACTCATACATACATATTCATACTTAAATTTTAGATATAATATTGCAATTTAAAATTATGGTAGTTCGTAAGCAAATGCTGGACCGTCAAGGTTTGCTACGTGGGCAGTATTATTACCCTACTTGTATAGTAATAATAAATATATTTTATTATACTTATTATATTTATTGTTTATATAAATACAATTCATAGAAATTTGTTCTTTTCATTCCGTATTAAAACTTAAAATATACATAAATCTCTTCGGTGACTTCATTATATATTAAGAAATGTAAGAAAAATCGATTGCATAAAATATGAAACGCAACGATACGTAAGTTCGGAAAACGATTTCTCTAAGACAAGAAGTATTAAAGAATTTTTACTTTTTTCAATTAGTTCACTTGCTTATCAGTTTGACAGTATTTTCAAAGCGAAACAGCAGTAAATATTTTATTAAAAAAATAGTACCAAACTGGAGGTAAAAATTGGTTCTAAAATTTTACACTACAAACGATATTTAGAGCTATTGCGCAATTTTCCTAGTACTGGTCTATTTTTTGTTTTCCCTCATTCGTAAGGCAATTTATATTATTTGAATAAAACTGATGTCTCCAAATGGTTTCAAAGCGCGAAACAAAAGATCCCTTCAATATTTCCAGCTTAAACATTCTTTGAGCCATTTTGTAGAATAATTTTAAATTTGTTCTAAAATTAGGGTAGGGAAAAAGTTAGGTTCCAAGAAATTTTAATTTTTACTTTTGGTACTCGATTAAATAGTACTCCTATTTTTAAAATATATTCCGATTTCGTTATATATTTAACCTGGATTATTAAGACTCGGCTTGCAATATTGAACAACTATAACTAATATAATAAAATTACAATTAACTCTATAAGTCTACGTAAGTAAGTATTAGGGTCTATTTAATAACAGGTGCAATTAAAAACCATATACATTCAGAAATTATATATATAAAACAAAGTAGTTATCAAATATATTGTTTCTTTAAGAAAATACGAGAAAGAAAATTAAATAGCATACTTCAACGTAACAGATTTATCGCGAAAGTGTGGGGAAAACTTATCCCAAATTAAAGTTGATAACGGATAAGTTCCACGTACAAAATCATTAGCGGTCACTTTATTATTCGTACGGTACCGATCTAAAATACTTTTCGTGGTCATGGTGACAGTTGATAATTTTAAAGATGAGCGCACAGATGACATAATACTTTGGTTTTTCTGATTTTTCCTTGTATCCACTTTATTGTCAATAATTTCTGGATTTTCGTTGATTATGATGCCTTTGCGTAAATGAGCTTCACTGGCTTTTAGCGGGGGTTTTATAGGTTTGCTATTTTTTTAATTTATATTATAAAAACAAAGCAATACGAATTTTATAATGAATAAAAAGTTAAAGCAAAGAAACAAAAGTGTTTCTAAAGAAATTATAATACCCTGCTTCTTGTGAGGAATGGTATGTGGTGAAGAGTTAATACTATCGTAAAAGCGTGGTATAGATTTATTAATTAAAAAATTACCTGGTAACGTGGCCATCTTTACTTTTAATACCATCAAATTCATCATGTTTGCTTTCAGAAGTTGTTGGTAAATTTTGCTCCGACGTTTTCTCGCTTTCTTGTGCTTCTTCGTCTTTCACTATTTGTAAGATTTGTATAGCACGATCTTCAGCATAGTTCACGGATTCCAAAGCCATTAGCAATATGTGATCAGCTATTTGAGGATATTGTTCTTTGAGGTGGTGTTTAACTGAAAATTATTTAAAATATGGAAAGCACACAATACAATTTAAAGTCGTAAATCGTCAGATATTGAATATAATTGATCTTGAAGATTTCACTTACTGGCCTCTTTTTCTTTTTCTGTATATTCTTTGGGACGCAAAGGTATAACTTTAACACACTCTTCAGATGCCTTTCCAGTATGCAAGTTTTGTTCCGGGCGATTGACAAGTTTTGGAGGTGGAGCAAAATCTTTCCTTACGTAGCCTAAGGATATCAACTTCTCAGAGGCTTTCTGCACATTGTTATCTGCATTAGCCAAAACGTCCAACAGCAAAGTCTCGTCGGCTTTAGGAAATATAGTTTTCATATATCTAAGCAAATCAAAGAAAAATGAATTTATCTAGAGAACCATTTTCACAAATACGATTACCTAATCCTTTTCCTCATTGTTTAAACTTAAAAAGATAAAAAAAAATTATAGTATCGATAATAGGAAATAATAATTTATTTGACTGGAGTTTAAAAGTTCAGAGAGAACAGAGTGAGGATGATAGGTGGCATGCGTCGAAGCGATACTCTCCTGCGTTTTTAGTAAAACTTATTGCTTACAATTAAAAATTCGAGATTTGAATTTCGCACAAGGAAATAATAAAAAAATTTAAGATTCAGAATTCTTTAAAATTGAGCTGCATTTTTATTACTAAAAGTGCTTACTTTATACCAAAGAAGCAATTCTCGCTTAAGCGAACACGAAAAATCGCTCGAAGCCGAATCGTAATCGCGTGATTTTAGGTTGGAGTTTCGCAACAATGTAAATCTATAAAGAAATTGTAGCAGCTTAGAAAAATATTAGCCAGATGATACGAACATCAAGTTCGTGCAGTTAATTAAATACGACTTGTATCGTGTTTCTTCAAGCGTGAATGCTTATAACCCACCATTTGAAATTAGGAACAGTATTCGTATGTCAAATTTCAACATTAATTGCAGATTTTTTATAAATAATAATTACGAGTATAAAAAAACCAAAAACAAATGAACCACATGCAACAATTTTCGATAAAATAAAACTGTGTTAAATAACAGAAATCAATTTTTACAATTAAAATATTTTATCAAATAATAAATGTATGTATGTGTGTGTGTAATATTTTCGAGGAAATCGGGTAAACAATTTGTCCGTTAAGCAATTTTTGTGGCAAACCTCAATTTCATTTTTGGCGATGAATGTGGTTTAGGTGAGCTGCGCATTTGCTCGCCAAAACGTGGCGAAGCCTGATATGGTGGTACTGCTATATGACCCATAATACCATGGCCACTGCTATTTACACTCATGACACTACTAATACGTCCTGGTGGTACTGGGCTGCTCGTACGTGAATAACTTCCATACTCAAAAGCACGTGAATGTGAAGCAGTATCAAAAAAACGTGTTGGTGGTGTCATATGAATGGCCGAGTTGCTATGGAACAAATGTCGTTGAGCTGGCGGTGTGACATACGGTCCGGGCATTGTGACCGGATGCTTTTCAACCTGTAAAGCACTGATGACAACAGCTTCGCGATTGTAATATCTAATCAAGGTATTCGATTTGTTTGGTCAAAAAATGATGCAGTATATATAATCACAAGAGTGTAAGCATGAAGGTAAAGAAGAAATATATATGTATATGTATATAAATTTGGAGAGATTAGTAGTTGTTATATTAAGTTATTGGAAGTATAATATTTTTCATAAATACCAATTCGAAATGCATACATACGAGTTTGCCACCCATATGTCATAGAAAATACACGGGTCTAGGCAGGAATCGAACCCGCGACCTCCGGTTTAGTATGCTGTATGTTATTCATTCGCTTACAGAGGCACTCGTACGAGCTCTGATCAAAAATAACCGTTATTTTCGAATTTCGTGCATTAGATGTGTTCGATTTTGGTTTTTTTTTTTCTGTTTTATTGGTGCAGATGTCTGATATATATACGTTGGCAATATCAGCCACTTTGGATTGTCAGTTTGTTTTTGACAGATAAAAAGCTTAGTCATACTTTTATGTACTCTGCGATTTTTTACTATTCCAAAAAGTGGATGAAGGAAACTGTACGAGTACACTTCGTAATAAACATCCACAATTGTATAGTAAGAACGGTTTCTTAATTTAAAAATGGAGAATTTGTTTAACAATAAATTTTAATGGATTACATATCCGGAAACTATGAACTTCAATATAATTTCAATGTATTTTGTATGAAAGGTTTCGGATAGAGTAAAACAAATACGAGAATTCAGGTCTAAAAAATATATATGTATATGGAGGAATTACGATCGCCCAAAAATTTTGAAAATTAAAATTATTGGGAATCCAAGCGTGGAATTTGGCAACTACCATTCTTACGGTGTAGTACAATTTTTTGCGGTGTCGTACAATAGCCTTACATAATCTACAAAGAATAAACGTGTGATTTCCTATGGAAAAAACATTCAAAACGCATATATCATTCCTATGTAATGTCCTCTTAGATATTTTTCCCCATAATGGCATGATTCCTTCTTGTAATTAAAATTTGAAACTAATAACCTTTTGTTACTTTTAATGCAAAATATTTCTTCTTTTTTACTCCTACGCCGAACTAGTCCTGTTAGTAGCTGGTATCCTCATCTATGTATAGTTTTCCCATTCTTCAGCGCTAAGCAGAGGCGGTTGTACTCTATGTAAATCATGATTACCAAAGTCAAAGGTCGCAGACAGCAGTTTCTCATTTTCAATTAGCATTATTATCAAGAATTTTATAAACCTTTTTTCCGTTTCTACACAATCTTTTATGATTATCTATTACTTGACATTTGATTTGAAATGTCGACATGTAAATTAATTTTCCAGTGGAAGCGGCAACACTGCTTTCTTACAGGGTTACCGTTCTGTGGTATGATAATAAGCGTAGTCGTATCCTTTAATACTCAATGGAAAATACTATTGTAAGGACAAAATCTTAACAATGCATTTAATCGGAAGTATTCTATCTGCGCTGGTATTAAACATTTATTCTTAGCGGCTTGCTAAGAATAAAATATATTTTCGAATAAGAACTGAACTAGCAGTAGTTACTTACTTTTTCAGAAGAAGTCGTATGTGATTTTCACTTGCAGTTGGAAACATGTTCTGAATTTTATGCACTACCGCATCTGTATCAATTTGATTTGAAAAGGATGTTTCTTGTATTGTAGAACGTCTCGACATACTAACTGTGCGCGGAGCTTGAGCATATTGACTCTTAAGTATAGGTAATGGAGACTTATCCTGAGTAAGATAAAATATATAAATTAAGATTTTAAATATAGATAAAATATTTATTTTATATTTTTATCAAATACTAGCAACACTACAGCATTATTATTCCAGAAATACTTGTAAAAAAATTATTAATTATAATTACATTAAACATCAATATACACTGAACAAATTGGTATGCAACGTTTTACGAAATCAAAAAATTGCAATCCAATCTGTAAAAAATATATATTTTTTTTATTTATTTTTTTACAGGTATTAAAAAAATATGATTGAGACTAAAAAGGATAATTTTATTAAATTATTTTTTTCTAAAACGCTAATGTAAACAGTTTTCGTGTGTATGGATGTAATGAAATTTTTAAACTCAAGAAATCGTATGGCAAATACACAGCTAAGTATGTAAAGTGCTTGTCTTTAAAATATATAATGCCAAAAGAGAAAGGAATTTGTCGATATTTTTATATCAGAATTTTATGCAGAAATAAAAATATATTTCATAATAAGTAAGAAATAATACCTAATATTTTTTACGAATATTGTAAATAATAAAGAGTGTATTGAATTGACATATTTTTGATATCTTTTTAAGTAGTCCAAATTATTGTAAGATGAAATCTATATTCCAATTTTCGACGAAAATATAAAAGCTGCATATGTAGTGTGACCACAAAACTGATTTGCATATGAAATCACATACGGTTAATGTCGATTAAAGCCATGACTTTGTACTTTTTCATATACATATACAAAAAGATTTTAATTTTGGCGACGAAGATTCGTCATCACAAATTATCCGTCGTTCGTCCAAATTGTGTTCCCAGCGTTATACAAATAATTTTAATTTTAAAGTTTTATTTTTATATGCCAGAACAAAAAAAAATTTGTTTAATTTTCTTCGCGGGAAATAGCGATGTGTAACGTAACATGTACGTATAGTTGCTTGCATGTGTTTCTTTCACTGTATACTTAAAACTTACGTTGATTAGCTGTGCCCTGGAAGATGTCAACAGAGGACTGGTAGACATGTGATGAAGACTTGGGTTTGGTGTTTGGAAAGCCCTTATTGCTGGCATATTATTAGTTGGATACACATGATATGGTGAACCTCCTGAGCCATGAAAAGACTAAAGAATGAAATATACGAGTATGTATGTATGTATTTATATTATATTTCAATATACAAAAAAAAAATAAATAAAAATTCTTACATGCATGGCTATAGATTCATTTGAGCATCGTTCATTTTGTAAAGGCCGATAACGTGAGCGGGGATCTTCAAGTTGCATAGCCTTCGTTATGTAATTAATATAATAACTAAAATAAATTCAAATAATTATTTTAATATTATAATTATTATTTGGCGTAAATATTGTGGATTATATTTATTATTCTGAATCTTTTTCGAACCTTAAAAATATATTTCAGTCGATCTTAAATTCCCTCCTATTATGTCATGTGATTTAAATTACACTTTTTAGAGCTGTTCCACGGTAATATTTTATTTGCTACTTTACCAGGAATGCATCAGGCTTAACATCATCGCTTCTTAGCTAACGAATTGATGGAGCTTCAAATACATCAGGGCTTTGTGTAACATTTTGTTAGCCAAGGTCATGCCCAATATACTGTACAACACGATTTATTCGCAATACAAAATCATATACAGACATTCATATATACATGACAATTTATTGCAACCTTCAATATTTCTCATTTACATTTTCGTAAGAGATCTTATTGAGAACTCCAGCCATTGAATTCTGTTTTTAATTTGGCAATTGCTTGGCTTTTATTTGTATGCTACTTAAATTAACACTATAGAATTCCGTTTTAGGGAATTATTAAAAAATTCTTTATATTTTTGGTTAAAAGTTTACTTAAGGACTGCATAAGTATTACATTTTTAATTTGGAATTTTATAGTTAGAATCGAATAAATAGCAGGTTTCCTCAGGTACCATTACTGTTTGCAATTCTTTAACTCACTCCAATGACGTTCGTCCTTGTTTGTTTTGAAATTCGTATGTGTGAATTTGTTTTAATGATTTACACTTTTACAAGATATATAAACCCAACAAACACATGGTCAAGTGTTCTTTAGCACAAATGGAAAGTATGTAAATGAAAATAAAATTTGTATCTAGAGTTTGGAGGTACAATTCAAAACCACAAACTAGATAATAATTTTAATGCAATTATATGAGGTGTGATCAAAAAATAACACTTTTCTCTACTTTTTTTGCAAAAGTATTTATTTATTTATCAATAATTCCCCTCAAAGATATAATAAACTTATGCCAGCGTTTCTTCCAATTCTGGAAACACTTCTGAAACGCGCTTTTTGGAACCGCCAATAGCTCGTATTTCGATTTTTCTTTTATCTCCTCAATCGTATCAAAACTCTTTTCTTTAATCTGTGTCTTCAGTTTTCAGAAGAGGAAAAATCAGCGGGGGTTTTTTTTTTGGTCAAAAACCAACGGACCATCATCAGTGTTTGAGCTGGTGCGATATCATGGTGCAAAATCCATGATTAGTTTTTCCACATTTCAGTGCATTTCTGACGAATTGCTTCGCGTAGACGGAACTAAACTTCAAGGTAGTATTGCTTGTTGATAATACGACCTTTTTGGCAATAATTTATGTTGAATCACGGCATTGCAATCGAAGAAAACAGTTAACTTGACGGGGTTTTTCAGTTTTGGCTCTTCTGGGCGCTTCCATTGGGATGATTGAGTTTTGGTTTCAATGTCATAGTCATACACTCACGATTCGTCACCAGTTATGAGCCATACGACGTCATTTTTGCTCAAAATTTAGTAAAAAAAATAGTAAAAAATCGAAGAGCACATCAATACACGCCTATAATTTTTATCTGTGAAAAACAAACTGACAATCCAAAATAGCCGATATTGCCAACATGTATGTATAACACATATGTGTATTAACATAAGAACTATGTAACATGATAACAAAATTTGATAAAAGCTCTTATTTTTTGATCACACCTCGTACAGTTGAGGAAATCCTAAAACTGTTAAGTTATGCATAGTTATAATATAATATACATATGAAATATAGTTGATTAACAACTTAAATCACCTTAAAGTTTATTTTAAATTAGTTAAGAGCAGCGTCTGAGATTACATTTAAAAATAATGTTATTTGTTCAATTTATAATTAAATGTTTATGTTTTTTAATTATTATCACTTGAAATATTTTGTTCTAAACTTATTTCAATTTGTTTGTTGGGAACAAAGAAAGGGGCATACACATTTCCAATTACATATTCATTCTTAAAAGAAGGATACACAAACGTAAAGCACTTGGAGCCCTTAAGTATCAAAGAGACAAGTAGTACTTGTTCCTACATATATGAGTATACTTCTTGCGACGACCTAATTTTTTAAGGTTAAATCACGTAATCTAAAGTGAGATTACCCATAAATTTTTACCTTAAAGTATGCAACTGTATTTAATTCAAAAAAATTTAATACAATTCATGAAATATACACATGCAATCGCCATCTTGAAATCCTGTACATACAAATATTTAATGTCCACTTACCAATTTCCGGTGGCCTGGTCATATTTGCAATCCCAGCCAGGTGGTAATTTTTGATACTGCCTACTACTACCAGAATCGGTCATAATTATTCAAGTCAAATTTTATTAATTACACGATAAGTTAAATGCTTATTTATATGAAATATTTGCTAAATTTTTCCTTCTTTTATTCGTTTGCATGTATTACTTTCCCCTTAAACAACAACCACCTTTAACTCATCCCCCCGCCAATCATTACAATCAGTAAAAAATAATATAACGTTCATACGACTGTAACCGCCGCAAGTTCTTTAACGTTATGAGTTTCATAAAGCACTGACTTCAATAGCTAATGCACATTTTCAATCCACTCTTCAAGCTTTTTTGAACTTGTTTTGATTTTTTTTTTCTTTAATTTCTGTTTGAATTATACAGTTTCGTCTCTCTTCAGTTTGTTAAACTTTAGCTGAAAACGAATTTTCGTGTAAAAACAAAACGAAAAATACACTGGAGTATCTACTGCGTATGATGTTACACTGTACTGCGTACATTTTAGGGGTTGATGTCCAAGGAGGAAATACTCGTCCTTTCACAATCATTTAAACACATCCATGCTCACATAAGTTTCTTGTAAGTTTTTCCAACTCTAGTGGAATTCAAAAAAAAAGAAGAAAAAAGCATAACAGCACATGGTGAAGTTGCATGCGCATTAGCTTGTTTTGTTATTAACCCATGAGGAGCTAAAGAGTGCATGGACATATGCATCGATATGCCAGTCTAAAACGGCTATAAGAAATTGTTTTAAAATTTTGAAATTAAATTAATTAATAGGCGATTGCCTCAGCTGGCAGCACTTCTACTCATATTATAATTATATTCATATAATTGTAATATTAAGTAAATAAATAAATTCAAATAAATTTTAAAAATAAAAATTCGTCATAAGGAAAAATTGGCAAAACAACAAAAATATGCAATATATAATAAATAAATTAAAATATAATAAATAATAACTAAATTTAATAAATAATTAATAATAAAATAATAAATAGAAATAATAATAATTAATAAGTTTTCAATTACTGGTAGTTTTTATACTATGAAAACTAAAACCAGATTATTATAATCTATATCATACGGTCATATATATTTATATATCTATATAAATATATATGCATGCATATAGTTGCATTGGATTATTTCCCTTTCATGTGAAGAAGTATTTAGTTTCAACCAAAGTAAAGCCTTTGATTACTTTCTTTAATACTTTAAAATGCCGAAAATTATGCATAATTTTTTTTTCTTTTTTTATTAATTAAAATTTAATACAAAAGAATTTGTATCAAAATAGATTTGAAAACATGCCTTAAACAAAAGAAATGCATAAATCCAGAATTTATATTTTAAATACAAAAAGTCACAGAAAGGTAAAAACAATTGCACAAATCAAAAATTTTATAAAAACAATATATTTTGAAGATAATATACGAAGGTACGAGGGTTGTGATATGAATTCTCTTATGTACGAATATGTTATACAAAACTCAGTGGTTTTACTTTAAACCGTTTAGATAAACTTTCGCATGTTTGCAATTGATTTGGTAAATATTGTATACCACCAACATCATCCACAGCTTTCATATTTATTGCTTCTTTATCGCCAGCAACAAGTACTGGTTTATCGGGATTAGTCTAAATAATAAAAAAGAAATATGTATATTGATGAATAAACAGGCCAAAAATATTTTTTATCCAGAAGACACGTACAGGTGCACAGCCACGTAAGCGGCTATTAAAATCAGTCATTCTCTCTTCAAAGTTAGGAGCAAAACAGTTAGGATCCACAGCAATGAACACTTGCCCCAAATCTGCAGCGGAATTGGCACCAGCATGGGTCCATTTGCGTACCTTGGTGGAATAATTACCGCCAGACATTACACCGGATAAAATATCAACCATGGCACCCAAACCTTAAATAAATATATTTTATCAGTTACTAAATTTACTAACATTTCTTAAATTAACACTCACCATAACCCTTGTAGCCGGAAGTGATTTCAGGACCACCTAAAGGCATTAGGCAGGCTGTTTGAAATGCTAAGTTTGGGTCTGTAGTCTCATTACCATGGGGGTCTTGTGCCCAACCATGTGGCAAAGGTTCTCCCTTACGGCATTGTATTTCAATTTTCCCTACAGCCACTGCAGTTGTGGCCATGTCTAGTAGAAAATGGTCATCGTTTACAGGAACGCCTAGTGCTAGAGGGTTTGTACCCAAGGCAGCTTCTTTGGAACGTGTTGGTGCCATTAATGGAGAGGTATTGGTCATGGACAACCCTATCAAGCCTTCTTTCATAGCTCTCATAGGATACCAACCTGCCATGCCGTAATGATTTGAACCTTTAGCGCAAACCCAGCCGACACCAACTTGTTTAGCCTTTTTTATAGCCAAATCCATACAAAAATTTCCCACAACAGCGCCGAGTCCATTATTACCATCCACCCAAGCGGTTGAAGGTGTCTCCTTGATAATTGTAGGAACGGCGGAACCATCTGTTGATTTGATACTTAAATCATTTAAATACATTTCCAAGCGATTCATGCCATGACTAAAATGACCACGGTAATCAGCCCCCACCAGCAAATCAGCCTGTTGTTCAGCATGATCCTGAGGCACCCCTGCAGCACTAAAACAATCAATGATAAAACGTCTGGATTCCTCCACTTTTACTAATTTTAGTTTCTCTCCAGTCGACATATTTCTTTGAAGCGTATACAGAAAATCTATAAAAATAAAACGTAAAACTGAGCTTAAAAGACTATTTGAAATTAACGTCCCACCCACCATTCGCCGAACTGTTCGCGACAATTGCTCACAAATAACTAAAGTATTTTGATGTTGATAGAGAGCTAACAGCTACACATATTGCACAAACAGCTTACAGAAAAGAGATATACGAGCATTTGTTATCTTTAATTTGCTCACCACAAATTGAATGCGATCAGTAAAAGTAAAGAAATTAATAAGTTACTGTCAACAAAATAATAAAAAATATTTTTTGTTTTTAATTTTCAAATTATTATCAGAATCTACAAAAATAGCACGCCTGATTAAAAAACAAAATTTAATAAAATTTGAAAAAAAAGTATAAAAAGATAAATATATAAAATAAATATCTATACAGTGTACGAGTATACAAATTTAAAACATTTACATATGTATTTTTATATATCATTATACCGAAAAAGCAACACGATTTAGTACCTGGTGAACTCATATTAAAATGCAATATACACACATACACACATTCTCGCACTTTTATGAAACTCAAAAAAAAGTCATAAGTTATGCCGATCAGTTTCAGTTGTGTGTACAGAATGCAACTTAAAACCAAATAATTCATCATACGAGTATATAAATTGGAATAATACCTCACTGCTTCTCCTTTCAATTTGTTTAAACAATTAAATATTTTAATAAAAATAAATTCATAATAATATTGGAAAAAGTGGGATATTTAATTGCCAACCAAATAACCATAATTGTTAAAACCGATTTCTATGCGTAAATAACTTGGCAATTTCCAAGGCGATTGGAAAATGAAAACTTAAAATAAATAAATTAACAAATGCTTGGACTTGTTTCCAATTTTATTCTAGTTTTTTTTTGCTATTTTAAAATAATTGCTTGAAGAAGATCCACAAATTATTGTTGAAAAAAAAATTTATTTTTCTAAAATAACAATTTTAATAATAAACAATATAGCGTTAGTTAATTGCTATTACACCTTAAACTTAAGGTTACTCTCATATTTAAAAATTAATGTTTTTTTAATTAAATTCTTTAATCTAAAGAACGTAGAAACAAACGGCCTTGCACTTGATTCAAAGGGGTTTATTGTTTGCGGAGCACCAGCAGGGTAACAGGCGTGGAAATGTAATAGCTAACAAAAAAAAAAATTTGATTATGAAATCGTGGCTGAATCTCCAAACAGCTTAAGGTGTTATTTCAAAACTACGTCAGTTCTGTACTCTTTCTATTGGCAATGTGTCTCTAATGGATAATTTATTTCCGAAACTTCCATTTACAAAAAGAAGTGTGATGATTTTTTTATCACACAGAGAAAAAATCACAATGCCGTATTTTTTTAAAAAAAAACTTTTCAAACAGATTCTGTATGGAAATTATAACCAATAATAATAGTAATATTATATTCCCACAAATTATATATACGAGTGTAAAATATAAAAGGATTATGGGGAAAATAAAAAAATATTATAATATTATTGTTATTTTTAGGCTCAGTGTAGCACACCCATTTGCGTGTTTTGTACAAAGCGTTCTTCAATAAGACATGGCAAGTTGAAATTGTGCTGGAAATTTTGTGGAGTTCGTAAAAACAGATAGATTTTGCATAACTCTGAAACTCATATAGAAACTTGACCATTTCGAATAATTTGTAAAATTGCAGTTGTTGCAGATTAAGAAAATGACCGGTTAGTTCATTTGTAATCGATATTTCAAATTGGATTGTAATTCGTATACTCGTAAATATTCCAATGATGCCATGGTCAAATTATAAAAATTAAAATTATAACAAATTCTACATATAGCAATAGGTTCTTCTTTTATTCAATTTCTTGACTCCAATACTGGTCAACCCTTTGGTAAGCTCATCAAATTCAAAAGAATGTAATAATATCATAACAAATAAGATAATAATATTAACGAAAAGTTAAAGAATATAGAATTTAAATATCAAATAAAAAAATTATAATTCAGATTTACGGCATCAAATGCCGCCTGCCGTGTAAAAATCATTTTATGGGTGTAGAAAATAAATTTTGTTAAAATAAACAAACAGCCACAAAAACAAACAAAGAAATAAAGAAACTATTCAGGTTTTCGCTTCGAGGCAAGAACTCAAAGTGATAAAAACTAAATGCTGAATTACTGTCATGTTAATTTAAATATATATAATCATTTAAATATAATATATATATATATTCATGTATGTATATATGATCTATATGTATGTTTATTTATTTACAAAAAAAAAAATATCCTGATTTTTGACCTTTTTTAAATTTAAAGTATTTTTATTCTTTCCACTTGAAGATCCACCTTTTTTATAAAACAAATTTAAATACGAGTATATAATTTTATACTCAGAACATCATCAGAACAAATGTTAATTCTAATTATTTTTTATCACATTATATATTCAAAATTTTTATAAAACAAGAGCACCTTGTTCTGGATAGAAATTATTTATTTATTTATTTTTTTTTTTTTTTTAATACTAACCACATTTATTTTTATTTTTGTTGAAATCGTTTGCTGACAACAGATAAGGTCTGCCAAAATAGCTTTTTCGATTTCTTAAATTTTTTGCAGTTGAGGTACGTTGTGCGAAAAAGAATACTGTTACGTTGGATGACTTTGGAGAGGTGAATAACTTAAATGATGCCATTATATTATATATACCAAATTCTCCTTAAATATTTTATGGTAGCGATATGTACTTTTTTACATAAACTTCTTTCACACAGCTGTTTTAATTTTTAAAACTTCTTTAGACTTTTTCTCAAAATTGACATGCACATACATTCACTCAACACAGCAACTTGGCAATTCTGACGCAATAAAATTTTTTTTTGCTGTTATTGTTAATACTGTTTTTCAAATGTAAAGTTATTTAAAAACGATTGATTTTGCACCACAAATAAAAAAAATGCTTTGTTTAAAATATTTATTAAAATTAAAAAACAATCACTTCTTGAAATATCAAAATTCTGTAATTATTCCGTGTACGACAAAATCTGTTGCAGCTGCCTTTAACCGTAAGTTACACCAAGTAAGCAAACCCTGTCCAAGCCAGTGTAAGATTTATCGAAATGAAATTATACTGGAACTTTAACACTTTTTAAGACGTTATTGTAAAACAATTTACAAAATTTGTTAAATTAACAAAAAACTGATTGACTGCTGCTACTTTAATGTAATCGTTGTTGCGAAGGCACTTGTTAATTGAACATAGTCTGTATACTCAGTGACTTAAAATGCCTTGAACTGTTTGTTATTTTCTTGCCAGAAAAACGGAAAACATTTAAGAGAACAATTAGTTCTAAAAATATTGACGCAAGCATTCCATGTCTGTAGTAGTTTTTGTCTATGGATACGCACGTCGATATACATCCATATGTACATTCGTATATAACTATGCATATGCTAAGTGCAACGGACTATGCAATTGCATATTTAAGTACATACATATCGATATTTCCATATGAATGTTTCTACATACATATAAATGTTTGAATTTTCCAAGGCTTGTGTTTGCGAACCTACATACATACATCCAATGTATATACATACATCTGTATATTCTATGTTTTCCCACATTCTTTATTTTATTTTAACATTATGTGCAGTTTCTTTATGAAAAAATATTGCCATATTTTTTTAAGAAAAGGGGAACATTTTCTAATTTTATCCATCCTTATTTTTACAACTCAACGGTAATTCAGTTTTAATTTTTCTGCTGCTATCAAATAAACTTGTCAAAAATATTTAAAGTTTTGTTTGCATCCCATTACAAATTCTTTTTTTTTGTTTTTGTACGGTTGTAAGACTGTTTTAACTGGTTTGACTGAAAGGCAAATGAAAACACAATTGTCATAACTGGGCTACATCCTTAAAACGCCAGATACATTCTTAGAAGTTGCGATCAGCACAATTTGAACGCTTCAATATTTAGAAATATCAGGTGTGAACTGTTTAGGTCAAATTTTAGCACAGCCAACAACGAACGTATGCAAAATACTCGCATCTGGCAATGCATTATTAGTAAAGTTCAATTCTAGCCTACTTTTCTAACTATACAGTAAGTTGTTGTTTCGTCACAAATTCTTTAATGGAATTGTTTATGGTTACTTTCATGTAATTTTATTATTGGTGTTTGAATTGTTAGACAAATGTTGCCTAACCATTTTTAAATGTACGCATTGCATATTTAAGCCGGAAAGTGTTTTTCTATTTCTTTTCTTCCTCTAGGTAATAAACATAAGATGTCAGCATCGAATTATAAACTTTCGGAGGTGGATGGAGATTTGTTTGGGGCGCCACAAGATTACAGTTTGGCGCATTGCGTAGCAGCTGATTTGGGCATGGGTGCCGGAATTGCAGTAAA